>MU228198.1:1124932-1152725 GCA_018584345.1 Thuja plicata | reverse complement strand
TATATATATATATATATATATATATTTCAAATTCTTATCCTTGGTCCTACTAAAGATTAGGATTTCATCTAGATAAACTATAACAAAATTTCCAAGAAAAGGCTTCAACACTTCATTCATGAGTCTCATGAATGTGCTAGGTGCATTTGACAAGCCGAAAGGCATCACTTTCCACTCATAAAGGCCCTCATTGGTTTTTAATGTAGTCTTCCATACATCTCCAGTCCTTATTCTAATTTGATGGTATCCACTTTTCAAATCCACCTTGGAGTAGTGTCTGGTCCCTCCCAAACAATCCAACAAGTCTTCAATTATAGGCATAGGGAACCTATACCTAATTATGATACTATTAATATCCCTTGACTCTATGCACAACCTCCAAGTCCCATCCTTCTTTGGATCCAACAGAGCAGGGACTGCACATGGATTCAAACTCTAAGTTATTGAGCCCTTGTCCAACAAGTCTTTGATTTTCCTTGTCATTTCCTCATTCTGTTGAGGTGTTAATTTATAAGAAGCCTTATTAGGCAACGTAGCCCTGGGGATAAAATATATGTTGTGACTAATTTCTCTAATAGGGGATAGGGTATTTAGCTAGTCCTTGCCAACAATACCTTTATATTTGTTTAGTAATTCCTCTACTTCTCTTTTGGGATCTTTTTTCTCCTTCACTACCTGTTTCTGATCTTTTTTGGGTAAGATCATCAAGGCATAGCACGGTGTGTTTATCTCCTTTATCACCTCAACGAATTCCTTTCCTCCCACAAACATGAATTTGGACTCCTTCTGCTCCTCTGGACAATTAGGTAGGGGTAACAATGTTATCCTCTCTCCTTTGTGTAGAATTCTATAAGTGTTCTTATCTCCATGATGGTATGTGTTATGCCCTGCATACCCATCTCTACATTTTGTGTGAAAAATGTTGGGTCCCCTCTTTTCACTTTTAGCTCTTGTCTTGTTTGCCTTGTCTTTTGTTTTCTCTATTTTCTTCTCTGGGTTTTCCCTCCCGTGAGGTTTGTTTTTCTTTCTACTTTTGTCTTTTGTGTCTCCGGGACCCGGTCCCAGAGTTAGTTGTTCTTTCCAGAGCCAGATTCTGGACACCGGGATTCTCTGCTACGATGTCTTCTCCTCGTGAAAAGGCATGGTGGCATGGAATCCCTGGGCCTGGAGTCGGGAGGTTTGCCTGTTCCAAAGTTTGTGGGGAAAAGAAGTAAATTTCTTTTACATTGGGTATAAATAGAAATTACATGCCACTTTTACAGTTATTGTGATTAAAACACTTATGCTCAAAGCAATTCTTAGGCGATCAAATTGTGATTAAACTGTGATTACCCTGTGCTTAGTGGGTTGTTACCAGTTGCTTCAAGGTGCTTTTTCATAGTCATTTGAAGGTAGAAAATTTTATGAGTGTTCTCCTGGTGTGCTCTTTCCCTTCCCTTCTTCAGATTTCTAGGTAGGCTCTCTAGTTTCTGTTTATTTCCGTGTTTTCCTTGTTTTCCTTCCCTGCTCTTTGGTCTTTGCTGGTTCTGCTGCTTGCGTGTTTCATGTTTTGCTTTGGGTTTTTCCACCCGTTGGTGGGGTGGATCTACAAGGAGGTTGTTTGCCTCCTACGTAGCTATAGGTTAATGTTGATAATGTACATTATTTTAGTTTTTGTTCGTGTATATATGTGTTTGGCTCTCAAGGCTTGTAAAACTTGCAAATAATGTATATTTTGTGTATATGTAATTCGACCCTCAGCCCTCTATATTTTATGCATGTATATACCTTATATATCCTTCCAAGATCACGAGTTCCTCACGGTTCATCTCTGCATTTTTGTTCGTGAGACCAAGCTCATTGAGACAGAGTTGCCACGGTTCAAACTCAACACCTCGCTGGTTTGAGCCATGGTGACTTTCTCTTTCCTCTGTCTCATCACCTTAATGGCGGCATTGATTTCCCATGAGTGGGCATTCAAACCATGTCCCATCTGGAATTTATTTTACCCTGTGTCAACCCACTTGTAGTCGTTAATTCCTTTATGTCACCTACCATCTGATCATGTGCCAACCCACGTCAGCCAAATACAATTTCTTACTGGTCATATTGGTATAAAAATGGCTAGATTATCCAAGATCCAGGCCCTAAGTAATTCCTTGTCATGTGTTTCCCCTTTGTCATTTGGTTCGATTTCCCTAGAGTTTTATTCATGTTTATTACAAGTATCCTAGGACTTTTGATGTATGCTAACACTTGTTGGACAAATGCAGGGTGGTGACGATTTCCCCAGAATTCTAATATTCTTTATATGTATCATGTTCTAATCGTTCTCCAGTCTTGTAGGTTGCAGATGAGTTGATCAAAGATGTCTGAAGTGATCACCCCTCCTTCCAGCTTGGAGATGCCTACCACTTCTACCCGAGCGACCACCAAGAAGACTAAGCACAAGAGGTTATTGGTAAAGCTTTCCTTGACCTCTAAGTATCCCAAGGATGGTGTCATTGTGGGATCAAAAATCAAGTCCAGAGTTCAGGAGATCACAGACGCAGGGACCAGACCTTGGGCAGAAATGTGAGGCTTGATTCAAGCCATATATAAACTAAGGGCCACTGGAGCTAACCTGGAAACTAAGATCGCCACCTCCAGTATTATCAAAGTAGAAAACTTCCCCTATTCGGTACAATCACTGGAGTTAATACTCCAATTGGCAGCACTGTACAACTCACCAAAATAGACTATCCTACTTCCAGGTCGCTAACCGATATAGTACCTAGCAACCATTGGCACCTTGGATGCGGAAACTTTCACCTCAGGGCTGGGGATCCCACAATTTAATGAATCAATTATCCAAAATCGACTACAAACCTTGCAGGAGTTCAAGGGTGCTGAGGTTATTTCCTACCAATATATCAACAGCCACTGGCTAAAAGTCCCAAAGAGGGATTATAAGAGAATGAAGTTGGAAATTCCCCACAAGGAGTTCAAAGAGCCCAGCCAAGTGGGCATTCTATTTCTACGCAAGATTTTTAGTTTTCCCCATGCACAGGATTTCTCGGCATAGATGTACTACTTTCTATATTGCATCACTACTCGCAATCATACTTTCAACTGGGCGGCCATCATTTCCAATCACGTAGATAAATAGTTGAAGAGAGTGGCCCAGAATTCCAAATTTTACATGACATCATATGTGCTATGGGCACTAGCACGACAAAGGCTAGCTTTTCTAGGTTTGGGCATAGTTGGAGAGCTTGTGAATGGACTGGGCCAAATGGCACCATGGGATCATTATCCCCAAGTGCAATGGGAACTCAGTTTCCCAAATTTCTACCGGCTGAATGATGCTTTCATTTACAACAACATCCTAACACTTACTCAGGATTCTGGGTATAGACTCTCATAGGCAACGATGACTCTAGTCAGTAGCTATGGCCAGTATTTTATTCAGTTCTGACATCACACTTACATTTGGGTGATAGGCTTCAACGGGAAGCCCCATCTTCTTCCCTGATATTGCAGGGACAAAATTATTCTTTTGGAGTTCTATTGATAGATGATGGATCTGCATACCTTCTTCACATTGAAGAAGGTCATTAATGTTTCATTCCCATTCTCTTGTGGGAATTATACATGTAACCTCACCGAAGCCTGGGAGGCAGATATTGAATTGAAAAACTTGGGGCTGGTGGAATTCCACCACGCCTGAAAAAATTACGATCCCCTCGACAAGATTGCCATAGCACTACCCTGGGTGTCCCCACCACATGAAGAGGATATTGAAGACTTCTGGGTGAACTACCAGGATAGTTTTGATCTCTAGGCTCGACAACACACGCGAATGAGCAAAGGGCTCATGAAAGCACTCAACCTTTGGACTTTCTTGAAGGGTTTTAAAGATGACGGGCCGCTGGAGGATCCACCATATAATGGACAAGGGCTAGATAAGTTAGATCTTCCTCTGGTAGATTGGTCCATCCCTGAGGACCTGACAATTGAAGGGGTATGTCACCCCATTATAGAGGTGAGTCATCGATATTTCACTCAGGCATGCCCAAAGAGTGCTCAAAAGAAGCCAATAATCAAGTGGGCTACTCCCTCTTTAGCCGTTGCCAAACCTTCTTCTTCTTATGTGACAATAAAAATATAGAAACAGCTGATACCGGGAGGGAAGAGGTCCCTAAAAATATAGATGAGATTGAGACTAGAGAAAAGGCTCTGTATGATACAATAGAAGATGCCAATATGGTGGAAAACATTGAAGGTTCTAGAGAACAGGAAAAAGAGAAGGAACAAGAATAGGAGGAACCAGAATGAGAGGTGAAAAAAGAGCCCAAACATAACATACACTCAGGGAATGCGCCACTAGATTTTGAGAGGAATCCCAATGAACAGGTACTAATAGAAAAGCTTCCCCAGTTGCCCCAATGGCTGGTGGGATCAAAGAAAAGGAAAGCCCCAGTAGGTTACATTGGGCACCACACTCTCATTGGCCAAAATGATGGCCAAGAATATAGAAGCCAAAAAGCCCAAGAAGGCACGAATCATCCAAACTCTTCAGACTGGTCTGACAGGTAGCGCAATCGTGACCATTGCAACACCCCCAGTAGATGCAGAGGTAGTGGTCGTAAGGCCCGAAGATTACACCATAAAAAAAATAGAATTGGGGAGGAGAGATAAATAGGGTGAGATGGATCTACTGAAAGAAGCCACCAAGGTAATAGAGGCCAGGTACATCAAACAAGGCCAAAAGATGAAAGAGGAAAGAGAAACAAATGCCAACCTCCTCGCGCTTCTGGCAGAACTTTCATAGCCTCTATCTGAGGTCCACCCCAGAACCCCTTCCTCTAGATTTCCACTTGCACATGGTGATATGGATTCTCTATGAATTATGAAAAAGAAAGCACAAGCTGTAGACGGGTGGGCCGCCGAGCAGGTGACCACCATGAGACAATTTTTGGCGGTGTCCCTCCCATACCTTTATCAGGTTGATTCTCTCCTTAGCCAGGCAAAGGGCTCCACCATCATATGGGAGAAAGATCTAGCGAAGTATGAAAAATGGAAGACCAAGCTAGAAGAAATCCACAACATAGGCAAAGAAGTCACCGTGAAAGTGGGAATTTTGGGAGATGAGTTGTATGACTCCCTCTAGGCCCAATACTCCACACTTGTCCTCATGGGTGAGGTATGCAAGGAACTAGTTAAGGCCTTGAAAGAGAAAGTGATAGCCACCCAATACCCCATGGGTCTATTTAAAGCATTCATGGTTGGAGTATCGTAAGTTGATCCCTTCACCACCGGGACATGTACCCTAGAGGACTATGTCCTCAACAAGTTTGATGAACAAATAGAGTCCCTATATCCGCCTGACGGAGATTTTGACCAGGGTAGGTTACCAGATTGTCAAAGACAATGATCTAGTCACATGATGCCATCAAAATGGTGGATGAATTCTGGAGTGGGGCCAGAGAGGTTGAGGAGGCATTGGAGGCTGTTCGCAGCTGGTGGAACAACATAAAAGATGCAGATGAAGAGAGCATAGGCCAAGTGTTGGAAGCTTGGGAAAAATCATAAGTAATAAAGTTCTCTGGAGCCTAGGGAATCTCTTTGAGAGATGTATTTTTGTATTCATTCATTCTTTCAGAATGTAAGTTCCTGGATCTTGGAATTTTGGATCCTATATTTTTGTATTCTTTAAGTGACCCCTGTCTCGATTCCCAAGGCCAACCGGTCACTTTCAAGGTAGTTAATAAAGGTTGTCAGATAGTAGGTAACCACAATAAGTCAAGTTATCTTGACAAGAGGATTTTGACAGATGGTCTTACCAAGGCGCCGCTTCAACATTACACCTGACGCATCAGAGATAGGGCACTACTTTCCCATTTATGAGGCATGTAGCCTCGATCCCTGTGGGATCAAATTTCTTCTCCTCTTCTGTCGGCTCTCTTCTTGAGGCCTATTCTTCCACTCCTCTTTTCTTGTCTTATTCTTCTGACATGAAAAACCTTTTTCATCTTGAGGTCTTTTATATCATGGTGCGGGTAGTACCGGCCACCCAAAATAATATTATACTGTAAAGTGTAAAATAGATTAGGTTTAAGTTTAGGGAAAGTGATGTGTATAAATAATAAGTCTGACCTCATTCCAAGGGTCAACAAAATTAATGATTTTGTAGTCCATAATTAATAGAAATTTGGTTTTCTCAGTTCTTAGTTGCAAAGCTCAATGCCCCATAGTTTCTAAGCTTTCAGTAGTTAAATACTCCCTTGGAGCCACAATTGTACCACACACCAGTGCTTGCTAGAAGAGATGTTAATGAAGAAGGAAGAGTTCTCTCAATGATGTTGTTAGCATTTGTCTTCTGGGTTAACGGTATTTTATGCTTTGTGTTATTCATGTCCTTTGCTCTGATACTTAAAGTAGATTAACGACCTCCTTTCCTTTGCTACTGATAAAATATGAACTGATGGTTGTATATTTCTTCAGTATTTAGTGTAGTGTGTTAGAGAATTGTTAATGTTTTGAATGTTTAGTGTAACTATAGGTAGATGAAATATTTCTAACTCTGTAGTATCTTTTGAAGTTCATTTGTTAAGTAAATGCGCACTTGTAGGATACCCCACTCACTTGAATCCCCGAAGAAGACGAGTTAAGATAACTAGCTATCCCCCTCAAACAAAATAGCCACATCTCCCAACTGAGCCCTACACTGTTGAGACCTGAATCTCATGTGCTTGGAGGCCCGGGGAATCTCATTTCCCTGAAAAATATTTATAGGCAAAGTTGGTGGGTACCCCAGTACCCGGTGACAACTTACCTCTATTGGTAGACCTGGTCACAAACTCCCATCAACAGAAATTGGCGCTAGAAGGAGGGCATGAACTCGTCCCCCTTTGAGGATTTAAATTTTACACCTCTTGAGGGTTCCCCAAGCCATAATTTTAGGAGTCAAGCCTTCTATTTGATTGGATCATTTTCACTGGCAAGGTTTGAAAGAATCCTTAGATCATCTCCCAATCCTGGATGGTTTGTCAAACTCGATCCTCCAGCTCAAAAGAAACAGACCCTGAAATTCAAGTCAGGCACCATTGTTTGGAGATCTAGCATACCACAGAATACCCAAGTCCCCCAGACAATCCTAGGAACTAGTGCTCAACCTAGTCAAAATCCAACTTCCCCCAATGGCTACGTATTTTGGAAATACTAGGTCCCCAATGGGAACTTTTATGGGTGCAACCAATGATTTACCTTCACACCCAGAGAAGATTTGTCCCTGATATGAGCACTTAGGCTCATGAACCGCAGAAGAGCATCTATAGGCATACAAAGATTCCATGAACCGACACTGGATCCAACACCAAGAATTTGTGACCCGAATGTTCCCTCTGTCCCTAGGACAGAACAAACTAAATTGATACCTTAACCTTCCCGCCAACTCCATCAAAAGTTGGCAGGACATGGAGGACACCTTCTTGGCTGCCTTTTGCATACACGTGGACCCAACATGGTCCCACAACCAATTCATCTCTATCAGGAAGGAACCAAATGAACCCCTTGCAACATTCAATCACTGGTTCCAGCGTGCCTTGAAATGGTGCACAAGTCCCTTCATCCCATCTGCGAAGGTGACTATCCAGACCTATCTTAACACGATGGACCCCTTCATTTCCACTCTCCTCTAGAGAACTACCACCTCAAGTCACCGGGATAATTTGGTGAAGGTTTACAACCTAGCCTTAGAACTGTCCCATGGCCTTTACAAATCTCTAGGCAGGATTGGGTAGAGTACGCCATTTAAGATGATACCCGATGGAACTTCTTACACTGGTGAATATAAACCTAATCAGGTAGTGGGAGCCCCCGCAATGGCCATGAATCCCCCACCACCATTGATAGACCAACAGGCCCTGTACGTATACCCATCTCAGACCCAGACAATATCGGGTCTGGAATCTTTTCCCTGGAACCAACCACAGCAAATGCAACAACCACAGACACAACCGCCCGGAGTGCCTTGCTTCTAGTTGTCCGTGGCTAGGGGATTTCCACCCTCGACTCTAGCAAATACTACTACTTTCCTGGGGAACCAACAACAATAACTATCACACTATTATGTGAACACCTAGTTAACCATTGGGGTTGAATCCCTCCGGTGAATGTTGTCCACCCTAACTATGGATATGGGTCAACTAAAGGCGGGTTCCTACGCACCCCAGAATTCTAATTCCCAGAGAGAATATTTTCTCTCGCCAACAAAACAACAATGTCAGAGGAAGAAACTATAATAATGGGCCTTTGCCCAACCAACAACAATGAAATAACAATGCCAATATCGGAGGCCCACCTCCAAACCAAAACACCAACCAAGGTGGTGTTGGACCATCCCACTTCATGCCAGTCATAGATTTCTAGCCCATGACCAACTGGTGTAGATTGCATGACACAAGCTCTCACAATGAGGTGAACTGTGCCACCCTAGAGAAAGTCATCATAATTTTGCAGCTGGACAGACAACAAGCTTCTGATCCTACTCCCCTAGAGCCTCCTATACAAGAGCCCACTCACGGTGCCTTCGGCTGTGAGACTGTCTTCTTTGGGACTGTCGCAAAAGATGAAGAGGAACCCAAACTACAGGGGTTCTTTGATGAATCTATTCTAGCCTTTGAGACCAATGCATTCACCAACCTAAGGGCTCCCTACAACACTCAGAGTTAGGCTGGTAAAGGACCAGGTTACATGCCCACACCTCCTAAGGACACTCCTCCTCGGGACAATACAACTGATCAGTTTGTCCCTCCAAAAGGTTCTAGCTCTAACAAAGTTAAGGACCCGACCAAGGGAAACCACCAGTTCCTGGGAGGAAGGTTTGACATCACGAAGGTGTTAGAAAAAACCACCACCTCCATGACTTTGATGGAGGTTTTATTGAACTGTCTCGAGTAGAAGAAGTCCCTTTTGAAGCTCTTGGAAAACCTGAAAGCCATCAGTCGCCCACCTAAGACTATCTCTTTTGAGGATGCCAACACGGCTGTCTTTCAGGGAAATATTGAAGATCCTCCCTTCCTGCTAGGTTTGAACATACAAGGTAAGAACATACACAACTTCCTAGTATATTCTGAAGCTTTGGGCAATATCATGCCTTTATCCATATGCCAAAAGCTTAGATTTTGCCCCACCCCATCCAATGGTGCAGTAATCCAATTGGATAAGACTATTGTAAAAATGGTGGGTGAATTGAAGAACGTAAGGTTTCAACTCATCTAGGACCCTAGGATAGCCATCACAATTGACATCCAAGTGGTGGACATCTCAGAGACTTAAGGGATGTTGCTAAGTTGGAATTGGTCCAAATCCCTAAACAGGTACTTTTTGACCAACTTCTCCCACTTATGGCTTCCCTAGGAAGGAGAATCTAACAAGATCTGGGTTGAAAGTGAGCCCCAAATGAGACAGGCCCTCACTAAAGTCAGGAGGGTAAATGAGGTCCTATTCTCCAAGACTTCCCCTGGGGTGTACTAACCCGTTGAAATCTTAACATTTGATTTCACCCCAGAGGAGGATCCCATAATTCTATAGAGAACCTGGGATCTGAAAGAAAAATTGAGGGTTGAGGTTAACTCTTAGGGTATCATAGCGACCCCCACCACACTCTTGTCTGACACTTGGTGTCAGGTACACTACCAGAAACATTCAGAGCTAGATTGTGAGCCTTGTCTTTCAACTGCTACTAGGCACATCAATACCCTCCGGAAGAAAGAACATGCAGCTGATTCTCTAGAACCTAGTATTCATACTGGAAGCACCTCTTATGTGCCACATGTCCGGGGATTCCAATCACAAACCCTTCTAGAGACAAACCTCACCCATGTACCATCAGTGTCAGAGGAAACTCCTCCCATCCCTCCCAAAAATAATCCAAAGGCCACTTCATCCTCCCAGCCCCAGATAACAAACGATGATTTGTGGACCCTTAAGTTCGATGGGTCCTGATCCAAACAAGGCTGTGGGGCCAAAGTGGAATTAATCAACCCGTCAGGAAAATCCTTTCTCACATCCTACAAGCTGTAGTTCAACTACATGAAAAACATCACAAAGTATGAGGGTTTGGTCCTCAGACTCTTATTTGCACTAAGGAAAGGAATCACTCACCTCTGGGCCCTGGGTGATTCAGAGTTGATTGTCAAACAAGTCCAGAGTTAGTACACCTGTCATGATAAAAGGTTTTCTACATACTACAACTGGGCATGGTGCCTTATTGAGGAATTTGATGCCATTGGCATCGATCTTATTCCCCAGAGATGGATCTTATTCCCCAGAGATGAAACTATGTCCCAGATGCCCTTGTTGTTTCTGCCAGTACACTCGAGCCCATGGCCAAATCGTGACTCCCAATATTTTTTGTTCAGATGATCCCCACCCCGTCCATTCCAGATAATGTTACCCATTTTCATGTCTTTGAGGACGATCAACATATCCTAGCCTTCATGGCCAATGTTGGTGTCTTTGAGGACCAGATAGTGGAAGAGAGAGATCATGGTGACACTGGGCAGGGTGATGAAGACGACGGGATCATGGACCTACCAACCAACACCATCCTAAAGGGGATGGTTGCACTTGAATGAATATTTGACTCAGACCCTCAGGGCCAGGAGAAGATATCATCCTCCTCTGAGGGAGGAAAATTTGAGAAGGTGAACATCGACCAGCCCGGTGAAGAGAAAATGATACACATTGGCACCTCCTTCTCCCCTGAGGAGAAGGAGAAGATTCTCGCAATTCTCTGAGAATACATTGATGTGATTACATGGGGGTATGAGGATTTGAAGACATACAATACATCCATCATGACCCATACCATCCCACTCAAACCTAATGCTAATCCCCTCTGGAAAAAGTAGTGACTGGTCAACCCACTGATTGAGCCTCTAATTCACCAAGTGGTTCAGAAACTATTGTCAGCATTGATAATCTTCTCAATCTGACATACTACGTGGGTGGCCAACCTAGTCCCTGTGAGGAAGTAAAGCGGTGAAATTTGCCTTTGTGTGGATTTCTAAAATTTGAATAAGGCCTCCAAGAAATATAATCATCCTCTCCCCTTGTTGGATGAGGTATTACAAATCATGAATGGATCACAAATGATGTCTTTCTTGGATGGGTACTCCGGATATAACCAAGTAATGGTTAAATTTGAGGATAAAGACAAAATGGCATTTACCACCAAGCGGGGAACGTTTGCATATCGAAGGATTCCCTTTGGCCTGATTAACGTAGGGGCCACATTTTAGAAGGCCGTGGACATTACATTTGAGGGCCTTGTGAACCAGTGTATAATCATCTATATAGATGATTTGACCATCTTTTCCCAGGACAGATGTGATCATTCCGCCCACCTCGCCCAAATTTGTGAGAGATGTTGCCGGTATGGAATATCCCTCAACCCTAAGAAATGCATATTTGGGGTCACTAAAGGGAATTTTCTTGGGCATATTATCTCTGAGAAGGGTATATCCATCAACCCTGAGAGAGTTGAAGCGCTGTTGAATCTATAAATGCCTAACAATAAGAAGGAAATGCGATCTTTCTTTGGAAAGATCAACTTTGTCCGGTGGTTCATCACTGGATTCGCTAAGATCGTGAAACCACTCAAAAAAATGATGAAGAAAGATACCAAAATTGAGTGGATTCTTGAAGCAAAGAGGGCATTCACCCAGATTAAATAGACAATAACAGAGGCACCAGTTCTAGCTAGCCTGGACTATTCCCTCCCTTTTTATATTTATTCCTTTGATTCGCCGCATTCTACCGTGGTAGTATTGACCCAAAAGTTCAAAGGGGAAGAATGACCAATAGCTTTCATGAGCTCTCCCTTCAAAAATTCTGAAGTCTGGTAATCACCCTTGGAAAAGCAGGCCTTTGCTTTCATTCATTCTGTGAAGATATTCTAGCATTATATTCTCTAGAGCAAGGTGCATGCTATCATTCCAGACCAGGTGGTGAAGTCTCTGTTGATGCGGAGTGAGTGATGGTAGAAGAGACTCCCCACATTGAATGCAAAACATATACAGTGGAGTCCATCACTCAAGATCCATGGTACACAGATTTGGTGTACTTGTTAAATAATAGATGCCCAGAGGGATTGCCTCCAAACAAACATCGCGCCCTGCGGTTGAAAAGTGCCCACTCCATGATAAAAAAATGCCATGCTTTTTTGTAGGAACTATGAAGGAGTGTACCTCCAGTGCATCAATAGGGTTCAGGCTGAAAAAATAATTGAAGAATTTCACAGGTAGTTTGGAACCGAGCACGGATTAGCTAATGCCACTCCCTATCAGATCCTCTGGGCTGAATACTATTGGCCCTGTATCTTCAAAGATTCCTACACTCACGTTTGGAAGTTCCATACTTGCCAAATGGTAGCACATCATGAGGGTAAGCCATCCATGCCTTTGTAGCTGGTCTTTGAAGCTAGAGCTTTCACTCAATGGGCATTTGACTTTATCAGGTAAATCAACCCCAACTTGTGTGCCAACCACCGGTACATCTTGACTGCTACTGATTATTGCACCGGATGCTCTAAAGCAATACCTTGCAAAAATAATACGACAGACAGTTAGAAAATTCTTGGAAGAAAATATCATCACAAGGTTTGGAATGCCTTTTGCTTTAGTGTGTGACAATGGTCTAGAATTTTCTTTGGAATAATTACTTGAATGGACCTATGACCAGAAGATCACTCTGAAGTTTTCCAGCAACTATTACCCCCAGGGGAATGGTGTTGCTGAATCAACCAATAAAAATTTGCTTGAAGTGATCAAACACCTATTAGAACAAAATCCCCAGGAATGGCACCAAAAGCTGAGATTCACTCTCTGGGCTGATCATATCTAAATTAAGGCTGCCATGGGGACATCCCCATTTCATCTAGTTTACGGCTAGAACTCAATGTTCCCCATTAACTTATAGATCGTGGTCTTACAGTTTATGCAGGAATTCAGCAACTGGGAAAACATTGTGGAGGTTCAACTCCTAAATCTGGTGTGGATGGAGGAATAGAGAGACGCTACCCTCAAACATTTTGTGTGTCACCAAGCAGTGGTAAAATGATGGTTTGACCGAAGAGCCCAGTATAAGGCCTTTCTGATTTCAAACTTGGTCCTTTTGTTGGATAAGGCCCAGAAAAAAAAGGAAAGCACTCTAAATTCCAATGGCTCTGGCTTGGACCATATTTGATCTCAGAAATTTATGGGGCAAATACCTATCGCCTCAATACCATGACCAGAGAACCCTTCCCATTGCCTGTCAATGGATAGTTTCTCAAACATTATTTTGAATAAGGCAGGTTTGTCCAGAGTTGTATTATATGTAAATTTTCTTTCTTGTAGATATTCCTTCCCCTCGGTACCCTGTTTGGGGTGCCTTGTAAATAATTGTCAACTGTCCTTCAGGACTACCTTGGTTTTTGGTTCTTTTGTTTTGTCTTTTTTTTCTTTGTTTTCTTTTTTCTCCAGGTTTTCCCAATGTTTTTCTCCCCCTTTTTGTAGGCTGGTATGCCTCGCATAACATCTAGTCTCTAGGATGGTACCTTTCATATTATGGTGAACTTTGAATTTTTTGTTAGCATAATGGAATTGGTCCTATCTTCAGAGTTATTTTGTAAGTTTGGTAACAAGCTATGAGCAATCTTCATCGAATTTACCCCCGAAATTTTGGAAATCAGTTAAATCAAAATCAAAAGGAACAAGTAATCGAACACACCAAGAGTAGATTGACTGTACTGGTTTATTGGCCCAAGTCTAAAATTTTAAAATTCTTTCTGGGTCTGGAGTTTTTCTTCCACATTTAGAAAATTAAGGTGGATAGAAGGGTCAAAGAAGTACCACCATTGAATTGAGCTAAGCTTGAGCTTAATGGTGAAAGAAGTACCACCCTCTCATCCAAAAAAAAATAAAATAAAAAGGAAAGAAAAGATGGGATGAAACTTTGGTATCTGGGAGAAATGAGTAAAATTGATGACTTTGGATTAATATATTTAGTTCCTCTTCTATGCTTCTCCCAGAGGTCATCATCTTGATTTCCTTTCAAAGAACACACTTCATAGCTGACGAAAGACCTAAGATTGAATCATGTATGAGCTAGATTTCCTTAGATGCTTTGCACCTTACAAATAGGATACTCCGAGTAATGATTGGTTCCATTTTTTTTTGCTAACCAGAGGTTCTACGGTTCTCAAATGCGCTAAGGAATTCATCCTAGATAGTCACCATTTGGTATGCCCTGCATACCCGTCCCTACATTTTGTGTGCAAAATGTTGGGTCCCCTCTTTTCGCTTTTGGCTATTGTCTTGTTTCCCTTGTTTTTTGTTTTCTCTATTTTCTTCTCTAGGTTTTCCCTCCCATGAGGTTTATTTTTCTTTTTGTTTTTGTCTTTCATGTCTCTGAGACCTAGTTCTGGAGTTGGTTGTTCTTTCTAGAGCCAAATTCCAGACTCCAAGATTCTCTGCCGTGATGTCTTCTCCTCGTGAAAAGGCATGGTGGCATGGAATCCCCAGGCACGGAGTCCAGAGGTTTGCCTATTCTAAAGTTTATGGGGAAAAGAAATAACTTGCTTTTACCTTGGGTATAAATAGAAATTACATGCCACTTTTACAGTTACCGCGATTAAAACACTTATGCTCAGAGCGATTCTTAGGTGACCAAATTGTGATTAAACTATGATTACCCTGTGCTTAGTGGGTTGTTACCAGTTTCTTTGAGGTGCTTGGTCATGGTCGTTTGAAGGTAGAACATGTTACAGGAGTACTCCTGGTGTGCTCTTTCAATACCCTTCTTCAAATTTCTAGGTAGGCTTTGTGGTTTCTATTTGTTTCCATGTTTTCCTTGTTTTCCTTCCCTGCTCTTTGGTCTTTGCTGGTTTTGTTGCTTGCATGTTTCATGTTTTTCTTTGGGTTTTGCAACCCGTTGGTGGGTTGGCTCTACCAGGAGGTTGTCCACCTCCTACACAGCTATAGGTTAATATTGATAATGTACATTATTTTAGTTTTTGTTCGTGTATATATGTGTTTGGCTCTAAAGGCTTGTAAAACTTGTAAATAATGTATATTTTGTGTATATATGTTTTATCCCTCGGCCCTCTATATTTTATGCATGTATATACCTTGTATATCCTTCTGAGCTTGTGAGTTCCTTGTGCTCCATCTCTGCATTTTTATCCATGAGATTGAGCTCATTGAGAGGGAGTCACCACAGTTTGAACTTGGCACCTCACTGGTTCGAACCATGGTAGCTTTCTCTCTCCTCTATCTCATCACCTTAATGGCAGGATTAATTTACCATGAGCGGACATTCAAATTATGTCCTATCTGACATTTATTTTACCCTGTGTCAACCCACTTGTTGCCGTTAATTCCTTTATGTTGCCTGCCATCTGACCATGTGCCAACCCATGTCAGCCACATACAATTTCTTACTGGTCACATCGGCATGACAATGGCTAGATTATCTAGGATCCAGGCCCTAAGTAATTCCTTATCCTGTGTTTCCCCTTTGTCATTTGGTTCAATTTCCCAGAAGTTTTATTCATGTTTATTAAAAGTATCCCAAGAATTTTGATGTATGCTAACACTTGTTGGACAAATGTAGGGTGGTGATGATTTCCCCGAAATTCTAATATTCTTTATATGTATCATGTTCTAATGGTTCTTTGATCTTGTAGGTTGCAGACAAGTTGATCGAAGATGTTTGAAGCGATCATCCCTCCTTCTTGCCTGGAGCTGCCTACCACTTCCACCCAAGCGGCCACCAAGACTAAGGACGAGAGGTTATTGGAAAAGCTGCCCTTGACCTCTAAGTATCCCAAGGACAGTGTCATTGTGGGATTGAAAATTGAGTCCAGAGTGCAGGAGATAATAGATGTAGGGCCTGGACCTTGGGAAGAAATGCAAGGCTTGATTCACACCATATATAAACTAAGGGCCACTGGAGATAACCTAGCAACTCAGATCATCACCTCCAGTATTATCAAAGTGGAAAACTTCCCCTATTCGGTACAATCACCAGAGTTAATACTCTGATTGGCAGCACTGTACAACTCACCAACATGGACTTTCCTACTTCTAGATCCCCAGCCGCTACAGTACCCAACAACCATTGTCACCTTGGACGTGAAAAATTTTTCCTCGGCACTGGGGATCCCATAATTTAATGGATCCACTATCCGGAATCAACTCCAGAACTTTTAGGAGTTTGAGGGTGCTGAGGTTATTTTTTGGCAATATATCAACAACCACTGGCTAAAAGTCCTAAAAAGGGATTATAAGAGAATGAAGTTGGAAATTCCCCGCAGGGAGTTCAAGGAGCACATCCAAGCGGGCATTGTATTTCTATGCAGGATTTTTAGATTACCCCATGCCCAGGATTTCTCAGCATAGATGTACTACTTTCTCTACTACATCACTACTCGTAGTCATACGATGTACTACTTTCTCTACTGCATCACTACTCGTAGTCATACTTTCAACTAGGCAGCCATCATTTCCAATCACGTAGATAAACAGATGAAGAGCGTGGCCCAGAATTCCAAATTTTACATGACATCATACATGCCATGGGCACTAGCACAACAAAGCCAGCTTTTCTAGGTTTGGGCATAGTTGGAGAGCTTGGGAACGGGCTAGGCCAAATGGCACCATGGGATCATTATCCCCAAGTGCAATGGGAACTCAGTTTCACAAATTTCTGCAGGGTGAACGATGCTTTTGTTTACAAAAATTTGCTAACACTTACTCAGGATTTCGGGTACATACTGTCACAGGTAGAAATGACTTTGGTCAGTAGCTACGGCTAGTATTTTATTTAGTTCTGACATCACACTTACATTTGGGTGACAGGATTAATGGGAAGCCCCATCTTCTTCCTCGATATTGCGGGGACAAAATTATTCTTTTGGAGTTCTACCGGCAGATGATGGATCTGCACACCTTCTTCACATTGAAGAAGGTCATCAACATTTCATTCCAATTCTCTTGAGGGAATTATACATCCAGCCTCATCGCAGCCCAAGAGGTAGATATTGAATTGAAAAACCTGGGGCTAGTGGAATTCCACCACGCCCAGAAAAATTATGATCCCCTCAGCAAGATTGCCATAGCACTACCTCAGGCATCCGCACCACATGAAGAGGATATTGAATACTTCTAGGTGGACTACCAGGATAGTTTTGATCTTTGGGCCTGACAGCACACGTGGATGACCAAAGGGCTCATGAAAGCACTTGACCTTCAGACTTTCCCAAAGGGTTTAAAAGATGATGGGCTATTGGAGGATCCAGTGTATAAAGGACAAGGGATAGATAAGTTAGATCTTCCTCTAGTAGATTGGTCCATCCCTGAGCACCTAATAATTGAAGGGGTATGACACCTCATTATAGAGGTGAGCCACCAGTATTTTGCCTGAGCATGCCCAAAGAGTGCCCAAAAGAAGCCAAAAATCAAGCCGGCTACTCCCTCTTCAAACAGCACTAGACCTTCTTCTTCTACCATGACCGCTAAATCAAGCACAAGTAAGAGAAGGAGGGTGTCCTAGTTCTCAAAGTGCCTCCACAAGTCCCCACACTTCTAATGGCACAGTTACATCAACAAATGGAAGTGTCAAAGCTGGCGAGCCATCGAATAAGTATGCAGGTATCTTCCAGCCTCCTTGTGGCTCCAACAACATCTTCTCACCCGGCAAAATCCCCGTCGTTGGTGGCCATGATGAGTAGACATATTTTTTTTGAGGTGGATTCTACTAGTATTTTGGACATTGGGGCTCCACTGGTCAAGAAGAAAAAGAAAAAGATGACCCCAACACCAAGCACAGTTGCCAGTCCCAGTATGGCGGAGATGCCCCTGGTAGATGTCAGTTTGGATTCTCCTAAACTAGAAGATATTTTGGACTCCTTGCCCCTGCATGATGATTTTGATGACACCTTCTCAGTGGAGGAGCTTCTAAAGATTCAATAGGTTATAGGTCATGTGGTGGAGGAGATTGTTGTTCAGAACAAGGAGGAGGTCCCCATAGAAAAGGAAGTCCCAGAAGAAAAGGATACATCAAAGTAAGAGGCTCGGGAAGAGATGCAAACAGGGCCCGAGTAGGAGAAGATACCAGTCCAAGAAACTGAGAACACACCAAGGCAACACATAGATGAGCAACCGATGATCGGGGAACCCAGACCCATAGGGGCAACCATACCCCCGACCACCATGCTCCAAATTCCTTTGGTTACTCCGGGTGATCATGTGCCCTAGAGAACATTGAGTGACGTAGTAACGATGGCCACCTTGTTAAATTTTGGCCAAAGACCTCACCCACCTCCAGAGGTTGTTCTGATGGAGGAGAATTCCCAAACAGATGAGGCTGATAAAGCCCACGTGCAACAACAACAGATTGATCAGGAGGTCCCAGTCAATAAAAATACAGAAATAGTTGATACCAAGAGGGACAACATCCCTGAAAATATAGATGAGATTGAGACTAGAGAAAGGGCTCCGGATGATACAACAGAAGATGCCAGTATGGCAGAAAACATTGAAGGTTCTGGAGAACAGGAAAAAGAGAAGGAACAAGAACAAGAGGAACCAGAATGAGAGGTGGAAAAAGAGCCCGAACATAACATACACTCTGGGAATATGCCACCAGATTCTGAGAGGAATCCCAATGAACAGGTACTAATAGTAAAGCCACCCCAGCTTCTCCAATGGCTGGTAGAATCAAAGAAAAGGAAAGCCCTGGCAGCGACATCAGGTGCCACACTTGCATTGGCTGAAATGATGGCCAGGAATATAGAAGCCAAAAATCCCAAGAAGGCATGGATCATCCAAACTCTCCAGACTGGTCTGACAGGTAGCGCAGTCGCGTCCATTGCGACACCCCCAATAGATGCGGAGGTAGTGGTCATAAGGCCCGAAGATTACACCATAATGGAAATAGAATTAGGGAGGAGAGATAAAAAGGGTGATCTAGATCTACTGAAAGAAGCCACCAAGGTAATAGAGGCTAGGTACATCAAACAAGGCCACAAGCTAAAAGAGGAAAGAGAAACAAATGCCAACCTCCTTGTGCTTCTGGCAGAACTTTCACAGCCTTTGTCTAAGGTCCACCCCGGAAACCCTTCCTCTGGATTGTCGCTTACATAGGGTGATGTGGATTCTCTATGAATTATGAAAAAGAAATCACAAGCTGTAGACGAGTGGGCCGCCTACATCCCTAGGGGATCGTATTTATTCTCCTCTTCTACTGGCTCTCTTCTCGAGGCCAATTCTTCCACTCCTCTTTTCTTGTCTTATTCTTCTGACATGACATACCTTTTTCATCTTGAGGTCTTTTGTAGCGTGGTGCAGGTAGTATTGGCCACTCGAAATAATATTATACTGTAAAGTGTAAAATAGATTAGGTTTAGGTTTAGGTTTAGGGCAAGTGATGTATATAAATAATAAGTTTGACCTCATTCCAAGGGTCAGCAAAATTGATGATTTTGTAGTCCATAATTAATAGCAATTTGGTTTTCTCAGTTCTTGGTTGTAGAGCTCAATGCCCCATAGTTTCTAATCTTTCAGTAGTTAAATTCTCCCCTGGAGCCACCATTGTACCATGCACCTGTGTCTTGCTGGAAGAGATGTTAATGAAGAAGGAATAGTTCTCTCAATGATGTTGTTAGCATTCTGTCTTCTAGGTTAACAGTATTTTATGCTTTGTGTACTTCATGTCCTTTGCTCTGATACTTAAAGTAGATTAAGGACCTCCTTTCCTTTGCTACTGATAAAATATGAACTGATGGTTGTATATTTCTTTAGTATTTAGTGTAGTGTGTTAGAGCATTGTTGATGTTTTGATTGTTTAGTGTAACTATAGGTAGATGAAATATTTCTAACTCTATAGTATCTTTTGAAGTTTATTTGTTAAGTAAATGCACACTTGCAGGAGACCCCACTCACTTGAATCCTTGGAGAAGATGAGTTAACATAACCAGCTATCCCCCTCAAACAAAATAGCCACAGCTCCCAACTGAGCCCCGCACTCTCGAGACCTGACTCTCACATGCTTGGAGGCCCGGGGAATCTCATTTCCCCAGACAACCTTTACAGGTGAAGTTGGTCGATACCCCAGTACCTAGTGACAACTTACCTTTGTTGGCGGACCTAGTCACAAAGTCCCGTCAATAGTATGCTTTCAAATTATACTACCAAGGTCTCCCTAAGTGTAGGTGACAAGCATCCATGGGCCCTATATCAGAGATTATCATGTCTTTATATTTCCCTATCTAAAACTCCACCCATGATTTTTCCTTAGTGATGGTATATTGACCCTTAGTGATCCATGCCACTTTGTAAGGACTTGGATGCGGTAAGCTACTTAGCTTCAACTTTTCTATTATTTCAACAGACACCAAATTGTCATTAGAGCCACAATCAATTACAACTTTGCATATCTTACCTTCAATCCTATAAGAGGTTTTGAACAAGTACTTCCTGAGTGGTGGTTCTGGTGGGCATTATTTCTTGAGCAGTGTCCTTCTCATCATGAGTGTCTCCCCTTTCTCTAGTGTTTCAAATGATCCAGGGGAGTTTACACTTTGACAGTCTTCCTCTCTAACCAAATTTTTCCTCCTCTCTCCTTGGTAACTTGATTTTTCTTTCTCAGAACACCTTGAATCCATATGTCTGGGTTGGTGGCATCTGAAGCACTTGAAGGGTTCATAATTTCTCCCTCCAAATGTTCTCCTTGAATTAGATCTTCTTCCTCTGAAAGTACCCCTATAACTAATCTCCCTTTGAGTATTCTATTGAGTGGACTCACCTGGGGTTTTAAAACTTTGACCCCTTCCATTAGACATCCCTCTACCCCTCTTATTAAAATCTCTTTTGCCTCTCCCTCTACTATTTCTCTCATCTTCTCTTCAATTTAACTTCAACCCTTTATGATAACTTATGGCACTTGTGGATAGTGTTGGGCATACAGAGGCTTAATTCAACTTGGATATTCATTCTTAGGCCATTAAGATACCTAGCCACCCTCTCACTATTTGTTTCCATAGTTGTAGATTTCATAGTGAGCCTTTGAAAGTCCTATGTATAACTGGAGACATCCATCTCCTTCTATCTTAGAATTTGTCTTCTCTTATGAAGTTGTACTTCATAATCTTCTACCACATAGGCCTCTTTAACCTAGGTTAACATCCTCTTCTAGGTAGATATCATACTCTTACCTATCTGCACTCTTTCCTCTTGAATGAAGTTCCACCAAGTGAGGACTTCCCCCTTTAGTATAGACTTGGCTACATTCACCTTTTGGTGTTCAGAGATTTCTTCACATTGAAAAAAATTTGTAAGGGAGTCTATCTAATCAATAACCAAATTAGGTTCCATCTTCCCACTATACACTAGAAGATCTAAATTTTCTTCCATGGTCCTTCTCACCATGGATTTCAACGAATTTGAGAGGGGTCTCTGGTCTACAGGAACCTCTTCTTCTTCTTCCCACCCAAGGGTGTCCTCCTCACCCTCTTTTTCTTCATTTCCAGATTCATCTCCATCTTTCATATCCATCTTTCCTTTCAAGCTCTTTATTTCTCTGTTCTTTTCCATCTATTCTTGTACAATCTTTGAAAGCTCTACATTGGTTACCCTTGGAGGTAGTTCTCTAGCCTTTGTTTTTGCTTCTCCCTTTGGCATATTTTTCCCAAATCCTTCTCTCTAAGGATATTTCTATGCTCTGATACCAATTGATGTAGATCCCTTCTATCTAGGTGCTTTAAAATTTTTATGATAGGTTCCTCAACCCTCTTAAGGGAAGTATCTTAGACAAAGGACTCCACACTTTAAAAGTACCTTTTTCAATCCAACTAAAAACAATCCTCTTGAACAATATTTGTTGTTCAATCATCATGTTAAAGGCCAATCAATCCTTTAATATATTCCTCATCTTGGTCTACTAGGAAGGAAACCTTTTTGTTAGGGATTGGAAACAGTTTCCTATTTCTTTAAGTATCTTGTCTTGATCAGCTATAGGGTTACTAATGTTCAAGACCCCTAAGTTCAAAATAGTGTTTTTGAGCCTTTTAGGCCTATCCTAGCTAGTAGCCCTATGGAAGGGGTTTTCTGAGAATAAAAATTATAACTCCCAAAGGACCATACTAAAAAACCATATATTATGAGACCCTTTTATAAAATGGTTCAAATTCCCAAAGCACAAATTTTAATCTCCTTGTTCAACCTCTGAACCCTTATAGGCCTATGAGACCTAATTGTCCTAATTAGGCCCCCTTAACAAAGGAATTCTTCACCATTTAGAACCTAGGGATAATCCATTGATTGGAAAAAGTTATGAATGTTCAAGTACACCTAATCCACCATTATTTTCAATGAATCCACTCCCAAAGTCCTCATTCACACTCAATCTCTCAAAATAGTGACCAATGACATGGTTATGCTTTGTGTAGGGCTTGGTGTTATAAATAGATGTCAATGAATTCCAGCCTCCTACCTTTGGATTCTTATAGTAAACATCCCTAACCTACATACCCCAAATGTCCATAATGATCCACCAGATAAGTTTCAAGTTAGGGCCATTTTTAGGCAAAACCCTTATTTTAACCCTCAACTGGGTACCTGGAAAACGTGTTTGAAGTGCTCGTTCATACGGATTCATCAATATCCCAAGGTAGGTTTATCTTAAAGATACCTTACAGTTCTTTCAATAAATACACAACACTTTATCTATTCAATCAAATTTATCTGTTAGAACACCATGAAAAGAACACAAAATTTTGGAAACCAGAATTTTCTTATTTACCATCAACACCAAAAACTTTCACACATGCCTCTCCACTCGATTCAATTTGATTCAATCAACTAAATATAGGCATCAACCAATGTCCCCAAATTTTTTTCAAAGATATGAGACAGTGGGAGAATTTGAGAGGCCAAAATGCAACAAATTGCAACTTTTCTTGCAAAGTTGCATTTTGCAACTTTTGTAAGATTACATGTTTTTGAGAAAAATTTTCTCCTAAGGATTTTTATGCATCAAAAAATCCTAAAACACATAAATCACACTTCTAAGACCCCACAATCCCATATGTTCAATGGTGGTTTACAAATTACCTTTCCATGACATTGGGTTACATATTGGGATTCTTTATTACAAATATCAAACAAAACACTCTAAGCAAACAAATGCCTTAATTTAAAAAATCTCTAGTGACATTAGGTCTTGTCTTCTCCTTATAGGGGTGCCCCTGCATGAGAGAGAGAGAGAGAGAGAGAGAGAGAGAGAGTAAAAAATATTATAAGAATATAATATTAATATTATAAAAATAAAATCTATAATAATAATTAAAAAATAAAATAAAAATTTGAAAATAGCATGCAAATGAAAAAAGTTCAAAATTGTAAATGTTGAAATTTTAAAAGGAAAGAAAAATTTGAGTGGAACATATCAGATATCAAATAATATCATATATATATATATATATATATATATATATATATATATATATATATANAATATCATATATATATATATATATATATATATATATATATATATATATATATCATATATATGATTGGTCTAACTAGAATCCAAAAGAAAATAATATTTCTCTGGGTCCCTTAATCTGAGAACCACATTTTTTTGCAGAGAATTTTACAGGATTAGAGCTGTGGAAGACAAAAAATAACTTTTACCACCCTTTTTGTTGGAAATTTCTTGATTATCAAATAATTTTCATCACCTTTTTGGTCTCAACATGGGGAGTAGTAGTCATCGAAATCATAAACGCAAGAGGAAGCTCACAAGTGAAGAGATTGATGTGCATAGAAAAAGGGATAGGGTTTCCCATCATAACAAGAGACAAGGTATGTTAAATATTAATAAAGATGAATCCATAGGCCCACCCTTAAAATATGGTTTCAATTGAAGAAGAACATGAATTTGAAATGATTTATGACAATATATTGAAAATGAGAATGTATGGATTGAAGATTGAAATGTAGGATTTCAAAATGAACATGTAGATGTGGACAATGGAAGTGTAGACATTGGGAATGACAATCAAATGATTGATATGAAGGAATTGACAATGATAATGGTGCACAAGAACCAAATCAATGTTACACATCTCCATATTATATGAGAAATAGAGTCCCTTGCAAGGAAGAAAGACAAAATTCAATTTTGAGACCTTCAAGAATAGCAAAATGGTGACTTGAAATTGATGAGAACATAATGAGAAATTTCAATGGAAAGAGATCACAAAGAACCATTTGGTTGTAGGCTTCAAGAATTTTTGATCCATTTTTTAGCCACAAGACATTGGTTGAGCATTTCCAAATGTTTGTGTAGTTGTTAAAGATGCAGAAGATGATACCTATAGTAGTCAAATTTAAGATTAGTGTGAACAAGAAAAAGGAGAGGAATTTTATTATTGTGAGAAATATTTTTAGTGCTCTCAATTCCATTGGGAATAATACCAAGGAAAAATACAAGAGAGCTTCTAGGAGGGTTATTAAAACCTCCTTAGTAAGTCATCATTTGAGAAAGGCTCATTTGATGAGACAAACTTGTGTTGACATGAACCTAAATCATAAAACTTTGGATAGAGCACTTTCAAGAAGAGAAAGACTTGATGATACTCTTCAAAATGATACATGGCATTATGGTGGGAGACTTCCACATTGTGATAAGAAGATTATTGATGGTGTGAAGGATCAAATTCAACTATTTTGGAAATCTAACTCAAGAGTGTCACCAAATGTGTAGGATGTCTTGAAGTTGATAATTGACATTCGAGACCGCACCCCATATCCTAAACATTATTTGGAGGTGAGTCAAACAATGTTTTTCAAAAAAATTTGTGAGACACATCCAATATTTTAAATATCACAAAGATCTTTTGAAGCCTTCAAGCCCTTTTTTTGTGTACCTCTTAATATTCGAAATACTTGTTGCTATAAATATCATTTGGATTTTTCAATGCACCATGAACTATTATGATCCTTTCATTCTACTTTGCATACTAACAAAATTTTGGAGTGTGGTACAAGTTATTTTCCAAAATCATTAAGAGACTTTCTAGATCATTTTTAATGTCCTAGAGATGTTGGATGTTTCTTTATAGAAAATATAGTTTAAATGGAAAGTGCTCAGAGTGTGGTGGGTTAGTGAAGTTTATTTCATGCTTTCATGAGGGCTGCGAAAATGATTTTGGAAAGATAATTGTCTGAAATAAGGTATATGAAATGGTTTAATATACATTCAAAAGTAGAGGTGAAGGCTCTAGATGTGAATTGATTACAAAAGAATGAAATGTAGCTAATTTTATTTATGATTTCAAGAAGAACCTTTTTACAAGTGTTTAGTCGGAAAATGGAAGCACTTCCATTGTAGGTTTGTTTATCCTTCTAAGTAAGTGGTTTGGGGTCATATCAAGCACCTAGAATGGTTTCATAAGTTAGACCTAGCTTTCCCCCTATTTTGTCCCTCTTTCCACTTCTTTCCAACCTAATTTCTACATTTTGAACTGCAGGCTGGTGATTTTGGGCTTCAAGGTCAGGGTCAACCTTTTAGGTCTAGGTCAACCTCGACCCTAACCTAGGTCAAGGTTGAACTCAACCCTGACCTAGGTCAAGGTTGACCTCGACCTTGACCCAGGGTTTAGATCCTGGGGTCTCACAGTTTTTGGATGTTGGTCTTTGCAAAAGTGTTTTCCTGCTTCCGGGTCGGCTGTTTCAGGTTCTAAAGAATCGATTCCTAAATTATATTTAATATAGGTCCTCTCCTAGGGGTAAAGGCTTTAATGGGAATTTAATTATCCTATTTCGTCCTCCTTAGAAGATTGTGCCCTAGTTTCATATAAAAGGGAGCCTTTCTCCCCTCATTTTCTCTAAGTCCTCTATTGAAGCCTATGCATCCTTGAGAAATTGAGAAACATCATCAAGTGAAGATTCAAGCAAGAAATAAAGAAATATTTTAAGCAAGGATTCATCCACTATCAAGCCTTCAATCATTCAAAGAGATCCATGGGAGTCCATTGAAGGATTCAAGCCACATAGTGCCCTTTTGGTGATCTCTCCATCCACCTTCTTCTAAGCCTATTCCAAATTCAAGAACCCATTCAAGACTTCATGTTGGAGATCTACAAGAAAGAGATTGAAGACATCCTACCTTTCTACATTACACATTTTGAAGCATACTTGTGGATCCATGGATTCGAATCCGCCACAAGGACTTTTACAAGCAAGGTGAATTCATGCATTTACTTTGTTTATCTTTATGCAATTTCAATTACATATATTTGAGGTTAATTCCAAAAATGGGGTTTGACTAAGGAAAACCCCTCCCCCCTAACAAAAAAACCTCTTTTTCTTGTAGGTACAGGTTTGGGACTGCAGATTCAGACACAAATCTAGATACCCTTTTCGGCTTTCTTCTGGACGGCGTGAACAAATTCTATGTCAGACCTGTGCAGGTTAAGGTTGACATTATTGGGTCAGGGTTGACATTTGTGAGTCAAGGTCAAACTTTTTCACAAGATGACATTGGAATGGAAAAATATTTCTGGGTTTTGTTCGTCTCTGCGTTTCGGTTCGGGATCATCTGTCAATTTTTCCAGCAATAGTCTACAAACCTCAATAAATAGAAATCTTTGATCTACAATTTGGTAAGGTTGGTTCTTGTTCCTATCCTTTTAAATTACTATAATTAAACATATTCATTTAATCAATTAACAGAATTTAAGATCCCCTTCTTTGTTCTCTTTCCAAATAATTGATTCATTTGTGCATTAACCCTTCTTTTGGGTTGATCAACTTGGATCTTCCATTTGTGCTTTTGAGGATAGAAAAGGAGCATCTTATCTTCTCCCTAATCACAATTACAATATATAATAAATACAGTTCAAATTAAATGTAAAGTAGGGTTAAGGGATTTAACACACTTTAAGAAAATCAAACAACAATTAACAAATAATCTCTTTACCCCTTTCAACCACTTTACATTTTGGTGAACCCGTGATAGAAAGCTCTTTCTTTTTGGTGTTAGATTTACATTATTTATGTTAGATCTTGCATGTTCTTTCAAATTGCATTTAAATTCAATCGATCAAAATTTTGTGTTAGTTCATTTGCATTGTATTGGTGTATGAGCTTTACCACATCTAGTCCTACTTATAGTATCTCAGTTAGAAGAAGCCCTGGACTTATGGGTTCCTTTGATCCTGAGTCTTCCTCTCCTTTCCTTAGGATCCTGGATGACAATTTGATAACTCATTATTCTAATCCTCCCATAGAGCATAACTCTTCTCACTCATCCCATGATGAAGATGACGCTTTAAAATTTCCTCCTGAACAAGTGCAAAACCTTTCAACTAAACTTGATAAAATGGGAAATTGGCTTATCCAAGAAAACCATAATCAAGATTCTATCCAAGCTATAGAGGCTCTTAAGAAAGTTCTTTGTGATAATGGTCAAGGTATTAATTTCTTGCGTAGTATTACTCATCTTGTAAATTTGAATGTTAAAACTTTAGCTCAAGAGGCTCAAGAGTTAGGATTCACATCTATTGTCACTAGTGTAGGACCTTCTTTTGTTCCTCTACCTAGTATTCCTACTTACACTCCTCCTATGATAACAACTTCTCTCCCAAGTGCACCTATCCCTGTGAGTGCTCCACCAGTATCTTTACCTACCTCACAACCTTCATATCATAGTGTGCCTTTTACTTATACTAATCCTATTCCAACTATGGTCCCTAATGTTCCACCGGTTGTGTCTT
>MU228198.1:1111660-1124882 GCA_018584345.1 Thuja plicata | reverse complement strand
TTCCTCTAATGATTCCACAATTATTAGTTTGGCTCAAACTATGTCATCTTTACAACAACAACTTGCATCTTTAACTCAATCTAAATTTAGCATTCCCACATGTGATATGGGTAGTCCTTTATCCCTATACATCATACATGCTACTATCCCTCAACAAGCTGACATGCCTCATCTTGAGAATTATAATGGTAAAGGTGATCCTGTTACTCATGTTAAAACATTTCAAATCCTTTGTACTGATTATGCTTATGACCATAGGATTTTAGCTAAATTGTTTGCTAGAACCTTTCGAGATAAGGCTTTACAATGGTATTGTTCCTTACCTCCCTATTCCATTGATTATTTTCATAAACTTGCCAATTCCTTCATTCAACAATTTCAAAATAACATTGGACCATAAGTGTCCTTATCTGATTTAATGCATTGTAAACAAAACACAAAGGAAAAATTGATTGATTTTATTGGTAGATTTAAGCATTTGCATGCTCAGATTTCTTATCCTGTTCCTGATATTGATATTCAACATATGTTTATTTCAAATTTACAAAATGATATTAGAGATAAGATTCTACTTACTGAAGTTACCTCCTTTCAACAATTGTGTGCAACACTTCACCATTATTAATTACAAGTGAGTCAGTTTGAGAGCAACACTCCAATGGCTCCTGTTCTAGTTGATAAGAGTGACAATGCTCCTAATCCTAATAAGTTTTAGAAACCTAACAACTATGTCAAGATTAATAAATAGATGAATGCGGTTGCTGATCAAGTTGCGGCTACATCTAATAGTGCTTCTACATCCACTGCTTTCCGTATGAATCGTACATTTAATCCTCTCTCTGAAACTTTGCATTCTATAATGAGTAGGTTGTTAAATGCTAATATGATTACCTTGCCTCCTATTAGACCTCTTCTTCCCACCATGATAGCTTCAAAATCCTTTGATTCAAAAGATTTCTACCAATACCATCGCTAGAATGGCCATGATACTGAAAAATGTTACTCTCTAAAGCATAAGATTCAAGACTTAATTGATTCTAAAGCTTTGTCTGTTGATAATTTTGATGGTAATGGGAATAAATCTATTTCTCCTCCTAATCAAAATCTTCAAATTTACACCAATCCTTTACCTACACATGATACTAATACTATAGCTCAACCATCTTCTGTAGACATTATTTATGATTCAAAGATGGATGATCTTAATAACATTGTTAATCATGTGGAGATTGTTGCACCATCTAAACTTATTGTTCAAGATCCTTCACCTCCACTTCAACTTCCAATTCCACCTAAAACTCAAAAACAAACTAAGGATAAGCAACCTAGGGAACTTTTAATTACCTTTGATGATTCCGAAACAATTAAGGCTCCTGATGGTCCCTTTTATATCTATGCTAGGATTGCTAAGATACGTACTCATGGTTGTCTAGTTGATCCCACATCTTTAATAAATGTCATTACTAAGGAAAATCCTTTTATGAAAGGCTTATAATGTGATTTTTATGATTCATCTGATGCATGGATCCAAACTTTTAATGGCTTTCTTTATCGTGCACTTGGTTCTATCAACTTACCGGTTGAACTTTGCGGTAAAGTTATAGATACTACCTTCATCATTATTCCTACTTTAGATCAATTTCAAATCAAATTTGGTTTACCTTGGATAACTTCTATGCATGCTATCTCTTCTCCTATTCATAAATGTCTTAAGTTCATTCATAACGGAGAAGTAAAAATGATTAATCATAGTTTGTATCAACCATCTAGGCCTAGAGATTGTGCTACTCTCGATTTCCTTTGGCCTTCATTACCTAACTCATGTCCTCCTTTCCCTGATCATCTCTTTCACTCCTATCAAGCTTACAAACATCACAAAATTGTTGAGTTAAGTATGCCTCAGATTGATTCCAACTGTGGTCTTTTTCCTACTCCTTCTATACCTCTTTTATCAATTACTTCTAATTCTACTACTCAAACTTCTACTATTTCATTACAACCTATTGAGAATCCTCCTATAGAACCTGTGAAGGAACTTGTTGTCATTCCTCCTAGTTCTCAACATGTGCCAAACAAAGCTAAATGTAACAAATCTGCTAATGAATGTTGTAAGAAGCGTAGAGCTAATCCTAGAGCTTGTGCTTCTATGATTCGAAACTCATTATCTACCTTCGATCAACCTATGTCTGATGCATTTGATGTTAATATTCATGATGTTAAGATGAATGAGTATGATGATCCTATTCACATCTTGGATCCCATTTCAAACAAACCTTGATAAGGAGGACACTCTTGATGATCCTATTGATCTTAGTGATGAATATGAGACCATTGATCTTGATAATGATTTACCTCATATGATTTCACCTCAATTAACAATTACACCTAGTATCGAGCATTGTGATTCTCAAGAGGATCCTTGTTTAGAACTAGCTATCATCCCTACTGTATTGGATATAGTCCCTCTTGTGAGTTTCCCACCTTCCATCAATAACATCAACCAAGATGGGGAGGGTTGACAACATGCTTGATTGGATCATCCTTTATGGTAGTCCTTTTTGTGTTTTTATGTTGTAATGTGCTTCCCTCGTAATGTGTTTTTCTAAATTTTTGTTAGATTCTTTTATACGACCCTTGTTACTTTGTTGGTGCAAGGTGATAAAGGAATCAAATCTATTGTACAATTCTTCTATATGTATCTACATTCTTCAATATGTTGTTTCATGTTATGTTGTACTTGTGGTATTGTTTGTAACTATTTTCCTTGTACAATATGCTTGGATCTGTGACATGGTAGCACTAATTCTTTTTGGTCTCCATGTTGTGGTCCAAAAAGATTCCTCTTCATAATTCTTAAGTTTCTTTCCTCCTTTGTGATTGTAGTTCTACTTTCTTTGGGGAATGATGTCAATACTTTTTGCAATAATATTATATTTCTATGTACATGTTATCTTATGATCATACTGACCCCACATTAGGTAGATCCCTCTTGTATTCTTATGTATGTTTATGTTTTATTTCCCTTGATTTGTCTTCCTTTGGGGGCATCTCGTAGTGGTAACGTAATCTGTAGAGTTGTTGATGTTTCTGTTAAAACCATTTCTCTTGTTAAAGTGTTAGCAATGACTTTAATGTGGGGGTATACACTCTACTCACTTTTGTACACACACACATTCAAAATAGTTTTCAAGTCTTAAAACTTTTCCCTTTATGGATTAAAAGAAACTAATCCTTAAAGCATGGTCATTTTTTTTTTTTTACTTTTTTAGGATCTCTTGATCCCTCCAGTTTAAATTTACACATATCTCTTGATCCTGTCAGTTTTCAATTTACAATGTTTTGATCCCTTTAATAATGGATGTCCCTAATGGGTTGACTAGTGAGTAGCCACATTCACTAGGTAGTTCAACTCCATCTTTCCAGTTATGCTTTTTGTGTGGTTCATAATGAGACATAAGTTCTCATTGGGCAAGATAATCACACCCTTTCTCTCTCTCCTTAACTAAGTTATGCCTCTCTTATCATGATCTTAGGGTTGATAAATACTTAAGTCCCTTGGGGGATTGAGGGTTTCTTTATCCCTTTTTTCTCCAATAAGATTTTCTGTTCTTTATGTTCTCATTTACCAAGAGTTTGTGTTGAGCTCATACTCTTGCTAAATTGGGGGCTAAATGTATAGTCAGAAAATGGAAGCACTTCCATTGTAGACTTGTTTAGCCTTCTAAGTAAGTGGTTTTGGGTCATATCAAGCACCTAGAATGTGTTCCTGAGTTATACCTGGCTTTACCCCTGTTCTGTCCCTCTTTCCACTTCTTTCCAGCTTGATTTCTGCATTTTGAACTACAGACAGGTGATTTTGCGCTTCAAGGTCAAGGTCAACCTTTTAGGTCTAGGTAAACCTTGACCCTGACCTAGGTCAAGGCCAAGCTCAACCTTGACCTAGGTCAAGGTCAACCTCGACCTTGACCCAGGGTCTCATAGTTTTTGAATGTCAGTCTTTGCAAAAGTGTTTTCCCGCTTTTGGGTCGGCTGTTTTGGGTTCCAAAGCATCGATTCCTAAATTATATTTAATATAGGTCCTCTCCTAGGGGTAAAGGCTTTAATTGGAATTTAATTATCCTATGTCAGCCTCCTTAGAAGACTGTGCCCTAGTTTCATATAAAAGGGAGCCTTTCTCCCCTCATTTTCTCCAAGTCCTCTATTGAAGCCTATGCATCCTTGAGCAATTGAGAAACATCATCAAGTGAAGATTCAAGAAAGAAATCAAGAAATATTTGAAGCAAGGATTTATCCATCATCAATCCTTCAAGCATTCAAAGAGATCCATGGGAGGCCATTGAAGGATTCAAGCCACATAGTGCCCTTTTGGTGATCTCTCCATCCACCTTCTTCTAAGCCTATTCCAAATGCAAGAACCCATTCAAGACTTCATGTTGGAGATCTACAAGAAATATATTGAAGACATCCTACCTTTCTACATTCCACATTTTGAAGCATACTTGTGGATCCATGGATTCAAATCCGCCACAAGGAATTTTACAAGCAAGGTGAATTCGTGCATTTACTTTGTTTATCTTTATGCAATTTCAATTACATATATTTGAGGTCAATTCCAAAATTAGGGTTTTACTAAGGAAAACCCCTCCCCCCCAACAAACAAACCTCTTTTTATTTTAGGTATAGGTTCGGGACTGTGGATTTGGACACAGATTTGGATACCCTTTTCGGCTTTCTTTCAGACAACGTGAACAAATTCTCTATCAGACCTATGCGGGTTAAGGTTGACATTATTGGGTCAGGATTGACATTTGTGGGTCAAGGTCAACCTTTTTCACAAGATGACATTGGAACGGAAAAATATTTTTGGGTTTTGTTCATCTCTGCGTTCCGGTTCGGGATCATCTGTCAATTTTTCTAGAAATAGTCTACAGACCTCAGAAAAAAACATTCTTTGATTAGCAATTTTGCAAGGTTGGTTCTTCTTCCTATCCTTTTCAATTATTGTAATTAAACATATTCATTTAATCAATTAAAAAAATTTAAGATCCCCTTCTTTGTTCTCTTTCTGAATAGTTGACTCATTTGTGCATTAACCCTTCTTTTGGGTTGATCAACTTGGATCTTCCATTTGTGCTTTTGAGGATAGAAAAGGAGCATCTTATCTTCTCCCTAATCACAATTAAAATATAAAATCAATATAATTCAAATTAAATGTAAAGTAGGGTTAAGGGATTTAACACACTTTAAGAAAATCAAACAATAATTAACAAATAATCTCTTTACCCCTTTCCACCACTTTACAACAAGTATGCAAGGCATAGTCAGAGCTCTCAGTGGTTAGATCAACAATTTAGGATGTGTAAGGACACTTTCCCAATTGGAACTATTATATTGGTCTTTGAATTTGTAGAGAACTATACATTGCATCCCCCAAAATGACTTGCAAGCTCAATATTATGATTCTATTTAGGTTGCTATTTTTGTGCACATAACATTTAGACATCCCCCTAATAGTACAAAAGATGACCGGAAGATAATCAAAGAATACCATTTTTATATGAGTGATGATAGATCTCATTCTCACAAGTATGTCCAACATTTATTTGAGAATTATTTTGATTCGGTGTGAGAAAATGATATTGCTATAGATTTACATCTCATTTGGTCAAATAACTACACAAATTAATTCAAAAATTCTCGTATGTTTTATTGGTTGTGTAGAATGTATGTAGAGACAGGTGTACCTCATATTTGAAATTTTTTTGAGGCTAGACATGGAAAAGGGGAGCATGATGGAGCAAATGCATATGTGAATAGAGCTCTAGTTAAGGAGAAATTGAGGATTTTAGGTGCAGAACTCCTTGATGCTCATTCTATTGTTGATTGGTGTACTTTAGAATTGTCACAAGGGGGACTCTTGTTTCAACAATACGTAGATTATTTTGGTTGCTTGAGTTGGGCACAATAGGAGATAGGTTGAATTTTCAAACAGTTAAAGATTCTTCAAAAATACATTTATTTCAAAGCTTAGATGCTAGTACATGGACCATTGGGACATGAGAGTTGGCTTTTTTTTGTCTAAGGTTTCTTTAGTGTGATTAAGATTAGTGTGAGTCAAGTGAGTGGGTCAATATGTGGGTTACACATTATATAACTCCTTTATATTTCACACTCTCTATAATAAATATGAAATGGATGGTTCACTTGACTATAACCATATTTAAGATCTTCTATAGTCAGGACATGTTTTTACATTGGTTGTACCATAGGGGAATGATGAGAGATTGAATTATTTGTTAGCACATTATGTACGAGGAAAATAAAAGCTTTCAAAACTAACAACAGATCATGATATATTCACATATCCAATAGGTTCACATGTTATTTTGGGAACATAGTTGTGCACGTACATGATTAGAAATAATTTCACTCCTGTGTTTGAAGACTATGAGAAGCACAAAACCATTCTCATGTATTCACACCTTGTTATAGCAACCAATGTTACGTTGTTGAAACATCAAGGAATACCTAAGACAAAAGAACTTTGGACTATTAATATTGATGATCATGAAGCAATATTGAATAGTCGCAAGCAGAGAGATGACCCTTCAGGCACACTTCAATAGGTAAGTGCTACTCACTGCAAGGTTTTCCATGTTCATTACGCTTGAATTCAATACATTAATTGCAATTTTATTCTTCATTTTTTTGAGCCAATAAAATTGGTTTTGTGTGTTAATTGTAAGTGAAGTTGGATACATATATGATAGATATAGAATATTGAGGTGTCCATTTGATTAGCTCATAAAAAATGACAGTAAACTTCACTACACATTGGCTAGTCATGGTCTTTGGTTCATTTATTTACTTATACATTCAAAATCTTTTTGTCAACCTATTAACTTCTTGTTTTCTTTATTAAATTTTCTTGTGCCTTTGGAATGTAGGGATTGGAATATAGATGTCATCAAGTACCATTTGTTAAAATTATAGAATTTATGAGAAGAAATGACACACTTATTATATACGATTTTTGATATATAGTTGTGTATCTAATATTTTTAGTAATTTTGTATCTCAGACTATTCATAACATTGATATTTTTATTCATAATATGGTTGTATCAATAATAAACACTATATTTGTATGCAAGATTGTGTGTATATTCAAGCTTGTATAATGATGAAATGCATGCAAGAATGCAAATATTTGAATTGGTTTTATAAAAAATGATATGGTCAAACATATCATTTTCATGCATTAAAATTCAATTTTAATAGATTTTAATTGTAATATAGATTTCATTAGATTTATGTTTATCCCATTATGTAACCATTTGACTTATTAAGCCCTATTATCCAAGGGTGGGTCAAAGTGGTCAATTAAGGTCAAACTAGCATAAGAATGATGTATTTAGTTCATCTAAGTGACATTGGTCATGTTTGCAAAGTTATAAGTATCATTGACATAAAAGTGCCAAAATTTGCATTGTTCCTTAACTAAAAGATGCACCACTTGGTCTCAATGGTGCATCTTTCAAACCGTTTTTTGTGGGACCAAACCATCATCTCAATAAATTTTGGTTGGTTGGGTAAACACTAGTGTAGATTTTTTTTTCCCATGTAGCATCAAGAACGTTATGGCACATGTCAAATCTAAGTGTTCCCAAGGTGCATTAAGCCAAATTGGGCAGAGATTTTTGGAGAGTGATATCTCAGGCCTCATGAGGGATGTTAGAGATCTGTGACATGCACAAGGATCATCTTGGGAAGTCCTACAAGCATGTAGCTCAATTATAGGATATTCTACTTGGTTTATATTTGGGGACACAATCTCGGTTGGTGAAAAAAGTTGCATTGTTTCTCAATTGAAAGTTGCACAATGGTGCATCTTTCAAATCATTCATCATGGGACCAAACCGCTAGCTCCATCAGCTTTGGTTGGCCAGGTAAATAGTGGTGGAGACATTTTTCACCTGCGTAGCATCAAGAATGTTTTGGCACATGTTGAACCTAAGTGTTTGCAAGGTGCACTAAGCCAAATTAGCAGCAATTTTTGGAGAGCGATATCTCATACCTCATGATGGATATCAAAGATCCATGAAGTGCATAAGGACCATTGTGGGAATCCTACAAGAAAGTAGCCCAATTATATGATATTCCACTTGGTTTCCATTGGATGACCCAATCTTGGTTGGTGCAAAAAGTTGCATTATTGCTCAGTTGAAAGTTTCTCAATGGTGCATCTTTCAAACTATTCATTATGGTACCAAACCATTAGTTCCATCAACTCTAGTTGGCTGGTTAAATGCTAGTGGAGACCCTTTTTTTCCTGTATAGCATCAAGAACATTCTGACGCATGTCAGACCTAAGTGTTCCCAAGGTGCACTAAGCCAAATTGGGAAACAGTTTTTGGAGAGTGATATCTCAAACCTCATTAGGGATATCAAATATCTATGATGTGCACAAGGACCATCTTGGGAATTCCTAAAAGAACGTATCTCAGTTCTAGGATATTCCACTTGGTTTCCATTTGGAGACCCAATCTCGGTTGGTGCAAAAAGTTGCAATGTTGCTCAGTTAAAAGTTTCTCAATGGTGCATCTTTCAAACCTTTAATCGTGGGACCTAACCATCAACTCCATCATCTTTGGTTGGCCAGTAAATTCTAGTAGAGACCCCTTTTTTCCCACGTAGCATCAAGAACTTTTTGGCACATGTTAGACCTAAGTGTTCCCAAGGTGCACTAAGACAAATTGGGAAGCGGTTTTTGGAGAGCGATATCTCAGACCTCCTAAGGGATATCAAAGATATGTGAAGTGAACAAGGACTATCTTGGGAACACCTAAAAGAAAAAAATGCAGTTTTGGGATATTCCACTTGGTTTCCATTTAGAGACCTGATCTCGGTCAGTGCAAAAAGTTGCATTGTTTCTTAGTTGAAAGTTTCTCAACGGTGCATCTTTCAAACCATTCATTGTGGGACCAATCTATCATTTCCATTGGCTCTGTTTGGCTGGGTAAATGCTATTGGAGACCTTTATTCACCCACATAGCATCAAGAACATTCGAGCACATGTCAGACCTAAGTGTTCCCAAGGTGCACTAAGACAAATTAGGCAGTGATTTTTGGAGAGTGATATCAGAGATCCATGAAGTAAAAAAGGTCCATCTTGGGAAGGCCTAAAAGCATGTATCTCAGTCCTAGGATATTCCACTTGGAATCCATTTGGTGACCCATTCTTGATTGGTGAAAAAAGTTGCATTATTTCTTAGTTAAAAGTTTCTCAATGGTGCATCTTTTAAACCGTTATTTGTAGGACTGAATCGTCAGATCCATCGGCTCTGGTTGGCCGGTTAAATGCTAGTGGAGACCTTTTTTCACCCTCATAGAATCAAGAACATTCTAATGCATGTCGTACCTAAGTGTTCCCAAGGTACACTAAATCAAATTGGGCAAAAATATTTGGAGAGTGATATCTTGAACCTCGTGAGGGATATCAAAGATCCATGAAGTGCACAAGGACTGTCTTGGGAAGTCCTACAAGCATGTAGCTTAGTTTTGGGATATTCAAGTTGGTTTCCATTTAGTGACCTGATCTCGGTTTGTGCAAAACATTTCATTGTTGCTTAGTTGAAAGTTGATCAAGGGTTCATCTTTCAAAATGTTCATCTTAGGACCAAATCGTCTGTTCTATTAGCTCTAGTTGGCTAGGTGAACCGTAGTTACAACCCATTCCGCTCATGGAGATGAAAATAATGTTAATGATAAACCCATAGTGAAGTGTCCCCAAGGTTTATTATGCCTATTATCCCAATTGTAGTTACTGATGTAGAGCAACCTGGAACACCAATCAACTCATAGGATCCAACTTATCCATCAATCCATTCATCACAATAACAACTCAGTAGAGGCAAAACAAGCTCTCTAAAGCATGAATTCCACCATAATTCCTTCAAATATTTGTCTTAGTGTCCATACCTACATGTACACTTTTAGTTACAATAATTTGGTTCAACAATCATACTCTGACCACCATGCATTGTTCATGTTCCATTCACTCAAACAACATCATGAAAACAATCAACTCCTCAAGGATCATAATAGGATCATGAAAAAAATCAACTCCCAAATAGGTCCTAATGATTATTCAATCCATTTTTATGTAGAAAAATAGTCAATAAATATAGAAAACATGATTGTTCCTGGGACAATTAAGAACATTTAATAAACAACTTAATTTCATGCTCTAAACTTCTATGACTGTCACCTTACTGTAGTAACCTCATGAAAGTCAGAGGTGTATGAGGTAACCAACATGAAATTTCCCCCAACCTACATGTCCTCTTGGATTTGACCATCTAATTTCATTTATAATTTTTTATTTCTCATAACTACCCAACTACCTTTTATGACCGAACACCTACTTGTTACATTATTTTTCCAACTTTTACAAAATGTTGCACTTAAAATCTTTGACAAATTTTTGATCTTGTACACAAACTAATCAATACTTCTTATATACATTATTAAAACATCACAATGGAATATAAATGACCCTTTAAAACCTTGGTACCCCTACATGGGTGCTTTTACATCATTTTGACTATTTGACCAATGTAGGTATTGAATGGACAAATAGGACATCTTTCACAAATGGACTTGCATCTTTGATTCAATGGACTCAAAATGACTTAAATACATCATAAGTGACCTTATTACAAAAAATTCATCACAATTGTTCACATTTTGACCTTTGACATTCTGGTGTATCTGTACCTTAGGTGCTCATGCACCAGTTACCCTATAAGGAAGTCGAGTTAGGGTATGCAAATTTGGAGTCTATTAGCCTAGTTGCAGTCTATTATGCCTATTAGCCTATTACTTTGGTTGGAAAAAATATTTTGAGGGTATTTTCTTTGGAAAATATAAGGTCTATTACACATGACAATGCATGACAAAGATATAATATGGAAATGAACATACATACATACATACGATGCATGACAAAGATGTAATATAGAAATAAGACATGTATTCAATGCATGAAAAAGATATAATATGGAATAATACATACATACAACACATGAAAAAGATAAAATAAACATGCATATATATAATTGTTTTGTACAAAATGTGGCACATTTCACCTTAAAATCTTTACAAAATCTACATATCTAGATACAATATGGCATATGCCATCTCAAAATGTTCCATATGGCATCTCAAAATAAGAAACCACTACAAATGTTTCTAGTACTGTAATGGTGTCGAATGGGGTTGTTAAGGATAAAATGTAAAGATTGGAGGGGGGGTTTAATTGATTGATAAATTGTTAAAATGTGTTGAATTCCTTAACCATATTTCAAATCTTACACTTAATTGAGTTTGATATTGATTATATATTCTAATTAGGGGAAGATAAGATGTTCCTTTCTTTCACCCTCAAATACACAAATAGGAGATCCAATTTGATCAACCCAAGAAGAAGGGTTAATGCACAAGTGAATCCACTATTTGGAAAGAGAACAAGAAAGGGGATCTTAAATTATATAAATTGATTAAGTAAATATGCTTAGTGATAGTAATTGAAAAGGATAGAAGGAAGAACTAACCTTAAAAAATTGCAGGTCAAAGATTTCTATTTTCTGAGGTCAGTAGACTATTTCTGGAAAATCCGACAGTTGATCCCAACCCAGAATGCAGAGACTAACAAAACCCAGAAATATTTTTCCATTCTGATGTTGTCTTATGAAAAAGGTTGACCCTATACCACAAATGCCAACCTTGTCCTACACAAATCTGAAAGTGTCCCTATTCGCACTATCCAAAAGAAAACTGAAAAGGGTATCCAGATCTGGTCTCAGATCTACAGTCCCAAACCTATACCTGCAAAAATAAAGGTTTGTTTTTTGTGGGGGAGGGGTTTTCCTTATTCAAACCCCAATTTAGGAATTAACCTTGAAATCAATAATTGAAATTGCATAAGGATAACAAAGTAAAAACTCAAATTCACCTTGCTTGTAAACTCCTTGTGGTAGATTCGAATCCGTGAATCCACAAGAATGATTCTAAATATGGAATGTAGAATGGTTGGATGTCTTCAATCTCTTTCTTATAGATCTCCAACACCAAGTCTTGGATGGGTTCTTGATCTTGAAAAGGGCTTGGAAGAAAATGGATGGAGAGATCACCAAAAGAGCACCTTGTAGCTTGAATCCTTCAATGGCCTCCAATGGATCTCCTTAATTAAAATGGATGCTTGAATGCTTGAGAATGGATGGATGCTTTCTTGAAATCTTTCTCCTTAGCTTTCTTGAATTTCACTTGAAAATCCTTCTCAATTGCTTAATGATGCTTAGGCTTCCATAGAGGACTTAGAGAAAATGAGAGGAGAAAACTTCCTTTTATATGAAACTAGGGCACAATCTTCTAAGGAGGCCTACATAGGATAATTAAATCACCATTAAAGCATTTACCCCTAGGAGAGGACCTATATTAAATATATTTTAGGAATCCATGCTTGGAAACCTGAAACAGCTGACCCGGAAGTGGGAGGAAACTTTTTGTGAGGACCGACATCCGGGAAACCAAAAGTTCCTAGGATTTGGACCCTGGGACAGGGTTGAGGTCAACCCTATCCTAGGGTAGGGCTGAGGTTGACCCTGTCCTAGGTCAGGGTCAAGGTTGACCCTATCCTAGGAGGTCAAACCTATCCCTGAATCCTAGAAACACAGGTCTACATCCCAGAATGCAGAAATTAGGTCAGAAAATGGTGGATAGAAAGGCAGATCAGGGGGGAAGTCATGTCAAGATTAGGAACCAATTCAAGGTGCTTTTCATGATCCCAAACCACTCACTTGAAAGGCTAAACCAATCTAAAAATGGAACTAATTCCATTTTTTGACTATACATTTAGCCCCCACTTTAGCAAGAGTATGAGTTCAACACAAACTCTTGGTAAAGGAGAATATACAGAAAAGACAATCTTATTGCAATCAAAAGGGATAAAGAAAACCTCAAGCCCCCAAGGGACTTATGTCTTTATCAACCCTAAGATTACGATAAGAGAGACATCACTTAGTTTAGTAGAGATAAAAAGGGTGTGATTATCTCACCCAATGAGAACTTATGTCTCATTGTGAACCACACAAAAGGCGTAACTGGAAAGATGGAATTGAACTGCCTAGTGAATGTGGCTACTCACTAGTCAACCCATCAGG
>MU228198.1:1095182-1106222 GCA_018584345.1 Thuja plicata | reverse complement strand
GTTTGACAGTTAACTCAATGAATAATGTCCCCGAAGAGGGAAAATATAAATTTTTGATGAAACCTCAAAACTGGGACTCAACCCCAAGGACCCTGGACCCTGGGGTCAGGGTCGAGGTCATCCCTGACCTAGGTCAAGGTCGAGGTTGACCCTGACCCAAAGGGTCAGAACCTTAGGAAATGTGCCAAAGTCTCAGAAACAGAGAGAAAAGGAAGAAAAGAGGGGTAGAATAGGCACATAAGCACATGAAAATCCATGGAAGCATGAAGGTGTCTGAGTTAGGACCATAACAGCTTACTAGGGAAGGCTAAAAGGTCTCAACATGGAGTGCTTCCATTTTAAGACAATACAAGTAAATCCTATTCTACTGGTTGATCATCAAAATGGAGCCTCTTTGATGTATTGTTTGGCTCTAATGGATCCTGCATGAAGACAAAAGTGAAACCCCAAATTATATTATTTAATTTATATGGTTTCTAAAATTCAAAATTCAAAATTCAAAAGCATAGTCAACAATAATAAATAAACAAATTGTATTGAACTCTCATGTACCTCGCCTCTCTGTCTCCTCATGTGGTTAGGAGTCCTAACATATGTCTTTCGTAGCGAAGGGAAAATGCCACCAATGTCAACTCTGACTTTTATATGTTTGTGAAAATGAGATTGATCTACGAGTTATACTATTTAATGTTAAATCCTTGGTAGAAATATATATTTACAAAATAATTGAATTAACATTAAAACTTAACTGTGTTGAACTTTCTACAGGAAATGTCGGTTGGGTCATCAACAATACAAAGCCTCAGCATTGTACCTCCCACAAACTAGGGGTGACCTAAAAAAGTCAAATAGACACTTGATACAATCATGACTTGATCATATATATACTAGATAGTAAAATACAAAAAATTAAATTTATAAATATGTGTACCATGGGGCTATCACTATGAATTGAGAGGCCTATGACTCTACCGTGGTGAACCAGTCTCACAACATCATCAAAAACCACCCTCTATCAAATAAACCATGTAAATTAAAAATGAGTATGCACAAGTGACAATTATACATATGCATAAACAATCTAAAATACTTAATTACATTTCCCTTGTCAACATCTCACACCTAAACCCCCTCACATTTCCCTCCACTGGTAGCTAGTGAAACCTGCATCAATATGTAATAAGATGATCATAATAATTAGAAAACACATGTGTATACTATTATAAAAAAGGAAACCAATGAGTACATTAAAACATATGTACCATGGAAGTGTCAAGGAAAAATTAAATGGCCAAAAGCATGGACCCCTCCACCTATTCCATCTCCTCCTCTGTCATCAAGTGAACATAAATGGAACACATAAAAATAGATAAGTGGGAAATCATTATAAGTAAATTATACTAAAAATATAGACATTTAAAATTAAATACAATGTGACAAGTTAACTATTTACTCTTACCATAACAATAAGAGCCCATGGCTCTACATGCCCCTCCTCATCTCTTATGTGATGCACATCTCCATGAGGTGCTTCAGTGCCTGTAGTGTCAGGTGTAGTATCATCCACCTTGAAGACGTAGTCATATGCATCACTTTCATTCAAGGGACCCAATAAATAATTCTTGTACATAATTCAAGTTTGGGGCACACAAAAATGTGAGCTCATGGAGCATGTGAAAGGGAGAGAATCATAAGCATGAGGAGGAAAAAATACTACACTCTACCTAACTAGTAGATCACTCAAGGTGTGAATGATCTAATAGTCTATGAGTCATAATCAACAATAGTATCAAGATGTTGCACTGTAGTGGGGTGAAATATCGAGGGGGGACATATGTGTGGGATTTCACCTGGTGTACCCATGGTCGGTCCTAAGGAGCGCCTAAGCCTATGCCCTGGTTTGGTCTCATGCTCCAATAGTTTACCTTGTGACCAAGCACAAACTCAGCATACTATTTTCTTAAGAAATATAATGGGACATCCAAATTGTTGTGGGGTGGTCTATCAAAAACAATCCACCCATAGTCCCAAAAGCGGTCATGTATTGCATCATTTTTGCACCATTTAATTGAAAACTTGGGAGTTTTTGGGTCCACTTTTAATCATGTTTTGGGATCCACAAAAAGGTTACATATGTCATTTTTAGCTATAGTACGGTTCATAAACTTATCATAGTCAATCCCATCATCAAACTTGACATGTATGGAATTGCGCCAAAGAAGTGTAGCATTATGTTTCTTTGTAAGTTTATCCATGTCTTCAATAATGGAGCTCAAGGTAGAAAACATGGGGCACAATTTTGGGATATTGGAATATGTATTCTAAAAGCCTCTAAGATGATTTATATTCTCTCCTATAAAATCCTCTAAAGGTCAAGGGTTTGGGATTGGTTGGTCTTCTAGAGGTGGGGGATTATTTTCAGTTGGTTGCGGGTTGTTTGGAGGTGGTTCCATAATTTTTGCGGGATCATTGGGAGGGTTTTGTGATTGGTTTGAGTCCATATCTGATTACAAAAAAAAAAATATGCAATTATTATCAATTTTATAAAAAATGATAAACAAAATTAATTAAACCCTAGTTTTTATATAAAAAATAACCAATTTCAATTAAAAAACATCAAATAACAAATTTTTTTTTTTTTTGAATGTACCTATTCAAATTGGTGACAAATTTTCAATTGTAGTAATGTATATGTGATCCTCTTTCAGATATGAGATAATCACTTGCTATGTTTCATGCTTTCACAATGAAAACTGAGAAATGCATCCCGAATGCTTAAATTAGTTTTACTAGTAAAAATCTGATATCCGATTAGCCTTGTGCTTTAGATTTTGGTTTGGCTATGAGTACTAACACCTAGGCCTACTAAAAATTTGCAACACTTTTTAGTGCATTTTTGGATGAGTGAAAAGAGCATTTTTTCACCTCATCATTTTTTGGCATACCATGATCCTGCACATACCCTATGTAGATACCATCTTTCATCTGTTGAACCTGAAATCCAATGAAGAATTTAATCTCACTAATCATAGACATCTCAAATTCCTTTCTCATCTCATCTACAAATGATCTTCTCATCTCTTCATTTCCACCAAAAATAATATCATCTACAATTAGTTATGCTATCAGTAGATTGTCATCTTTCTGAGTCTTCAAATACACATTACTATTATCACTTGTTCTGATAAATCCAATCTGAATCAGATATGAGTGCAATCTCTCATACCATGCCCTAGGTTATTTTTTCAATCCGTACAATGCTTTCTATAGTTTGCACACCATGTTCTTACCTTTTGAATTAGCAAACCCTTCAAGTTGTTCAATATACACTTCTTCTTCCAAAACACCATTAAGAAAAATTGACTTAACATCCATTTGATATACCTTGAATCCTTTGTAAGTAGCATATACAAGCACTATCCTTACACCTTCAGGTCTAGCTACAGGTGCAAAATTTTCACCATATTCTAGGCCTTCCTCTTGTACACATCCCTTTCACACCAATCTTTCCTTGTTCCTTACCACTTCACAGTTTCATTCATCTTGTTTCTAAAATTCCATTTTGTACTTCACACTCTTGTCCACCGGTCTGGGCACTAATGTCCAGGTTTTGTTCTTCTCAATCTACTCCAATTATTCCTCCATAGATTTCACCAAATCTTCATCTTTAAATGCATCTTTCACTTTTTTAGGCTCAAATTCAAATATAAAATAGATTCCTTCTCTCACCTCTTGTTAAAACACCTACATTTCTATCACCAATAATTTAATCAGGAGAATGGTTCAACTTTACAAACTTTGGAAATATCAGTTCGGTTCTAGGAGTTTCTTCAACTTCTTGTATCAGTTCATTTTCATTCACCTATCTCTCCAATTATTCTTCTATAGTTTCATGTTCCATCAGTTGTACATATACAAACCCATGATAGTCTTCAGGTTCCTTCTTACTGGATTCATCATTTTTCTCATAAAATTCATTAAATCTTACACTAGCACTTTCCACTATCTTATTTGTTCTCTTATTCAAGAACTTGTAGGCTTTACTCTTTATGGAATAACCTAAGAATATCCACTCATCACTTCTTGGATCAAATTTATCTGAATTTTCATCTCTCTTCATGTAGGATCTACTTCCAAAAAAATTGAAATAAATTACACATGGTTATTGACCATACCACAGCTCATAGGGAGTTTTGTTTGTACCTTTTTTCAATTGAGCTCTATTCAATGTGTAAAAAATAGCGCTCACTAATTCTCTCCAAAAATTTTGTCCAACACCCTTCTAAATCATTAATGTCCTAGCAAAATCAATGATAGACTTGTTTCTTCTTTCAGCAATATCATTCTATTGAGGTCTTCTAGGAGCTAACTGCCTTTGAATTCCTCTTCTTCACAAAAATTATTAAATTCATGTGACGTAAACTCACCTCCTCGGTTAGATCTAAGGTATTTTAGAGTCTTACCGGTCTCCTTCTCCACATTGTGTTTGTAGATCTTGAACATGTGAAAAGCTTCATATTTGTCTCTTAAAAATCTAACTCACATCATTCTAGGGTAATCATCAACAAGAAACATGAAATATCTATCACCATAGTAACTCTAAGTTCTCATTGGACCACATAGATTGGTATGAACTAGATATAAAATAATTTTAGTGGAATAATTTTTACTAATGAAACAAGAACTAGTTAACTTTCCAATTTGACATTCTTTACACATTGCATTGTATAGTTTCACTAGGTTAGGCAGACCTTTCACTATCTTCATGTTACTTACTATGAACAAGTTATCAAAATTTACATGAAAAAACCTCTTATGCCATAACCAATAATCTTCTACCTTAGCAATCAGACAACTCTTAATAGTAGAATTCAGATGGAATAAGTTACCTTTAGTTTGTTCACCAATAGTAATCAATTCTCCTAATTTCCCAATAATCTTGCATATACCTCCATTGAACTCCAATCTATATCATTTGTTATTCAACTGAGAAACACTTAAAAAATTGTATCTCAGACCATCAACCTAGTAAACATCATCACAATTTATCTTATCATTCGCAGCAATAGATCCTTTACCTTTTACCAAACAAGGAGCATCATTCCCAAATTTTACTAAGCCTGCATCACATTCTTTCATCTCGATGAATTTTTTTCTATCACTTCTCATATGATGAGTGTTCCCACTGTGAATAATCCACTTAACACTGTGATTTAGGTTATAAAATGATTATTTCTCACCTTCTTCTGAGGGTTCTTCCTTTACTGCAACACACACAATTTCTTCTTCATCTTTTCCATCAGATCCTTCATCGGTTACACCTTCCTCTTCTAGGTATACAACTTTATTTTTCTTATCCTTGAATCTTCTTGGCTACTCCTTCCTGTCATTGGCAAGGCATTTAGAGGCAATATGCCTAATTTTACTGCATGAAAAGCACTTTAAAGGTAACCTACCCTTATATTTACCTTTCCCTCTAGGAAGCCTTTTAGTAAGTAAAGCTTCTATTTCCTCATGTTATCTTTCTTCAGATAAGATAGATTCATAATCATTAGAGTAACATTTTGAAGAACTATTAGGTATCTCCTTTCCTTTCCAAGATAGAGAAAGAGTCAACGATGACTTGAAAGTAGCTTCAACTTTTGGCATACTATTATCATAATTTCTTAACTCAAATGCAGTTAATTTCCCTATTAATTCATCAAGAGTAAAAGTAAAATTTCCTAGAGATATGAGCTCTTGTATAGTTGAAACCCCAATAGTATACTGAGATAATAAAGTTCTCATCAGTTTTCTTACCACATCTTCCTTAGGAAGATTTACACCAAAACCACAGATAGCAGAAATAACTTCTTTTATTCTCTTACTATATTGTTCAATGTTCTCATTTTCTTGCATCCTCATTTCATCATACTTTCCTCTTAAATTTTCAACCTTTTCCTTCTACACATGTGGATCTCCACAATATATGGTCTTCAACTTCTCACACATCTCATAAGAAGTACCCAAGTCTTTGATATCAATATACTCTGCGTTTGTAAGAGTACTGACAATTATTTCCATAGTAGTAGTATGTTCTTTCTTGAACTTCAATTGACCTACAGCCAGGGTTCCTCCAGGGATAATATACCTATTCTCCACATGATCCCAAAACTTATCACCCATTCCTTAAAGAATATAGATTTTCATCCTACTACACCAAACTGAATAGTCCTCTCTTGTGAAGTTAGGAGCATATATCATCTTTGGATATTTACCTCAAGTTGTTAAGATTCACCACAATAGAGGACTAGAGCTATGGTACTAATTTTTAGTCCTAAGATTAGATTACTAAGAGGAGAGGTGAATCAGTAATCTACCAAATAATCCAACTTATAAATCTTAAAACTTAAACCATCGTTCACAACATTTACCTTAATAACAACAAATAAAAATCATAAGAATCCAAATCCATCCACAAAATTGATGCACATATATTTATCTCGTGGAAACCCAAATAGAGAGAAAACCATGGTGGGTATTATTACCCACTAAATGTTGTACTCTTTTGAAGTACACCCTGTGACGATCTTAACCCTGTTAGGATTTTAGAATAGCACTGCTAGGTGCTACCTAGTTAAGGTATTTTTCTTAGTTATATTAGGAAATTTACCCTGTTAAGAGTAGCCTTGTTAGAGGAATTTGAACACTTGACAAAGTGTCACCTTGTTAGAGGATTTACTACAAAGATTTGTTAGGATCTACTTAGTTAAGGGATTTAACCTTTTGTAACTATTAGGAAACAAAATAAAGAATGACCTTTAGAATAGAGCTACCTTTGCTTGATCAGATCCACTAAAGCAAAAAAATCTCTTCTGAGCACACATAACTCTTATTTGGATTGATCACATCATGCACCTTATACTGCACTTCTTCAACACACTATCAACACATTTAGCATTCAACTTCATCCATTATATACTAAAAGTTTAAGTCCATTTCCTTAATCAAGCCCTAAATTTGAATTTCAAGTATCCTTCTCAGATCCAACATGCCACATAAAAAAATTAAATGCATAAAATGTATTTTCAAAACCACATCAGCTAATACATACAATGATTTACATATATCAAAGAGTCAAGCATGTTTTGAAAAAACTCAAGCTTCCTCTAGAATCTTCTTCACATGCTAGCATCAAATAATGTGATTCCAGATCATCACCTTCAATATTGAATACATATCACCAGATCCTAACTAACTCAACCAATTCCATCAAAATATTAACACCAATCACCAATCAAGGGGTTATCAATTGTTTATCAAGAACACATTTACTTTAGTTATGTCTCAGCTCATTGATCACCTAGCCTGCACACCGTTTACTCAAATTAGTTATTATCACAACTATAACATCTGAATATTTTTTACCATGATATCCTATGACCGCTTCACAAGACACAAAAAATATTTGAAAATACATTTAAATCATTCATCACCTATCATTAACTATTCTAGGAGTTGCACTGTTATACTTCAATTGATCATGAATTTTTAATAAGATCAGTTCAGCAATAGCAGTAATGTTTTAGACATCTAGAGACACGCCTAAGTCTCCCATAAAGATAGCAACCACTCAAATTTACTACCACCCTTCATTCATCACAATAATTCTTGGCAACACACTAAGAACACAAAGTCAATAGTTGACATCAATGATAACATAATAACTAATCATCCTGTAATCAAATCTGCATCATGACTTCCCCAAAACTACTTACCATCGTTGCATCAACTATGCCAAAAAACCCTACTTGATAGATTCAGTCAATGTGAAGGTTTCTGACTTGACTCCATTAAATTTTTTAGACACCCTAAATTATCCCTCTTTATTTCTATATTAATTTAATTAATATTACCTATAACAATTGTTGATGTTTATAGCTTCAGTCAGATAAACATAATCATGGATGATAATCTCAATCAATAGAATGAGTTATATGTATATACAAATATACATAATAATAATAATTGAGTTTATTATTATTATTACATATTTTATCATACATACATACATAATTATATTTGGATAGTAAATCATAAATCATTATATTAATTTATTCTATGTGGAATAAATAGTCATCTTTATGTTTAACAAACTACCGATTATGTTTAATGTTTGCAATGTTTAATGAAGAGATGTATTGGTGGAGAGACATGTCTCCACATATGTGGAGACATGTCTATCCATCAATATGTCTTTTCACTCATATACATATAATCCAGAATAGATTGATTGAAGGAAAGTACAGAAATAAAATAGTGCAAGCCATCATAGATGTTGAGCTGTACTTCAACATGGTATTAGAGCGGGTGATAATACTGGAGGAGCTATTTTCATAGGAAGATCCACATTGATGGGGTTATTGTGCATTTGATCATGGGATTATCTACATCTCATGTTCTGGCAGAATGAACTTTGCAACAATATTTGTGGTGGTCGACAATGTATATATTAATTCTACTGCTGAATATCGGATATGATTGCCATAGGCAATCTCAGGGACGATCGTTGGAGATCATATCTGCTTATGGGAGAACATATAGTGATACAATAGATAGGAAGAATAGACACTCGATCCATATAAAATCTAGCCAACATAATAATGTGGCATTCATATAGATATCTGAATAAAGAAAGGACCTTGTCGGTTACAAAAGAAGAGGTGTAAAAAAAAAAAAAAAAGAGTAATATGTACAACTAGAGAAGTGTCTAGTGCAGATGGAGTATTCAATGAGATTCTAAAATCAAAAGAGGCCAATGAATTCTTACACCAAAATGATCATATCGGATTGGTGAAACTACCATATTGAAATGAGGCGGTGACTCCTTGGGAAGAATTATATTCATTGCTTAGCAGATCACAACTTGGTAGAAGTACGGTCAATTACCGTTGACAATTCAACTGATTGTGTTTGACATTGAAGAGGAGTCAACTAATAATCCATTTTAGTACATTGGGTCACGAAAGCTTATTCTTATTCTTATCGTCAATATCAAACAAGTGGGTGATATATTTCAAGGGATCTTGATTATAATTGAAAGTATAATAGTTATTTCTAAATAAATATTATGATCGTGGCTCTATACAAAACCTAGAGATCTTTGTAGCAGCTCGCAAGCTGTTTTATTAGTGACTTCCAATACCATTAAATGATTTGGAATAAGAAATCTGTTAGGAATGCTACATTAACGATTTATCAATGATCCACCAATGATTGATAGAAGGGATAATGGGAGCCTCGACATCAACAAGGTAGAAGCACCCATCAAAGAATGTAACAAAGGAGGTTCTTATCATAATGCTGAATTTGCAAGTGCCTTGATAGGCATTTACATATGAAAAGTAGGGGACTATATGCGACGTATCTGGGTGCCTCAAATAAATCATCAACATGTATGAAAAAAATGAAGCACAAAAAAGTGCAAACAAACTTTCAACAAAGGATTATAGATTGTGGAAGAGCGCCTTGGTATACATACACATGTAAAATGTTGAAACCTAATAATTGCATATTAATGCATGATGGCAGGAGTAAAGTCCAATAGATAAGCACGTGAATTGTTTGACATAATACCCAAAAGATAAAAGATAATGAGATGGTGTCATTAATGCAATGTTTGAGTGGCAAAGATGGTGTCTTCTCATAAAATCAAGTATGGAGATTTGCAAAGTGGGGTCTCCATCATGGCTTGTTCTAAGGCCCTGGAAGATGTGTATATAAAACATGGATGCACAGGGACTGTAATAAATCATTGATAGAAATACTTCAAAGAAAGGAAATCACAAATGCAATAAGCCTAAAGGTGGTTTTGTATTGTGTCATATTTCAAGATTTTTTGATTGGTCTTCGTAGAAAATCTTATGGAGTGGAATCTACATGTCATCAAAAGTTTTTGAGCAAGTATACAACCAGTTAAATTTATATGAGCCAAGTCTGTGTAATGCTTGTTGTGGGACGTGGTTTAAGTCCTTGAAAAATAATTATCAAGTATTTTTACTTAGACCTAATCTATTGTCATGAATATGAAGGACGGGCATATTTGCGAAGGATCGAGGCTCTTTCAAATTTAAGAGCTCAAATACATTGGTTTGAGAGTTCCCATTTTATGCAATCAATCAATAGTAAGGAGGCTCGTGTTATTATTTCAATTGAAGGCTATGTTGCTCAAAGGGTTCAAGTATTTCCTAGAGGGCATTTTCCTTTTAGTATAAGAGGACAAAACAAGAAGCATAAGAGATTGCATTCAAAGATGGAAAAATTACAACTATTGAATAATATATGCTGATAGTGCTTGAGGAGAGACAATTGTGAATTATCTATGGCTGGGAGGGAAATGAGATTGCTCGTGGATAATCAAGTGTATCAATTTTTTACTGCATTCACTATGTAAGTTCATCTATATTATGGATGGGGTAGCTATTGCAGATTGTAAATGAACCTTTGTTGATCATGTTATGAGTGATCAACATTGCCTCACTCCCATGAAAGGAAGGAAGAACTTGATACTTTATGCCATGAGAATGAGTTGGTGGCTGAAGACGCTTCTTTGAAGAGGAGGATATCAGATTCAGAGGGAGTCTAACATTCTATCAGAGGCAACCTTGAATGAAGATGTTAGGTGGTTGACGCATGTACTTGAAGCTTTAGAAGAGAGCCACATTAATTTTGAATGTCTGGTGTTGCAAATTCTTGAGATAAATCCACTGTTTATTACATTCACTCATGTTAATATGGAATCAGACAAGTACATTTGTGTACGAGAAATCACTCTTGCAAACAATGTTGTGATCATTGAACAAATAAATCATGTGCTAGATGATGAGAGTCTCTTAAAGAAAGATATCTTCCATGATTAGTGTATGTGAATATGGTTGTTGGAAATATTCAGGAATAACCAAGTTACTGAGAGGGGAGGGGTGAATCAGTAACTCTGCAAACTTTAAACATTTCTGTACTTATCATTCATTCATCTAATCTACTGCAAGCATGAAAATGTAA
>MU228198.1:1070658-1084039 GCA_018584345.1 Thuja plicata | reverse complement strand
AAACATCATAACTTATCCCTACTAATCTAAACCTATTAACTACCTACTAATCATCTACCCTACCCTACCATCCTACTCACCTACCTATCTACTAAACTTGTCACATCATCCCTTATCCCCATGTCCCCCTTGCCAAGTGGGTGGGGAAGGGAAAGGAAAATTCAAAACATCCCCTAAAGGTGGCGAAATATTTCATGCAAGGAAAATTCCTTTTGAACAAAAGCATGCACTGGTTTCCATGAAGAGGTGGGGTCCACTAGTGTTATGGAAACCAAAGGAATGTAAAAACTCACGCATGGGAAGCAAAAGGTTACTTGTCCTTGGGAAGGTATTAGTATTAATGCTTTGTCAGCCATACCATACGCATGGAAGAAGGGAAGTGAAAAGGGAGCATATGTGTGGGACCAATGAGGATGTGAGACAAGTCTAACTTGCTCCCCATCAACCTTTTTAATATATGTTTTTTTTTTTAAAATAAGACCACTGTCACTATAACTTGCGCCCATTTATGGGAAGAGTAGTTCTTTACAAGCTATATTATGTATTCCATTATTAATTAGATATAGTATTAAAAACTGGGTTAGGTTAGGGGATTAGAATGCTAACTCTAGTTAAGAGTAGCATCTTGGGAAGGGAATATTCTCTATGGTAAAGAGAATTATTTCCCTTCCCATACAAAATCCAGAGAGCATTTTTGCTCTAAGAATCTAGAAACTAACATTTGTATTATTTGGGTTTAGCTTATATTATTTTCTTGGTTTTATCATAGGAGTGGTTAAATTGTATGCATTTGATTTATTCTATTAGTGTAATACACTAAGTGGGCTATCATTTGAATTTTAGCGTTTAGATGACTTCTACATTACTGTACTAACTTGATTGATCTTCTATTGTTATCATGTTTATTTTTTTTTCTTCTCAAGAATGGAAATTGTAACGGAGATTTTAAGGTGATGTATTGAACCAATTGAAAATTGAAATAGATTTCCAAGGAAGAATGAAGTGTTTTTACTTGAAAACTTGCAAGCAAATACATTATGAAGATTACAAGAATCATAAATCTGCAAGCTTATATATACTATGAAAACCATTACATTGCTTTTCTTCTCAATATTAGATATCATATTTCCCATGAAGGATTAACTTCATTTTTCTAAAGGATAGAAAACATGAAACTAAGGATACTTCTTTTATATTAAGGTAATCTTTCAAATAAAACTACACATCTTCAAGATGGAAGATGTACATAATTAATGGAAAGCATACAATAATCATTCTTTTAATGAAGCTATTACATAATGAATAAAAGCTCTTCACATCTTACTTGATAAATCTTTTAACATAACATTACAACACTCCAGAAGAATGGATCACAATACAAATGAATAACCATGCAACATTAGAGTTACTCTCACACAACTACACCAAAATAGAGGATTTCTCCCAACTTTTTCCACAACCTTCTTGACTTCAAACCTGCAATTACATGGGGAGAACCATGGGAAGCTCACCTCCCAACCAAGGTCTCAAGGAGACCACCCCCGAGCTTGGAGAACAAAGGCTAAACCGGTAAAACCACCAAAATTATCACAATCATCATATAAGCACATAACAACAATTAACTCCCAACCAAGGTTTCACAAATGAGTTTCCCAAACCCATTGAAGTAGGGTGAAGGTGGGCTTTTCCAAGGAGGAGAATGCCATTGCATTTTCAAATTTCTCAACAAGAGTTTTTCCATGCCTTTCCAAGGCTACATTGACATCCCTTCCATATACATATTTGGTCATTTTCATACCAAAAACAATATTTACAACATGGCTTCATGGAGCCCATACCGCATGAAATTATCACTCTTCTCCAAGAGAATAGACTCTCACTAAAATGGAGAGCCCAACTAACCCCTTCATCCAAGGCCACTTCTTCCCTTCCTAAAGGGTGAGTAATACCTTAAACTCCCATGAACAACACTCCCAATCCAAAAGACAAGAAAAGATACAAAATCCAAGTGCATTCCCAACCCAACACATAACAACAAAATCTACATACAACAACACTATACAAGATTTATATATAAGAACACCATACAAGATTTACATATTCATAAAACAATAACATACAAATCTAAATTGCAAGATTATTTCTCCATGAAAAGAATCCACCAACCTTGGTCCAAGAAAAATGGCAAGAATCCAGTTGAGAAGAGCCCCTTATCCTTTTTTTTCCCTTCCTCCAAAACCTAATTGTCTCTAAAAATAGAGAGTGGGTGAGCACTCACTAAGTCTCTATAAACCCTCTAAAAATACCCCCAGAAGTGTACCCCTAACATAGCAATTAATGAGACATGCCCTCTAGTCCTTTTGTCTTACCTCTTGTCTCCCCTCTTAATTGAGAGTTTAGTAAGGAGTGTGGGACAAGTTAAATGCATGAGGTCATCTCCATTTTCGCCACTTTTGAAAAGTAGGCATTTTGGAGGGTCATAATGGTGATCTAGAATTTCCCATATGTAAAACTAGCCCCCAACTCAAGGTAGCCCCCTAGGGTTAACTAATTTTGGCCAAAAATACACTCCAAGGTCACTTTTGACCCCTCCAAGGTACCCCTAAAGTTCAAATCTGAGTTCCAACTTGATGTGATCCCTACAAGACATCTATATGCAAGTGGGGATTAATATAACATCCTATAAGGTTTGGTGATTCTTTCTCAAGCCCTAATTTGACATGTCACCATCCACATGGATAATACAAGTGTCAAGTGACACCAAGAAAATACACATCACATTCATAATGACATGTCTAGTCTACAACATGAATTTAAACTATTAACACACCTTCAGATTATATTTACAACAAAGATCACATTAAAATGAGGTTTCAACCCCTTATTGGATTAAACCTTGGCTTACTCAATTCACATGTGTTTATCCCTGATTCTCCAAATAATTCCATGGTTCTCTTTCCTGCACACTAAACTCGAGCATCAGTAGTCCAAGACAATAAAATCACATGAAATTTTATATATATATACAATTCATAATTTGCAACGTTAATCAATATGCAAAATTCAATTCTTAAATATACTTTTCATTAAGTAATGCTCAAACATGGTGTTTCCATAATTCTAACATTACGACATATCATTCATGCTATTTCCTAAATTTAAAGCACTATTCATGAAATAATCAAATCTAATCATGATTAAGTCTTTCTCATCAACATCACATATCTAAGCATGTATAGCCAAAATCAACAATATGTTCTAGGTTCTAATCCGCACCAGAATATTTTCCACATAATATAATCGTCATCATAAATTTTAATCCTTAACTTACAATACACACACATAAACTAAATCATAAGAACACAAAATCATTAACTCACAAGTCACACTAATCATTCCAAATCTTATATAAATCATGATGTAGTTTTATCTAAATTACATAAGCATCAGTTTTATCAATTTTAAAATACCCAAATGGCATAAGAACAAATAACTAATCCCTCAAGTAATCGTTACAAAAATGTCCTGAAACTTAGCAAGATATTTCCTCACCTGCCCTCTAACCTTCAAAAAATTTCACATCTCGACATAATCCCAATCTCGATTATAGTTTTCCTGAACAACTCATATTAACATGTGTTCCCAAATTGAAGCATCTCACCATTCCTCTAAATCAATCATCATAATGTATCATAGGGTCGACATTGTGAGTATGGAAAGTGTCATAGATTATAAATTATCATTGTCCAATCAAATCCCTATCAAAAGGGTAAAACCCCCTAATTCATCAAAATGTAAAGCCAATTACTAGGTCTATCAAAATGGTAATTGGAAAAGCTATGATGGGTTTGGGGTGAGGCCTCACATCTTCCCCCCTAGGCATGAACTTCCTCCTGGAAATTACCCAACTTAGGGCTGACGTTCCAGTGTCGACATCTTGTTTAGTTCATTGGATAATTTTCAAATCTTTAATCTCGTGCAATACATAATTCTAATGATAATACAAGTTAAGGATATGTTTTCCTTGATTTAAGCAATTCTAAAATTTAGAAGCAAGATATTGTACAATTAAACTGTCTATCCAAACTTCACAATCTATTATTATTCAACATTGTTATCATGTCTCACCAATCACGTAAGGTAGTACTATCCAACACACTAAGTGGAATTTACCTTCACAAGAAAATGAACTAATGCGTGGGACATCTTCCCTACAAAATGACTCGAATGTATGCTAACATTAGTCTTGATGTTGGTTCCTATAATTTCTATATCTGGAGTATAGTTCCAATATTAAGCCAAATATATCTTTTTCCACTATAATAATTCTTAGTTTATATGAAATTAATATTGTATTTATCGATAGCATCATAATATTTATGCAATAAGATAATAAAATAGTCTTACAAGGCCTATACATATTGCAACCAGCAAAAGACTCTCACCAAGGCTACAAATATGGTCATAGATAACGCTGACAACAAGGGTGATGGAAGCTTCTCTACAGTTGTATTCTCATTTATAATAGTAAAATATAATGGATTTCCCAATAAATCTTCTCCCTCATACATCCTATCATGAAAGAACTTGCCAAAAATTCCAATCAAAAGAGCCTCATCAAATAATCATGAAATCCATAATTTAGAATTTGAAAAGAACGATTCAACAAGGTAAGATTCAAAAAGTGGCCACATTGGTAAAATTTCATTACAAAAAAATAAGTATAGAGAAATTCCTTGAGGCAAATAAGTACATTAAAACAAATTTGGTGAAGCAACTCAACACATAATTTAATTACTTTCATATTGCTGGAAAACACCAAAATAAACTTGCGAAGCAAGGTAAAAAAAAAGAAGAATAAATTTAGCAAATCATACTCTACCATAGTCATTAAATGAACTATGTGACCTTTTGAGGTCGCTCAGAGGGAGGTAGGGAAATCTCAATCATACATTTATTATGGAAATATCTAAAATAGACCTATTATGCTCTGAAAAAGATAAAGCATTAAGGGTTTCTGCCCAAGGGAACATTTATTTTGGGAGAGAGGTAGACACAAAAACTTGGAAGACAAGTGCATATTATCTTGCTATTCACATCACAACATCCTCCTCCCCTTGAGAGAAGTTTCCACTGCAACGTGGTTCACTAATATCTTACTCTCAATAACATGAATTACATCATCATACTTACACACTCTCTAATGGCCAACACACTTAGGCCAATGTGTCATAAATCAACACTATAAAAACATCTATAGGAGCATTTATTTTATGAATATAGGAATGGCCAGAAACATGGTTACCAACATAATAATACCATGTGTACATTAACTAGCATGATTTTTCCATATGAGTATTTTCAATCATCATAATTACGTAAAACTTCTCAAGTGGCTCCATTTGGTGATTTGACACTCGATGTCCACAACAATATTCCCTAGGTTAGGTGAGATAGACACTTTCCTAGGATACCTCACTCATTAAAATAGGCATTACATTAATTAATTTATATTACTATGCATATATTCCATTATTCTACTTGATATTTATTTTTCACTACATTCTCAAGCATAATTCATTAAATCACGAGGAGGGTTAATTACAATTTTATACATAGTGTAAAGAAATATTAGTATTTTATACTTTAATGGTTTGATGACTATCCATTAGGATAAAATTTATTGCACACACAATTATGTCCTATGGTTTGTCAGGCCAAGTTTCTCCATCTTTGATGTAGCCCAAATAACATTAACTTTCAGAAGATACACAACATAATGTTACAGAATTTGAATTCTTCATTAACTTCTCCAACTTACTCTGCCTCTAGAATGAAATAAAACTCCTACTTATTACAATTCTGAAAATTACCATATTTGGCAGGTTTTCGGGAAAATAGATTTTTCCATTTTTTGTAACTTTTTAAACTCATCCTATGAATCCCAATATTTTTGAAGAAAAGCTCCCAACTAAGGTAGTTGAATTTCCAACTAATCCACGAAATTAGAAACATGATTTCAGATTTATTACAAAAATAAAACTTAGAAAAAATTGGAAAGAAAAAGAAAAAGCCAATTTTGGAGGTCAAGATGAAATTTCAGCCTCCCAAAAAATGGTCGAAACGGCCACAGATAGAGCTAGCTAGGTTAGAATTGCCATCAACTCTAGCTCATGAATCTGTGTATAAAATTTCAGCCAAAACCAACATCTGAGTCAAAAGTTATGACCCTCTAAAGCTCCTACATCAATCTTATACATGATAAACTTTAGTTCTTATTCATTTTGATTGGTCATGTCTATCCTACGGATTTATATTCTCATAAGATATTTCCCATACCATGGCATAATAAATCCCACATACTTTTGGTAGTTTCCTACCCCACTCATTTATATTATAGAAGGATTCAAATGATGTTCTCATACTAAAGTGAAAAGATATTTTACATCTCCTCTTAATTTACACACACTTAATTGCATCTTTATTCCTTAGGGGTGGATCGTAGTGCAAGAAGGTTCTGGTAATTTAATTTTTTTTTAACTAACTTCTCAAGGCACAAGGAACTACCCAAAAGTAAAATTTCTTATGAGGTAAATTACATTCTTCTACTTATAATCGCATTACCAAGGCTCCATCACTTATGCACTAACAATTTGCACAACATGGAATAGTCTATTTATTTATGCTAGATTAAATATATACTATCCTGTTCTCCCATTTTAATTTCTAAAATTGTCATTGATTGTCCATAGTTTCATTACAATTCATATTAATGACTTTTAAATACACTAAAAAAAAAATCATTGGTTCCTAGCTGACATATACCTTCTGATGATTCATAAGTACCTAAAAAAGTATAAGGACACAAAATATTTATGGGTTACATATCTACCTTGGAGTTTTTAATAACTTTGAAGTGTATCACGATAAGGGTTCTTATGTTTAATTACCAAAGTGGCTCTATTTACATATGCATTTTACTATCGTATTATAGTCATAGGCAATGAGATTGGTTGGTAATCTGATATTATTTTCTTAAAAATCCTCTTAAAAGAAATGATAAAAATAAAATAAATAAGGATTAGATCCCACTAAGGATAAGCATCATCCCTTCAAATCCCTCTCAAGTTATTTATCTAGGTATGTTTAGTACACTATTTTATATGGATATCTTATGCGATGACATGTGTTTCATTTCACATTGACCCTTTAATAAAATTATTCCTATGTAGCTTGTCCAACTCTTATAGAGAAAAATTGTAGGCCTTCAAGTGGTTATTAGACCCAAAGCCACCCAGTGTTGCGAAACCTCGCTCGGATACCAAAATATCATGCCCAAAACTAGGGCAAAACACATACACAAATTTTTTATTTTTTTTTGGGACATAAAACAACATCAACAATGATGACACAATAAAACTAAAGCACTGAGGGAGGGTGACAACATGGTAAAGTTTCTTCTCAAGCTGAAAGGTCAAGTCATAGATTGAGCCAGGGTTATCAATAGGCGATTGCAGAGTCAGTAATCCAAATCGAAAGATGGTAAGGGAATCTATGGTTAAGTACTGTAAGGACATAGGGGTATAATAACCCCATTAATGGTTGACCTAGAAATCAAATTAATTAATCCTATTCAATGTCATTATGATCCTGAAGCATTTATGTTTTAATCAGGTTTCCACCATTACTATAGTCTTATCCAATATCGTTGCGAACGAAGCGTTTAGTTTTCTAACCAATTACATTTCAAAAAAAACATATCAACCTAAAAGGTGTATGTACCTAGGTTATATCTTTTGTACATGATTTATTTAACATAATTGATAGTTTGTCTACATTATTAGTACATGAGATAACCATCATAATAACCAAATTATATATGACAATAAACTTGATAATGCGTGCTAACACGAAATGTTATCTAAATGTCAAGGTGGATAAGCTATACTACCATAACAAGCTGTCCTAAAGCCCCCTTACACATTAATTTAATTAACTCAAACAAATCAATTCATTAGGCCAAGACCCTATTGGTTAATTCACAAATTCACAACCTAAATGGAAACCTATACTAACTAATAATAATGTGCTATTTAAATAATTAATCCCTGGATCAAGTAGGCTATAATTTTAATGCATCGATTTAATATTAAATCTGAACATGATAATAAATCTATTACTCTAATAGATTATACACTTCAATTAATTAGGTGAATTACTAAAATATTTATTCTAACTAGGAAAATTTTACGAGTATAAATCCATTAATGTATTAGCCAACCTATACATGTTACATAGAAACTAAAGTTATTAATCTATTAATTACACTGCCCCATTAAATAAAAAGTATAATTATCAACTAAACTTCTCAATTTAAAATAGAAACAATAAAGAATTTAATCTATAATTTACTAATTCTAAACAATTATTCTAACTAACCCTTTTTCTAAAATCAATTTCAAATAATTCCTCCCTTAAAAGAAAATGCAACCATAGCCATTAGTTTCTTAATAGAAAACTAAGTTAATCCCTATAAAATAACTAATTAACAACTAACTAAATATACTAGAATATCACTTAAATACTTTAAACATCATAACTTATCCCTACTAATCTAAACCTATTAACTACCTACTAATCATCTACCCTACCCTACCATCCTACTCACCTACCTATCTACTAAACTTGTCACATCATCCCTTATCCCCATGTACCACTTGCCAAGTGGGTGGGGAAGGGAAAGGAAAATTCAAAACATCCCCTAAAGGTGGCGAATTATTTCATGCAAGGAAAATGCCTTTTGAACAAAAGCATGCTCTAGTTTCCATGAAGAGGTGGGGTCCACTAGTGTTATGACAACCAAAGGAAGGTAAAAACTCAGGCATGGGAAGGGAAAGGTGACTCGTCCTAGGGGAAGGTATTAGTATTAATGCTTTGTCAGCCATACCATACACATGGAAGAAGGGAAGTGAAGAGAGAGAATGTGGATGGGACCCGTGGGGATGTGAGACAAGTCTAACTTGCTCCCAATCAACCTTTTTAATATATGTTTTTTTTTTAAATAAGAGCATTGTCACTATAACCGGCGCCCATTTATGGGAAGAGGAGTGCTTTACAAACTATATTATATATTTCATTATTAATTAGATATAGTATTAAACACTGGGTTAGGTTAGGGGATTAGAATGCTAACTCTAGTTAGGAGGATGTGGTAAAGAGAATTATTTCCCTTCCCATGCAAAATTCAGAGAGCATTTTTGCTCTAAGAATCTAGAAACTATCATTTGTATTATTTGGGTTTAGCTTATATTATTTTCTTGGTTTTATTATAAGAGTGGTTAAATATTATGCATTTGATTTATTCTATTAGTGTAATACACTAAGTGGCCTATCATTTTAATTTTAGCGTTTAGATGACTTCTACATTACTGTACTAACTTGATTGATCTTCTAATGTTATCATGTTTTATTAATTTTTTTCTTCTCAAGAATGGAAATTGTAACAGAGATTTTAAGGTGATGTATTGAACCTATTGAAAATTGAAATAGATTTCCAAGGAAGAATGAAGTGTTTTTACTTGAAAACTTGCAATCAAATACATTATGAAGATTGCAAGAATCATAAATCCGCAAGATTATATATACTATGAAAACCATTACATTGCTTTTCTTCTCAATATTAGATATCATATTTCCCATGAAGGATTAACTTGATTTTTCTAAAGGATAGGATACATGAAACTAAGGATACTTCTTTTATATTAAGGTAATCTTTCAAATAAAACTACACATCTTCAAGATGGAAGATGTACATAATTAATGGAAAACATACAATAACCATTCTTTTAATGAAGCTATTACATAATGAACAAGAGCTCTTCACATCTTACTTATAAAGCTTTCAACATAACATTACAACACTCCACAAGAATGGATCACAATACAAATGAATAACCATGCAACATTAGAGTTTCTCTCACACAACTACACCAAAATAGAGGATTTTTCTAAAGCTTTTCCACAACCTTCTTGACTTCAAACCTGCAAATACATGGGGAGAACCATGGGAAGCTCACCTCCCAACCAAGGTCTCAAGGAGACCACCCCTGAGCTTGGAGAACCAAGGCTAAACTGGTAACACCACCAAAATTCTCACAATCATCATATAAGCACATAACAACAATTAACTCCCAACCAAGGTTTCACAAATGAGTTTTCCAAACCCATTGAAGTAGGGTGAAGGTGGGTTTTTCCAAGGAGGAGAATGCCATTGCATTTTCAAATTCCTCAACAAGAGTTTTTCCATGCCTTTCCAAGGCTACATTGACATCCCTTCAATATACACATTTGATTATTTACATACCAAAAACAATATTTACAACATGGCTTCATGGAGCCCATACCCCATGAAATTATCCCTCTTCTCCAAGAGAAGAGACTCTCACTACAATGGAGAGCCCAAATAACCCCTTCACCCAAGGCCACTTCTTCCCTTCACAAAGGGTGAGTAATGCCTTAAACTCTCATGAACAACACTCCCCATCCAAAATAACAAGAAAATATACAAAATCCAAATGCATTCCCAACCCAACACATAGCAACAAAATCTACATACAACAACACTATACAAGATTTACATATAAGAACACCATACAAGATTTACATATTCATAAAACAATAACATACAATTCTAAATTGCAAGATTATTTCTCCATGGCAAGAATCCACCAACCTTGGTCCAAGAAAAATGACAAGAATCTGGTTGAGAAGAGCCACTTATCCTTTTTCTTTCCCTTCCTCCAAAACCTAATTGTCTTTAAAATTAGAGAGTGGGTGAACACCCACTAATTCTCTCCAAACCCTCTAAAAAGACCCCCAAAAGTGTAATCATGACCTAGAAATTAGTGAGATATGCCCTCTAGTCCTTTTTTCTTACCTCTTGTCTCCCCTCTTAATTGAGAGTTTAGTAAGGAGTGTGGGACAAGTTAGATGCATGAGGTCATCTCCATTTTCACCACTTTTGAAAAGTAAGCATTTTGAAGGGCCATAATGGTGATCTAGGATTTCCCATAGGTAAAGCTAGCCCTCAACCCCTAAATTACCCCTAAAGTTCAAAACCGAGTTCCAACTTGATGTGATCCCTATAAGACATCTATATGCAAGTAGGAATTAATATAACATCCTATAAGGTTTGGTGATTCTTTCCCAAGCCCTAATTTGACATGTCACCATCCACATGGACAATACAAGTGTCAAGTGACACCAATAAAATAGACATCACATTCACAATGACATGTCCAGTCTACAACATGAATTTAAACTATTAACACACCTTCAGATTATATTTACAACAAAGATCACATTACAATGAGGTTTCAACCCCTTATTGGCTTAAACCTTGGCTTACTCAATTCACATGTGTTTAGCTCGTATTCTCTGAATAATTTCATGGTTCTCTTTCCTACACACTAAAATCAAGCATCAATACTCGAAGGCAATAAAATCACATGCATATATATATATATATATATATATTTCATAATTTGCAACATTAATCAATATGCAAAATTCAATTCTTAAATATACTTTTCATTTACTGCTCAAACATGGTGTTTGCATAATCCTAGCATTACGACATATCATTCATGTTATTTCCTAACTTTAAAGCACTATTCATGAAATAATCTAATCTAATCATGATTAATTCTTTCTTATCAAAATCACATATCTAAGCATGTATAGCCAAAATCAATAATATGTTCTAGGTTTTAATCTACATCAGAATATTATCCACATAATATAATCATCATCATAAATTTTAATCCTTAACTTACAATACACACACATAAACTAAATCATAAGAACACAAAATCATTAACTCACAAGTCACACTAATCATTCCCGATCTTATATAAATCATGATGTAGTTTTATCTAAATTACATAAGCATCAATTTTTAAATACGCAAATGGCATAAGATCAAATAACTAATCCTTCAAGTAATAGTTACAAAAATGTCCTGAAACTTAGCAAGATATTTCCTCACCTATCCTCTAACCTTCAAAGAATTTCACATCTCCACATAATCCCAATTTCGATTATAGTTTTCCTGAACAACTCATATTAACATGTGTTCCCAAATTGAAGCATCTCACCATTCCTCTAAATCAATCATCATAATGTATCATAGGGTTGACATTATGAGTATGGAAAGTGTCATAGATTATAAATTATCATCGTCCAATCAAATCCCTATCAAAAGGGTAAAACCCCTTAATTCATCAAAACGTAAAACCAATTACTAGGTATATCAAAATGGTAATTGGAAAAGCTATGATGGGTTTGGGGTGAGGCCCCACATCCTCCCCCCTAGGCAAGTACTTCCTCCTAAAAGCTACCCAACTTAGGGCTGACATTCCAGTGTCGACATCTTGTTTAGTTCATTGGATAATTTTCAAATCTTTAATCTCGTGCAATACGTAATTCTAATGATAATACAAGTTAAGGATATGTTTTCCTTGATTTAAGCACTTCTAAAATTTAGTAGCAAGATATTGTACAATTGAACTGTCTATCCAAACTTCACAATCTATTATTATTCTACATTGTTATCATATCTCACCAATCACGTATGTTAGTACTATCCAACACACTAAGTGGGATTTACATTCACAAGAAAATCAACTAATACATGGGACATCTTCCCTACAAGATGACTCAAATGTATGCTAACATCACTCTTGATGTTGGTTCCTATAAATTCTATATCTGGAGTATAGTTCCAATATTAAGGTAAATATATCTTTTTCCCTTATGATAATCCTTAGTTTATACCAACTTAATATTGTGTGTGTGTATTTTGGTACCTATTAAAAATAACACAAACACTCAATAGGTCATTGCATTAGTTCAAATGGTTAGATAAAACATTCAAAACCACTAATATCAGCCTATTGCCTTCTAACTAGAAAGAGTGTAATTCATAACATACTAACCCTCAGAATATGCTATAAATCAGTGACCAATACTATTCTAGCATGAAGGATTTAATTCAAATTTAGGCTAAAAAGATGAAAAAGCATGTAATCTAGCTTTAAAAGATGAAACTAAAACAATGTAAAAGTATGGAATAAAGAGTGGAATATGATTCTAAGATGAATTCAACAGCATAACAATGTGATTTTGATCTAAATGTGAAGGCTTGTTTTCTCTCAAAATAGGCTTCTATTTATAAAAGAATGGGAGAGAGAGAGAGGGGACAAGGTTCATTTATGAATTAGAAGACTCATAAATGAAGATGTAAGAGCCATTAATGCCCAAGGCATTAATAAGGCATGGGAGAGACATAGGCTTAAGGCATCTTCATTAATAAGGCATTAAT
>MU228198.1:1031989-1050508 GCA_018584345.1 Thuja plicata | reverse complement strand
AAGTCCACTTTCTCAAGCATGACTTTCTCAAGTCCACCTTCTCAAGCCACCCTCTTACACCCTTCCCTTGCTTCTTTAAGGCTTTCATTAATGCCTTATTAATGAAGATGCCTTAAGCCTATGTCTCATCTATGCTTCATTAATGCTCAGGGCATTAATGGTTCTTACACCACCATTAATGAGTCCCTCAACTCATTAATTAGCCTTGTCTCCCCTCTCTCTCTCTCATTCTTCTATGAATAGAAGCAATTTTTGAGAGCAAACAAGCCTTCATATATTATTGAAAATGCATTTTTATGCTGTTAGATTAATCTTAGACTCCTATTTCACTTCATAATTCATGCTTTCAGATTGTTATTATCTCCATTCTTAGAGCTAGAATACATGTTTTCTCATCATTTATCTTGTTTTAAACTAAAATCCTTCATGCTAGGTTGTATATGTCACTGATGGTAGTATAATCTGAGGGCTATTATGTTACTAATCACACTCTTCTTAGTTAGAAGGCAATAGGTCGATATTAGTTGGTTTCACATGCTTATCTAACCTTTTTGACCTAATGCAATGATCTATTAAGGTGTTGTGTCTTTCTTATCAGGTCCAAAATATACACACACATTTCTAGTGCCCACCGTGTGGCTCAATTTCTGACTTGGCCTCATTTTCTAACACTTTTTTTCTAATTTGCATGCTCAAAATTTTGTCGTAGGATCATTTTTAACCTTTCAGGATCACATCTGGGATACACCCTTGCACCACGGAAAATGAGGCTCACATCCAGGAGTTCCTGGGTCGTTTCCAATTTTGGCTTGCATCTGGTAAGCATGAGATCACATCTGGTAAGGAAGATCGCATACAATATGTTGCATCGCATTCAGTAGAATTTTAGGCTCGCATCTGGTTAGAAAGTTTGTGCATTTCATTTTCCTAACTCTAACATTTCAACAAGTTGTGTTTTTGGTGTTTTGTATCTTAACAAGTGTTTGCAGGTTATTTTTGGAGGTTTTCGTGGGAGTTGAACTAAACAAATACTAACTCAAGTTTATAGGTTGCCAACCCCCCACCTTGACTTCTATTTTCCTTGCTTTCCAAATTAAGATACATATTCCAATCTATCACCAAATTGACTAGAGGATTATGTTCTTTTCCTTTTTAAGGAAAATCAGAAACTCATACATCAGTTTATGGATTGAACAAAATTTGGAGTTAACTGAACAAGCAAACACATCATCTAATTCAATTTGGAACAATAAATGAACAACACAAATCATTAAATATGTGGGATAAAAGAACAAGTTAAATCATATAATTTCTTTTGGAATCAGAAATTGAACAAACAACTCACTAAATTTTGTGGTTAATTGAACAAGGCAACTTTTCTTTTCAAGCATCTTGTTTTCTTTATAATAGGAACAAACTAAAACGAACTCAACATAGCTTGAAGGAATGAACTTTGCTTTACATGTTTTGGGAGAAAATAGTTTAGATTAGGAGAATATGCTCTTCTTCAGAAGAAGAATCAGAAATCTAGACATCCCAAAGCTCGTCATTCCTGGTTACATACATTTAAACAGTAGAGGGCCTGCCAGTTGAGGAAAAAATCTCCTGGGAATGACCCAAGTGAGGATAGGTTTTATGCCATCCCTTCCAACTCACTATAAATAGTTGCTTCCATGTAGGCTAAAGCCTTGAAAGATGAAACTAGTTTTGTTCTTGGAATTTCAACATCATTTCTTGAACATATCTGGGTATATGTAGAGCAGAGCCACTTGAATCCTGCTTGCGAGACTACATATATTCAGGTACTCATAGAGCTATATGCCTGAATTTTTCCTTGTACAATTCTATGGGGGAAAGTTTCAAATAGTTTCCCAATAATCTACAACAACTTCAACTAAAAGAATTTCTGATTCATCCCCAAAAGGGTGATAATATTTGTGCAAGGAAAAAAGTAATTGCCCCAAGACACTCATCATATTGTACCCTCACTTATGTTTGGAGTCAGCTAATACAACATCATGACTTGAGCTATTGCATGCTTGGTGATGGCTATATTCTAATTAGCATTTGAGTGTGTACCTGAGTCAATGAGCAAAGATTTTCATCCTCCACCTAGAGAATAGGAAAAGATGAGTGTTTGTTTCACCCTCCTAACGATGAAAAACTATTTGACATGTTCAAAAGATCATTAAAAAGATAAGCTCCTCAAAACAATCAACAAATTTCATACCCTAGAGTACAAGTGTTTTTCACACCTTACAACACCTCTTAATACAATCTGGAAACAAGCAACTTCACGCACTTCAAAAATGAACTTTTCAGAACTAACCAAAACTAACAAAGACATCATAAGATCACATCTTGTATTTCCCAAGTCACATGCAGTGTTTAGGATCACATTTGGTATTCAGGATAGTATTTAGTAAGCATACAATCGCATCTAGATTCTAGGATCGCATCTGGTACCATCAGAGGCTTGCATCTAGGAGCTCGCATTCAGGGCAGTGGGTACTTGTAGAAGTTTTTCTTAGAAAGTCTTAGTTGATTAGGATACCCTTTTTTCTCTTTAGCTAGTTCCTATTGTCTCTTCTTGTCTCCCTATTGTATTTTCAAAACACTTTTGAAATGTCCACCTTGCATTCTTAGTCATTCTTTCACGATCAGTTCAATACGTGTGGTCTACCCACTTCCTACAAACAACTTGGTTCCCAGCTCACTATCAGGGCATTCTAACCCTCTGATGTTGGAATCATTTGCATCCACCAATAACAAATAGTTACTTTTACCTAGACACACCCACTTGAATGATCTGAAATCCTTACTTGCACTATTGGGAAACGTTGACAAAAGTTGAGGAACAACTTCATGGTTAACACAAGATGCAACAAGTACATGTCTAAAGGATCAAAAGTGCCTCCTAAAATGCCACACTTTCAAGGAGAAACTTCTTGTAGTTCCCTTCTTGATCTAAATTCCCCTCAAATGGATAGTGACACTCGTAGATGGAGTGAGGATTTTGAGGATTATAATGATGGAAAACACCAAAAACCTAAAAACACAGATGAGGAAGAAGGACCCAAGTTCGAATGTGATCCGTTTGGATCAGACAGTGAAGGGGAGATCCCTGAAGATGAGTGAGAAAAACTCAAACAAAGTAAAAGATTCCACAAGATATTGGAACAGATAATTGACGATGATAAAGAAAAATACTTCTTCCATCTAGCATCCACAGGTGTCAAGTTACCCAAGGATTATAATGTAGAAAATCTTGAAGAAAAGGAAGTATCAAACCCAATATCTATTCTCACCAAACAACTCAATCTGATGCAAACGGAGCTCACAAATCTCAAACAGGAGAAGAAGAAACCTAAAACAAAATACTTTTTGGATGCCATTTGTCCATTTCCTTTTGACAAGAGTATCACTATGGTCCCGTTTCCTCCCAACGTGGCAAGACCAAAGTATAAAAAGTACACGAGAGAAACTAACCCACACGATCATGTTAGGGAATTATGTGCTCTAAGCATAGAATACATGCATGAACCCACATACCTCATATGACTATTTCTAGGAAGTCTAGGAGGTAATTCCATGGAGTGTTTTTCAAAACTAAACCCTAAGGTCAAGACATTTGAGTAGTTGATCCAACGATTCATTCAACATTATTCCTACAACATCCAACATGATGTAACTATGATGGACCTATGTAACACCAAACAATGAACTAGAGAATCATTCACACACTTCCTACAAAGATGGAGGAAGATTTTTGCATGATATTCAAGGGCCATTCTCAAATCAGAGAAGATGGAGATATTTGTTAATAATTTAGTGCTCGAATTGAACTATGTTCTACAAATGCAAGACTCTCCTAGCTTCGATAGAATGATTAAAAATTCCCTTCATATTGAGGAAGTCATGGTCAAAAGGGGAGAGATCACCCTTCAAAATGAAAACAAAACCAACAACTCCAACTCCAAGCCTAAATGGTGGAAGCAAAACAAGAATGATGTTAATGACAGAGAAGTTGATGCCTCTAACATTAATCCTAAACCTGAGGCATTTAATCTAACCAATGGCATGCAAGCTAGAAAAGATGCTAAGGTCACACTTCCTATCCCCAAAGAAAACAATGATAACAACAAGGAATGAACATGGACTTTGAAACCACAAAGAACATTCACTCCTTTGGGGGAGCCTCTTGAGACTATTCTAAAAATACTGTTGGATAACAAAGTTCTTACAATTCCCAATTCTAAGCCTTGGGAACCAATGGTCAAACCCAGGTGGTGGGACGATAATTCCTATTGTATCTTCCACAAAAACAAGGGACACAAAACTAATAATTTCCTCAAGCGTAAGCATGTCATCCAAGACCTCATCGAATGAGGTAAGATAAAAGTAGATGGACATACTACTATGAGGATCATGCAACATTCAACAAACCCTTTCCTAATTACAATCAAGGAGAGACATTCAGAGGGAAGGGTAATGAGGTAAACTACACCTATTCCAAAAATGACAATGTGATTAATATGCTTGACTTTAAAATTGAATCCATCAATGTGGTCACAATTAAAGGTGTCTCATCCCATTCAAATGTCGTAACATGGAGCCAAGCACAGGTGACAATCAAAGGACCTCCAAAACTGACATCAACATCAACATCAACATCCAAAGTTCCTATTGTAACTATTCCTAAACCAGCAGCAAGACACATGGTCACTATCCTCGGAGAGAAATATGACTTGGTAGACCAATTACAATGAACCTCTGCCAAAATTTCTATTTTTGAATTGCTCAAGATATCCACGGTACATAGAGAAATCCTAGAACAAGCCCTACATATTTCTAATGTTCCAAAGGATATTGATATAGACAAGCTTCAAGCGATGGTCAATCACATCTCAGCACCAAATTACCTCTCCTTTTTTGAAGAGGATGAAAAGTCATTGACCCATCCACACAATCAACCCCTCCATATCGAATTCCTTATTCATAAATCCCATGTTAGATGCATGTTGATAGATGGAGGCGTAGGATTGAATATTCGTACACTAGATCTAATCAGGAGACTAGGTCTCTCAGAATAAACAATTGAATCTAGAAACAAGATAACCATCAAAGCTTATGATGAAGAAGAGAAATCCTCTAGAGGTCTTATTGTTCTACCTATCAGAGTCAGACCAATTGAGAGGAATATCATATGTCAAGTTTTGGATTTACCATTGGCCTACAATATCCTATTAGGTAAACCATGGATTTATGAAATGCAAGTTGTACCATCTACTTATCACCAATGCATAAAATTCCCAGATAATGGGGTGGAAGTGACAATTCCTGTAGATGCTAACTACACTTGCAAAAATATCAAAGCAGGTAGCATGATCCCACACAACAAAGAAGCTATGGATGTAGTTTCTCTTGAAACTACCAAGGACATGGTTATGAAGAGTTTTATCAAAACCTTGAAACTTGAAGAAACAGGTATGGGAGAGTACAAGCTGGACCTAACTCCCTCACTGATAGAACTTCTGGTGTCACCAAGATCCTATGGAAAACCTTCCTCGACATTCACACCTATAGCATCCAAAGAGCTAGAATTACACAAAGCAACTGGCATGATAAAGGCATCCACATCTTCTTTACATAACAAAGAAGAATAGGCAGTCTTGGACTGTCTTTACAAGGGAGAACCGGTGGAATCTAAGGTCAAACATGTGAAAATATCCCTAGAACAGTATGGAAAGGGATATAATTTCCTCACACAAATGGCTTACAAAGGAAAGGGACCTCTAAATGACATAGGACAAGGGCTCATTGAACCTATTCCCATGGAGTTCTAGAATACCAGAGATAAAATAGGACTTGGTTTTAATACTAAAACTGATAAAACCGCTCCAATAGAGAGTCCACACTTAGATAAAGGGAGTGATGAAATAGATGAACTAGAACAATGGTCCTATGAAAGATTGTTACATGTTGGCACATAAGACCCCAAATACCAAGGAGAACACTATGTACCTAACTTTGAGGTACCACAAGATCTTCACACTCCTTTGCTAGCACAACCTCCCATTCAAGAGGTAGGAGACACCATAGAAACAATCACTCAAGAGATACCCCAGCCACAAAATTTACATCCTAACTGGGGGCAATTGGTCACAATTTCACATGTCCTCAATCTACCCCACTTTGATCTACAAGCAGCTAATCAGGTACATCAAATAATCATTGTTGAGTACTTAAACAGATCTGATGATGATGTCACAAACTCTCATGACTATGAATGGGATCGGCTATCTATCGCCTCTGAAGATATTGGAATCGATACAATTCACATGTTTGTATCTCCCTTAGCTCCTAACAAATGATCTGATGCTCCTCTCAATGATATTGATCCTTGTGAAGCAGAAGAAGAGTTCCTTCCCCCGATCATTGATGAAGACACTGGTGAATATATAGGTCTAGAAGAATTTAATAGGCCACAAGAAAGAAACCTCCATTTACAGAGGGATGATGATGAGATTTCTACTGACGAGTCGCTAGAGTTTGATCCACATATGACTAACAATGACCCTTTTAACAATGATCTCACTCTTATTGATCTAAATATTGAAGAAATTAACTTAACAGATCATATCATGTCAGTTAATTGTCTTGATGCTAACACGATGTTGTCCTTCCTAGAATATGATTCTCTAACATTGCTACTTCCTGACCTAATTGATTAGACTGAAACAGATCCTATTCCTATCCTCAAATTTTCCAATGACCACTCCCTGGCTTGTTATCTCAATTCTTGTGAACCTTACCCTTCTTCCACCAATGTAAAGAGTAAGAACATGTCACAAAAGGATATCAGGTTTCTTAGTCAAAAACTAAAAAATAAAAAGAAGAAGCGGACTAATGGTGAAAACCACTCTGTGGCTGTATCAGATCCCAAAATAGTAAAGCAAAAAGATGTATCCAATGGTGAAAACCTTTTTGAGGCACCAAGGGATGAGACTCTTGATATCCTCCCAAAACACTTTCAGAAAAGATCTTCGGTGTTGATTGAACCAACATAGCCAATAAACTTGGGCACTGTTGAAAATCCTCAAATAGTTCATCTAGCACAATCTTTATCAGAAGAAGAGAAGGTGCAATTCATAGAGTTCCTAAAAGAGAAGAAGATTAACTTTGTGTGGTCTTAAACTAATATGCCAGGGCTAGATCCTAATCTCTTCATGCACCACTTGTCTATAGCTCTTGGGATCAAGCCCATAAAGAAAAAACTTAGAAAAATGCACCCTCATGTTGCATTATTGGTCAAAGCAGAGCTAGAAAAGTTGTTAAAATATGGATTTATTCGAGTCATTGCCTATGCAAGGTGGATCTCCAATGTGGTACCCATCTCTAAATCTGATAAATCTATCAAGATCTATATGGACTTCAGAGACCTAAACAAAGCATGTCTGAAAGATGACTTCCCTCTACCAAACATTGACATGATCATAGACCTTACCACTGGCTTTCAGATGTATTCATTAATGGATGTATTCTCAGGCTATAATAAAATCAAGATCACCCATGAGGATCAAGAGAAAACTGCATTCACATGCGCATGGTGCACCTTTTGCTGGAATGTCATGCCTTTTGGGTTAAAGAATGTTGGTGCAACATATCAAAGAGCCATGACAACAATATTCCATGACATGATGCACAAGAACATGGAGGACTATGTAGATGACACATTGGCTAAATCTAAGGAGAGAGGTACTCACATTCTTGACCTAAGAAAGATATTGGATCAAATGGAATAGTTCCAACTCAGGCTCAACCTAAATAAATGTACCTTTGGGGTCCAATCAGGGAAGCTCCTTAGATTCATAGTATCTACGAAGGGAATCGAGGTAGATCCTACAAAGGTAAAGGATATTCTAGAGATGGCTCCTCCATGTAACATCAGTCAAATGAGGATGCTACAAGGGAGGCTCCATTCTATCAGGAGATTCATGTCCCAACTTAAAAATAGGGCACAACCCTTTACTAAGCTACTGCATAAAGGAGTTACCTTCAAGTGGGATGAACACTGTGAAGCAAACTTCAGAGAATTGAAGGGGTACCTGGCTGTTGCACCTATTCTTATGGTGCCTATTCATGGAAAAATCTTACTACTATACATTTCAACTACGGCTACATCCCTAGGAGTATTACTGGCACAAGAAGATGAAACAAAGAAAGAATGAGCTATCTACTACATTAGTAGAACACTAGTCACTTATGAGCTCAATTATAGCATTATTGAAAAAGCATGCTTAACAGTCATCTTCGTATCACAAAAATTGAGACACTACATGCTCTCTCATATAGTGAAGCTCATTTCTAAGATCAATCCTCTAAAGTATCTTTTGAGCAGAATAGCATTAATAGGACGTTTGGCAAAATGGGTCCTAATTCTAAGTGAGTTTGACATTGAATATGTAGAACAGAGAGCTATCAAAGGATAGGTACTTGTAGATCAATTGGCTAATTCACCACTCCAGGATGATGAACCTTTACTAATTGAATTCCCTGATGAAACAATCATGCATCTCACTGAATATCCCTGGAAGATGTACTTTGACGGTTCATTCACCCAATGAGGATCTGGAGTAGGGGTCCTCTTCATAACTCCACAAGGATACAAGATTTCTAAATCTTACAAATTGATGTTTCCATGCACCAAAAATATCTCAGATTATGAAGCATTGCTCAACGGCCTCAACCTAGCTATGGAATGGAAGATCATAGAGTTACATGTGTATGGTGAATCCCAACTAATTATCAATCAAGTCAATGGGGAGTATCAAACAAAAGATGAAAATTTGATGCCTTACAAGAAACTAGTTGATGATCTGAAGAAATACTTTGTCTTTGTCACCTTTTAATAGATACCAAGATTAGAGAACAAAGCTACAGATGATATGGCTACCTTGGCATCCATGCTACAATTGGAGGAGCATCAATTCCACTATGACTTCTTGGTGGAAGAAATATCCTATCCTACCTTTGATACCGCTGAATACCATGTAATATGTACCTTGAATACCCAGATCAATCTCGGTATGCCAGTATCATTACATACCTTTCCAACCAAGCCATTCTCACCAATCTATCCAGAAATGAGAAAAGATCCCTGATTAGGATAGCATTGCGTTACGTCCTCATAACTAACAACCTATATCGATGCAGTCTCGATGATACACTTCTTCTGTTATTAGAACTCGAAGAGTCCGATCTAACATTAAAAGATGTCCACAAAGGTGTATGTGGATCACACTCGAATGATTTTTCATTAGCCAAGAAACTACTCATAGTAGGATATTATTGGCCTACCATGGAGAAAGATGCTATTCAGTTTTCAAAAGAATGTCTTAAATTCCAGACACATGGAAACCTTATCCATGCTCCTTCCAGAGAACTTATACCTTTCATAACACATTGGCCATTTCAGCAATGGGCCTTTGACTTGGTTGGACAAATATATCCCAACTCTTCAAATGGACACAAGTTTATCATTATGACCACTGAGTATTTCACAAAGTGGGTCGAAGCCATGCCACTAATCAAAGCCACTGGAAAATAGGTGGTTATGTTCATTCTAAACTACATTATTTGTAGCTATGGGATACCCTCTTCAATTGTGACAGACAATGGGGACCAATTTAAAAATCAAGACATTGATGACCTTTGTGAACAGTTTCATATTACTCAACATTGCTCCTCAATCTATTATCCTCAAGGTAATGGATAGGCTGAGGCATCAAAAAAAAATATTCTCAAGATTCTAGAGAGAACTGTAAGCAAGTCTGGCAGAGACTGGCATGTACAACTGAATCCAACACTATGGGCCTATAGAACAAGCATAAGAACACCAACTAGAGCCATGATATTTTCTCTAGTCTATGGTGCTAAATAAGTGCTACCCATTGAGGTTGAAATCCCATCTTTGCAGATATCTTTACAAGGACTAGTTACTGACGAGTAGTACTGCATAGATAGGGTTAATTCTTTAGACCTACTAGATGAGCGCAGGCAACAAGTGTTCGATCATCTCAAGCTATATCAAGCACGTATGTCCAAAGGTTACAATAAAAAGGTCAAAGCATGCAAATTTTAAGTAGGAGATCTCATCCTCAAAGAGAATCCTAAAAACCAGCCTAACAGGGAGAAGAAAGGAAAGTTTGAACCTAACTAGATGGGACCTTATGTTATCAATGCTACTTTTGGGACTAGAGCTTATCAATTAGCTACACCTGAGGGAGACATTCTTCCAGATCCTATCAACACTCTACATTTGAAGTGGTTCTACACTTGATATTCGGCTAGCAGAGCCTGTACAACAAATAGTTCTTACAAAATACCAAAAAACATTCAGAAAATTGATCCTGAAGAAATCCAAAAACAACAGAAAAAGTCCTACAAAAAGGATATCCTTGGTGAAAACTTGGTAAACAGGTGCCTTGATACTACAAAAACATTCAAAAAAGAAAAAATTGAAAAAAAATTGAAAAAGAGAAAAGTGCCTTGATGAGCACCTGGTAAAACAGGCATCTTGGTAGCAAAAAGAAAAGAAAAAAATCTTGCCAAGTTGTGAAAACTTGGCAATCAGGCGTCACTTGTGTTTTACGCTTCATCTATCAATGCACTACTGACACAAGGCCTTCATAATTTTTCCTATTCTTATACACTGACTTCATCTTCCTAAATGACTATCTTATCCTCACTTGGGATTTTTCTATCTTTATGTCTTAGGAATAAGTCATTCTGCACTAGGGGCATCTTTGTTGGCATAGTCAGTTGTGGTTGCTAGGTTGCTCTAGGATGGTTTGCGAACACAATGTTTCTTGATACATGCATAACAATGTCACTTCCCAAAACAAGGGTGTCTTTTCATAACATCAGACATGAAATTTACATTAACAGAGGTCCTACAATGCTATATTGGATCACAAACATGAACAAATTATCCTATCAATGCATAGACATGGAACACCATATTGCTTGTATTATAATTTTTTAATTGATGAATCTTTACTGTGTTTGACATATGAATGAACAAGTACTACTTAAACACATAGTTTGCTCTTGTTTTGATTATGATTATTTAGAATGTCCTGATGATGTTTTCAACTAGGGGCATCTAAGTAATTATAAATTTTATTTGATTGATTCTCAATTTATAATTTATTATGTCTTCTTAGTTGCTCAATGACATCTGTGCAAAGACAAAGAGTCACAAGGATAGGGGACATAATTTTTTCTTGATTTTCTACATTTGGTGATTGTTCCAAATGATCCTATATATTTCACCTAACTTGGATGTTTATGGTAAAAGCTGCCACTATGGGTGGATAGCTGCATATATCTCAATCTTTGTTATGTGTAAACTATGGTGAGGTTGAAACAATTTCGTTGTCTATTTTCTGATCTATATTCTCACTAAGGTATATGAATCATAATATACCCAAGGATATGAATTTTCAAGGTCATTATAGGTCCAATATCTTGCCTTAATCAGAATCTGGTATATCAAAAGGAAGGTGACTATTTTTGTCCTAGCTTCTATGCCTGGATGCCTAAGTCTATTTCTGACATTTTAAAATAAAAAATAGTATTCATACTTTCATAATATCAGTGGGTATTAGTGATGGTTGTACTATCAGGTGGTATCCATTCTAAGAAGTGCCCAATGATGATAAAAATGTTGCAATATTTGCTAATCAATGACAAGTCCTAAGAGTCTGCATATAGTTGCATGCACGATGCATTTATAACAGAAATAAACAACATAAGGAATTTTGTGCTCAAAAATTATTTCTATCTTCTTCTACAATCAAGTTAATTACATCATCCATATTACTGATATCAAATATCGTTGCACATCCATAACGTACATTTTGCATTCATTGAAAAGAAGAAATAGGAAAATACAAAAATAAAGTGTCCATGTATTGCATTTTTACTTTTTCATCCTAAAGTGCATCCATACATCTATTTGGCATAACCGAAAAATCAAAAGAAACATACATTTGCATTTTCACATAAGTATCATTTAAACCATATTTATATCAGTAACAACTCATCACATCCAATCATAAAATGATGTTATCATCTAAAAAATAACTCATCAAGAGACCAAGATATCATCACATGTGCAAGATACATTTACCACCTCTATGAATGCAAAAAGAACTCATGAAAGATATCAGAATCAAGAAGCTGCATCAGATATATATCATCATAACATGGTACATATCAAATATGGAATAGTATGCATAAAGAGTATCAGTGTATCAGTGATCCAAAATGAATCAGATATACATGTATGAATGTTATCTACAAAAACAAATCTCAGAAGGATCCAGATATGCAAAAGAAGGGATCTCAGCAGGATCCAGATATACAAATATAATCTCAAAAATATACATGTCATAAAAAATGATACAAAATGTCAACTCTGTCCCACCCCCTCTCCCTGGTCAGGAGGAGGAGGAGGAGGTGGTACAAAAGGAGCTTCTAGAGGAGGCATGGACCCCTCTGATTGCTGCATCACTCAAGAGAATGAAGGTGCTCTTTGACCCTCTAGAACTACCGCGTGATATAGGGCATACTAGTATGTAGCCCTCTATCCCTGATGGACCACTGTCTGGGCCTGTGCATCTCTCTCTACTCTCAATTGCTCTAGTTGTATATCCCTCTCTTCCAGTTTGGCATCAACAGTAGTCACTCTGGCCTCCAATGTTGTACACCTAGCTCAGAGTTGCTCCCTCTCCTGCTCACATCTAGACAACGGATCTCTGTCTCTGCCTATATCCTACTCCTAGGCCTTGTCATGTCCCCTATCTTGAGGTCTATCCTATGACCCCTACCATCTCTGTCTCTACTGTTCCCTAGTAAGAAGTGTACTGGGATCCCTTCGAAGAGCTACAAACCTGAATTGAGTACACCGACCCTCTCCACTGCCACTAGCTACACCTATATCCACTACCTCACCACCACCACCCCTATCATCTCCATCATACCCATCATCAAGAGGAGGACACCTACCATCTCTACCATCCCTACCACCATCATGGCCTCCATGTCTGCCGGGATCCCTGTCTCTCTATGCACCTCCCCTACCCTTGACTGGTCGATGATCAAGATCATAATCTAAGGGCTTCTCTATACGAGGAATAATCTCCTCAGGAACAGTGAACCGAGGAAAGGGATATTAAAGCCTCTCAGCACCATAACCATCTGACACACCTACATCCTCTATATCAGGCTGGAGATCCCATTCTACTGCCACCATGTCCTGAATCTCCTAGTGGGTTGTGTCATATGTCAACTGTGCACCCCATAATGGTGTCTCATCCCTAGTTCAGGCATATACAACAATATCCTTTGTCCTGGGCTATCGCTGACCATACTGCCTCAGCACTCTAGTAATGATGAACCGCTCTATAACATATCTGGTCCTACCAATAAGATATCAGCTCTGGCACAAGTAAGGCACCTGTCGGGCATCTGAGGTACACACCTCACAATCTAAGTATGGTCGCCAAACAATCTCTATCATATCATTAAATAAATGATGCCAGTACTCAATCTTGCCTAGATGGGGCTGCTAAAGAAATCCTGCATACATGTATATGTAAGGCTTCTCAAGTGCTCGTTGTCTATCTACAATCGGCTGTGTAATAGAGATATGCTCCCAGGCCCAGTTCTGAAGAATAAGCATACCCACAGTCATAATACGGGTATAATGGTATACAATCTCATGTAGCTCTTTGTACATGTGAGCTAAAATATAGCTACCCCAAGAAAATCATCGACGGTGGACGACCATCTACTCTATCATACTCACCCAACCAACTATAAATCCATGTTGGCCCCAATCTGGCATGAGGATGCCACCTACTAGACCTACTAAATAAATAGATAACTGATCATAATGATTGACCATATAGTCCCATGATAGATATCTCCGGTTAATGGTATCATCCTAGAAAAATCTGCATGTAGCACCAATAGCCACGCCAGCTCTCGACTCAAATAATACCTCCTATCTGATCATCAGCATGTGTAGTATCCTCCAAACATCCTCTAGAGTCACGGTGATCTCTCTAGTCAGTAAATGGAAGGTGTTGTGCTCTAAGTTCCATCTCTCAGAAAGACCAGTCAACAACACACGGTTTACCTTGATCTTGGGTAAACCTATCAAGGAACGTAATCCACATTGGATCATAGTCATCTGCTCATCATCTAAGAATCATCCTGACAATGCAAGTACGTGCATAGGTTAATTGCTGTGAAATGCGACTACCTCAAACTGGGCCTATTTTAGACAAAAATAACAATACATCAATATCCTATCTACAAAGACGCAGACTCCTAATCAGCTAAGCAATTCCAAGTTTGCAAGATGCAAATTGATCAAAAAAATTGAAATTCTAAGTCTTTTGACCAGATGTGATCCTAGAAATACAAGATGTGATTACATTTATAGGATGCAATCTCCAAAATACAAGATGCGATCCTAAACATGGGGTGTGACCCTAAGCACCCCGGGTGCGACACACTGATGGATTTCCCTTAAAAACATAGCAAAAATAATGGAGCTAGATGCGATCTAGGAAATATCGGATGCGACACAAGAATCCAAAAAAACTGGATGCAATCCAGGAAAAATTGGATGCGACACGGGATTCATAGGTTGTGATCCAGAATCCCGGATGCGATTCTAAATTGCAAGGGCTATAACTACTACAAAATTGCATGAATTTGAAATTTGCAAAATTCACAGGGTAGTTTATCAAGCACTTATCGATGGTGGATAGTTAGTTGGATGCTGATGTCAGTGGCTCATCTCAAAATGGTGCTTCCTCATAGGGACTACCATCTTCTCTATAAAGCTCTTTGAATTACTATGGCTGAAAGTGAAAATGAATAGTAAAATGGTAATTTTAGAGGCTTATATTGGTCTTTTGAGACATTTAGGAGTTTCAAAACTCCTCCTAAACAGCTACAACTTCATTTCTATTCTCTTTTTGATCAATCAAGAACCAAATCGAAGGTCTCTAAAATGTTTTCAGTAGCACAGTGCCTTTTTTGTGATAGTTCTGAAAATTACAGATTTACTTCATTTGTTCCAAACATCGGTCAATACTGCATATTTTATCATACATCTTGGTCTAACATCATTTTATTAGTCTCATTACTCATTTTTTCACATAATTAACTTGGTACTCATGTGTTTATTTTTAAACACGCCTTCTTTTCTACTTCTTCTACTCCATTCTTTCTTGTCCTAACCGCTTCCTACAAGTGATACGTTCTTTCAATTGAGGGATTTTATTCTTTTCCTTCGATTTCTTTCCCAAGGGGGCATGATCACACTATCATCAATTAAATTTTTGCTCAAAACAACATTAAAATGACTTCGTTATCAAACAAACTAGGGGCATGACAGTTTCCTTGACTGAGTCGGAACTGTTGGATAAAAAGCTTTAGTTCTCATGAGATGGATATCTTATGTTTCCTCATTTTAGAATATTTTTATTGAAAGCTCCGGGCAGCTTCATACTGACTTTTTGGACGAAAACCAAGTTTAGAATCAGTATTATCAATTTTTGGACAACAACCAAGTTCAAAATTAGTATTTTTAAAATCTTTTATTGATCTTTAGATAACAACCAAGTTCAAAAACAATTCTATCAATTTGGTTCGATCAAGTGTGAGACTGATCTCATCAACATTTTGTTCGACAACCAAGAACGAGATTCTCAATCTTTCTGAAGTCTAAATTGAAAACTCTTTGAATCAATGCGCCACTTGCACATCAATTCAAAGAGGAGAAAATGTAACCACCTAAATTTGGTCTGTTCCGACAATGGACCCTATTTACCCTAAGTGTGATCATACCCTTGATTATGTCCAAACGACCCTGTTACTGCTTGGCATAATTCTTTGAATCAATTTAATGTCCTAGGTGATTTTTATCACTAATTTATATTAACTATTATAGCCATATGATTCAAATCAATTCAAAACATTTAAATCAAACCAAATTCAAACATGGCTATTGTATTTAATTATAAAGGAATTAAATAAATCCCTAAATCAATTACCCACTTGCAAAATAACCCATTCCCCTAGCCTATTTAATTCAATTAAAATGGCTATAGTCCCCTAATTATTAAAAAGCAATTAAATTCTTTAAATAATTAATTCCTATATTTTTGAATGAATTAAATAAGTTTAATTCATTTAATTAATATTCCCTTGAACCCCAACCTAACCTATCTCAACCACTTCTACTCTAGGTTCTAACCCTTCTCAACCCATTCACCCTTGCTAATCTAATCATAATCCTAAATTCTACCCTAACCCACCTCTTAATGTTGTCACATTCCATTAAGGAATGATTAATAACTCAACCCACTTGAGAAAGTCCACTTTCTCAAGCATGACTTTCTCAAGTCCACCTTCTCAAGCCACCCTCTTACACCCTTCCCTTGCTTCTTTAAGGCTTTCATTAATGCCTTATTAATGAAGATGCCTTAAGTATATGTCTCCTCCATGCTTCATTAATGCTCAGGGCATTAATAGTTCTTACACCACCATTAATGAGTCCCTCAACTCATTAATGAGCCTTGTCTCCCCTCTCTCTCTCTCATTCTTCTATAAATAGAAGCCATTTTTAAGAGAAAACAAGCCTTCATCTATTATTGAAAATGCATTGTTATGCTGTTAGATTAATCTTAGACTCATATTTCACTTCATAATTCATGCTTTCACATCGTTATTATCTCCATTCTTAGAGCTAGAATGCATGTTTTCTCATCATTTAGCTTGTTTTAAACTAAAATCATTCATGCTAGGTTTTATATGTCACTAATGGTAGTATAATCTGAGGGCTATTATGTTACTAATTACACTCTTCTTAGGTAGAAGGCAATAGGACAATATTAGTTTGTTTTACATGCTTATCTAACCTTGTTGAGCTAATGCAATGATCTATTGAGGTGTTGTGTCTTTATTATCAGGTACAAAATACACACACACACATATAAGCACAAAACAACAATTAACTCCCAACCAAGGTTTCACAAATGAGTTTTCCAAACCCATTGAAGTAGGGTGAAGGTGGGCTTTTCCAAGGAGGAGAATGCCATTGCATTTTCAAATTCCTCAACAAGAGTTTTTCCATGCCTTTCCAAGGCTACATTAACATCCCTTCCATATACACATTTGGTCATTTCCATACCAAAAACAATATTCACAACATGGCTTCATGGAGCTCATACCCCATGAAATTATCCCTCTTCTCCAAGAGAAGAGACTATCACTACAATGGAGATCCCAACTAACCCCTTCACCTAAGGCCACTTATTCCCTTCCCAAAGGGTGAGTAATGCCTTAAACTCCCATGAACAACACTCCCAATCCAAAAGAACAAGAAAAGATACAAAATCCAAATGCATTCCCAACCCAGCACATAACAACAAAATCTACATACAACAACACTATAAATGATTTACATATAAGAACACCATACAAGATTTACATATTCATAAAACAAATAAAATACAAATCTAAATTGCAAGAGTATTTCTCCATGGAAAGAATCCACCAACCTTGGTCCAAGCAAAATGGCAAGAATCCGGTTGAGAAGAGCCCCTAATCCTTTTTCTTTCCCTTCCTCCAAAACCTAATTGTCTCTAAAATTAGATAGTGGGTGAACACCCACTAAGTCTCTCCAAACCCTCTAAAAAGACCCCCAAAAGTGTACTCATGAACTAGCAATTAATGAGACACCCCCTCTAGTCCTTTTGTCTTACCTCTTGTCTCCCCTCTTAATTGATAGTTTAGTAAGGAGTGTGGGACAAGTTAGATGCATGAGGTCATCTCCATTTTCGCCACTTTTGAAAAATAGGCATTTTGGAGGTCCATAATGGTGATCTAGGCTTTCTCATAGGTAAAATTATCCCCCAACTCAAGGTAGCCTCCTAGGGTTAACTATTTTTGGCTAAAAATACACTCTAGGGTCACTTTTGACCCCTCCAAGGTACCCCTAAAGTTCAAATCCGAGTTCCAACTTGATGTGATCCCTACAAGACATATATATGCAAGTGGGGATTAATATAACATCCTATAAGGTTTGGTGATTCTTTCCCAAGCCCTAATTTGACATGTCACCATCCACATGGACAATACAAGTGTCAAGTGACACCAAGAAAATACATATCACATTCACAATGACATGTCCAGTCTACAACATGAATTTAAACTATTAACACACCTTCAGATTATGTTTACAACAAAGATCACATTACAACGAGGTTTCAACCCCTTATTGGATTAAATCTTGGCTTACTCAATTCACATGTGTTTATCCCTGATTGTCTGAATAATTCCATGGTTCTCTTTCCTGCACACTAAACTCGAGCATCAGTAGTCCAAGGCAATAAAATCACATGCAAATATATATATATATATATATATATA
>MU228198.1:1017306-1031919 GCA_018584345.1 Thuja plicata | reverse complement strand
ATCCTAACATTACGACATATCATTCATGTTATTTCCTAACTTTAAAGCACTATTCATGAAATAATCAAATCTAATTATGATTAAGTCTTTCTCATCAAATGACATATCTAAGCATGTATAGCCAAAATCAACAATATGTTCTAGGTTCTAATCCACATCAGAATATTATCCACATAATATAATTGTCATCATAAATTTTAATCCTTAACTTACAATACACACACATAAACTAAATCATAAGAACACAAACTCATTAACTCACAAGTCACACTAATCATTCCAGATCTTATATAAATCATGATGTATTTTTATCTAAATTACATAAGCATCAATTTTATCAATTTTAAAATACCCAAATGGCATAAGATCAAATAACTAATCCCTCACGTGATAGTTACAAAAATGTCTTGAAACTTAGCAAGATATTTCCTCACCTATCCTTTAACCTTCAAAGAATTTCACATCTCGACATAATCCTAATCTCAATTATAGTTTTCCTGAACAACTCATATCAACATGTGTTCCCAAATTGAATCATCTCACCATTCCTCTAAATCAATCATCATAAAGTATCATAGGGTAAACATTGTGAGTATGGAAAGTGTCATAGATTATAGATTATCATCGTCCATTCAAATCCCTATCAAAAGGGTAAAACCCCCTAATTCATCAAAATATAAAGCCAATTACTAGGTCTATCAAAATGGTAATTGGAAAAGCTATGATGGGTTTGATGTGAGGCCTCACACAAGTCTTGGGTGCACTTTTATCTCATCATAGGTTGTAATGGAAATTTGAATTGTATTTCAAGTTTATTAGCATGCTTTGATTACTTCATATTTCTTGTTTTTGCATGCTTTTGTTTGTTGTGCATCTGCGGGTATTTTCATTGCATACAACATCAACCATAGCATGGAAATCTTTCATGAGAGTGTTAACCACATGAAATAATTGATTAGGGAAACCAAGACCTTCTAGCACCATGAAAATGAAATTTTACTCTATATAGTCATATGATTTCTCAAAATTTATCAACAACATAGAAGCATTTTGATTGGATTTTTTTTCCCAGTTCATGGCTTCCCAACAAGTGATGAGATTTTCCATAATGTATCTCCCCTTTACAAGCCCAGTATGTGTGGGCTTGACCACCTTAGGAAGAGTATTTTCTGGCCTTTTAGCCACAATCTTTTCTAGAATCTTATATGAAACATTGAGGAGAGTGATGGGCCTCTATTTTTTTATGAGTGACTTGTCTAGGTTCTTAGGAATTAACTTAACTAAATTGGTAATAATCTCATCTCCTAGATAACCTTCTTTAAAATATTCTTTATATACCTCTATAAACTCCTCACCAATCTAATTAATATTCATTTTATAAAATTCCACAAGAAGCCCATTAGGACCCAGGGCCTTATCATTACATAGAGAAAGGATGGGATTTTTCACCTCCTCTATGGTATTCTCCTTAGATCAGATGTGTCCACACCATTAACTTTGTTTAGGATGATGCTTTGAGTCTTATCCCTAGCCACTCTCTTCTCCTCCTTGTTATTCTCTGAAGTAAATATGTTGTCATAGAAGCTTTGGAAAGCATTAAGGATTTCCACTTGATCAGTAATATTCCTATCATTCTCCCATATACATTCAATGTGTTCCTTAGCTTCCTTAGTTTTCAAGATTTGAAAAAATACTTAAACTATTTATCTCTATGTTCCAGCCAATTCAGTTTGGCTCTTGTTTTGATTACCATAATTTTGATGTTCTAGAATCTCCTATGTGCGTTCTTAGAATGAGAAAGGGCATCATTAGACTCCTTAATAGAGGGGTTTGAATGTAGGATAGACTCATCTTGGTATAACTTCTCATACAAATCAATTTCTAATTTCCTCATATCCTTGGCCTTATTTTTGTCAATTATCTAGAAGAACCCCCTCTAAGTAGCCACATTTTGATTCCATCTCTCCCTAACATTGTGGAGAGATTTATTACTCCTTTTAAGGATTCTGGTGATGCCTATTTCATGTACCACATCATCACTGTGTAGGAGCCTAGTATTCAAGATAAATCCATCCCTTCACTTTCTGGCATTCTCTTGGTGGCCATACAAGAAAATGGTATTATGAATTGAATGATGGTCAAACAAAGTAAAAAGAGTAATGATAACATTGGGTCCATTGGCCTCCCTATTCAAATGAAATACATCATTTTATACATAGAATCAATCCTATCTACAATATATCCTTATGTTACCTTGTTGAAAATTGCACCAATGTACCACAAGCATTTTGAATCATTCTTATTTCCAACAATAGGGTCAAATAACCTTAATTCATTGATCAACATATACTAGAAAAACCTCTCATTTCACTTCCATTATAATTTTGATCCAATATATTTTTTAGTAGGGGCTTCAATCATATTAAAATCCCAACCAAGAATCCATGGCATTTCATCTAACTGAGCCAACCATTTTTACATTTCCACCCTCTCTTGGTAATGATTGGATGCATACAAAGAACACATCCCTATTTCATTACCTTTTATTTTCAAAATGACCTATACCCCTTTTTTGCAAGGTGGGAACCCACATCTAATGATCTAATTAATCCATTTATAACTAATTAAGATGGAAGCACCTCCCTTTCCTTTAGTGTGATCAATTTTAAAGAAAATTTCATCTTTCCAAATGCATCTCAAGTTACTTTCAAGTGCAAAATGAACAAATTCAAGTTATTGTAAAAGGAGAAAATTAATATTAGAATGGGATCTTAAGAACCTCTTGACAACATACTTCATGTCAGGGGACTCTAACCCCAAGATATTTCATGAAATGCAATTCCAATCCACACACAAATAATAAGGTTCAGTTTTCATTGGGGCCTAAAGGATTGATAACACGTGGGCAACTGTCCTTTGGAGCCTCTAGTGGTAGCCACAATAGCTTTAGACCCTTTAGGAATTCCTTTTTTCTTCTTGATAACACTACCATATCATGATCCTATTGAAGAAGTGTTGTCCCTCCTAGCCCCCTTCCTCCTTTTAGTTCCTATTTTTTATTTACTTTTCTCTCAAATCCTATCTTGACTAACCTCCCTCAAGATCTCAATATAAATGAGCATTATATAGAGAATAATTTCCTATGACATGGGAATTTGAACCTTTATCTCATAACACCCACTACTAGGGACAAGTCCATAATTATGGTCAAAGAGTTTTCCAATTTTGGCATCAACTTGGTTCAAATTACTAAGTGAGGAGCGGTGTACAACCCCACCATTAGAGACTTTAGGATAATGTGAATTAGAATTAGTAGGATTATGATCATGAGAACCATAGGATTTGTACTCATGGTGAGGATTAAGCCTCTCAACACTACTAGTCTCCGTCAAGTTAGTGTTAAGGGTTGGGATTTTTGGAAAGAGACACAGATATGGAGGATTTTTATTTTTTCATTGATAGAAACTATACACTATTATAGTGATGGCTTTCTATGATATGTTGATACCAAATTATAGACTACAAATTTGGCTAAGTATTGAATAGAAGACCCAATATACAGGTTTTGGTATATGGATTAGTACATGAATGTATGATTGAATTTAAAGGTGCAAACCTAGGATGAGATTCAGAGATGTATTATGTACTATGGTATATGATCATACAAGTTGATATTATCATTTGATCAAGTTACAACTTTCTAAGTATCAGTATACACAGTAAAGAGAAGAACATAGTTAGTTGGATTGAGGATCGATCAATGATCCTATTGGATCAATAATCTAATTGGTTTGATTGATGGAAATGATAGAGATGACATGTGTAATGAACTATATGATTGTGTTCAAGGTTAGGAACACATTTTGAGTATAAATCTAGCCGACAATTCACATGTTATCTATTTTGTTCTTGAGGCCAATAGTAAGAGTTATTATATATTATATTGGATACATAAGCTCAATTTTTTGACATGTTTATATATAGAGATGGTTGGATATGATTGAGATATTTTGTATGTGATTGATGGATCAGTGAGTGGAGATTTATCTATCAGATAAGAAAATGTATTATACTTAATGGAACTGTATAGGCATTGTTGATTCTACTTCTCAGTTCACTTTTTGTGGTTGAACTATTTTGTATAGAAGTGTGCCTCTAAGGGTTGTAAACCTATTTTTTAATATGAGTTGTTATCTCTAGGTTGTAAGCATGAATCCATGTGCATTCCCCTCATGTACTAAACCCCTAACAAGGTAAATTATTTCTACAAAAGTAATACTTGTGGGTTCCATCCCCATCATGGTTTTTGTAGGATTTTCCAAATGGATTAATAACTTGGTTCAACCCCTATACCCACAAATTAGTCATCTGAATTGACTATCTATCTTTCCTATGGAAAGGTTCATTTAATATGTCAATGTAGGCTCGTGAACTTGAAATGGTTTTACACAGTATATGCACAAAGTCTCCATTGAGTCCATGCTAACTACTGTTGGAAAGATAAGTAATACAAGAAAATAGACGCCTTAAAGTAAACCTACTTGGTTACCAAATACTTAAGCATGAATAGCGGTGAAAGAAAATTACAAAAACCAAGTTCATGCCTATTAGGTAGGAAACTACTCTATTTTGTTTGGCTGTAAGAACAGAGAGAGGAACTATTTCCTAGTGGCTATAGGAACATACAAGAAACTGAGCACCAACTACAAAAACATGAAATAAAGATAAAAATTAAAATAATCACTCACCAAGTGGGCCCCATTGGGTGAGTGGATCTAAGTTCTTCAACACACTATAAACTCAGAATAACCATGGCTTTATTCATATAAAAGAAACTGATTATACATAATACTGGAAACTGTGAAACTATATTGCTGAAAAATAGTTACATCACTACTAATATACTATTTTGTGATCTTCTAGCTAACCTCCAAAGAGGATTCAACATCTTATTTAAACTAAAAATTCACAACTAACTGACTAACTAACTAACTGACCACCTCCAAAAAAATAGATGGATGCAGTTATTACATTGAAAGTAGAAAGGGGAAATTATCTCAACAAGAAATAAACAGTGTTCTTATCTGCAAGAGAGAATATAGGAAAAATACTCCCTATATTTTCTCTGCATTAAAACATCACTGACTATTCCATCTAGAAAATGGATCAATCAGTTAATCCATCAATGAGTCTTCAACGTTGTCCTCTTTTCTACTTACAGCTGAATGACTTGGTCCAAGAAATGGTGAAACACATTAAGTTTTAGATTAACCATTCTTCCTTGTTTATCTATTCCTGCAGTGAAAATTTAGGAGCACAAAAACATGGAGATACATTCATTCCACATTACATACATTTATTAAACTTTAGATTTATTTTAGTATGGATATATCACATGGTTGCAGGAAAAATAGACTACTTGGATGCAATAAACCTATTATGCTTCAATTATTCAAAAAGGAATAATATAAATATAACCATGCTTTAAAATTTCAATTACTTCATCTCAAAATTATTTAAATCCACATGTCATATGTTCATCAAATACTATTTTAAAAGACATAAAACTATTCAAACCAAAGTCTTAAAACACCCATAAATCCTATAACAACTCAAAGAAAAATAAGAGAAACTAGGACAAAATAGGTTTTTATTTCAGCCCATCATTCCCCCCAACCTAACTTATTAATGGTCCTCCATAAATGGATAAATTCATGATCCTTGCATTCATTCTGAAGTCATTGTTTGATCCCTGTCATGCTCCACCTTTGGCCAGATTCGAGTAGTATCATTTATTTTTCTCCAAATTTTTCCATCTAGACCTTTTAGACTCCATATCATATGTATTCCCATCATCTTTCATGCTGAGAAGTGGCCAAATAAGAAGTGGGGGATTGAATGTAAGTGGATGCCAATGTTCTTTCTTTGTGCGGGCTAGTTGTATATACCTGGGTGCTCTTTGGGTTGCTACAAGGTAGTTTTGTGGTGAATGAGGCTCAACACATTAGAGACCCTCAGAAAGGTTGTTCTATCATTGAATTATCCATTGAAGGACTAATTCCCCTTCATTCCTATCCATCTGCTCATACTCCATGAATTTCTCTTTGCTTAAGGATTGAATTCTTTCCCTATGAGAATCTTTTGTAAATAACCACAACCAATCATAATGCAATGTCCTAGCATCTTTACATTCAACCTTTAATTATAAGGGAGCATTTATTTCCTCTTGTCTATGTGGTCTAGCCTATATTTCTCTATTGATATCATTTTGAATCCAATACATGAATGTTCATAGTTGGATATGCCTAATATATGCAAGTGGATTCCAAGTATTATTATGAGGAACAACAAAATTATGTATATATAACTCACATAGAAAGTTCTTTATGGCTACAAGAGAGGAATTGTATACCTCATAAAATTATTCAGTTGTTTCTAGAGAAGGATTTAACCCTCTAACAACCCTTGTCAACCTGAAATTCAAATACTATTATTTTAAATAGATGGTATAAACTCTTGGTGGTGATCTGCATTGCATAAGTTTAGGAATCATTATTGTGATTGTAGTGATACTATCCTTCAGCTTAGTGATCTCATCATCTTTATTGTAAATTTATTTCCTTTGATTGTCAATTACCCTCTATAGGTTATCTTTCTCTAACTCCCACTGGCTTTGTTTCTAAAACATTTCTTTATATAGGCTTAAGCCTACAACAAGTGGAGTAGAAATGTCAGGAGGAGTATCTAATTCTTCCTCTTCTTCTTGTGAATCATCCATGGGTATGTTTACCAGACCCCCTATCCAAACTATTATAGAAACCTTGTCCATCTATTGTGGTACAATATAAAAATTAGTAATACCATCCAAATATTTGCCTTGTTGTATATGATCTTCTTCCATAAAAAAATTTGGATCTTCTTATGGAAAATATTCTCCTATTGGCTCTTCTAATATGTCATCCTCTCCTTGATAGGTATTTAAATCATCCACCTCTTCCATGAACTCGTAGGATTCAAAATTAATACAAGCACTACCTTTTTTGTTTGTGCTAACTTCGAAGGTTTCTCTTTCAACCTATGGCTTCTTTTGGTAGGTGTCTCCTTACTAACCTCGGAGGAATTTATTTTGTTAGATTTTCTTGTAGGTTTATTTATCTCTGCATTGGTCGCAGGAGGGTCTTTTGTAATAGTCCTTTTTCTTTTATAATTAGGAGAGGTATTTTTCATTATCTTGTTTTTCTACCCTTTCCTTTTTCTAGTTTGACCTCCTTCTCCTTCAATTTATTTTTCTTTTCTACAGACCTAGTCCTCACAAAACTTTGTAAAGAGATCTCAACATTAGGGCTTGGTGGGGTGTGCTCTATATTAATGGAGGAGGTTTGTGATGTATGAGGTTCAGTTGTAGGAGGTGCTTTAGGTTATACTCCCTAGGATGAGGTTTCTTCAATAACTTTAAAGGTTCCCTTAGGTGTACTAACCCTATGGGTTAATTGTTGTATGCTATGATGCAATCAAGGATGGAGAAACCTCAAAAAATCAATCTGATCCTTGTAGCCAACACAAAATAACATAAATAACAAGAAAAACAAGCCAATAATGAGAAAATGAGAGATCATCCTTTGATTATGATTGGTGAATCAATTACAATAGATCTACAACAAGCAATCTCACATGCCAGATATACATGCCAGATTAGATCATAAATCTCTTACAAACCCTAGACAAGCTACACTAGATAATCTTATGAGAACTCTCGTATCCCATAGGAACAAGTCCATAAGCTTAATATAAATTACAATCATCAATCACCCTAAAAAATATCACATTTTCCAAGAATAAGAAAATGTGTTACAAAAGTTAGGTCAGGACCCAAAACAACTGGATCAATCTACAATGCAACTAATAAGAAATGTGATCAAAAAATAAGTCAACCTCAAACAAAAAATGATCTGGCATACCACGCTTGCAAAAACCAACCAAAATATTGGGAAAAAGATCAAAAACCCAACCACTGATCGGTAACATGAAGAACAGTATAGTCCCATAAAGAAACTGTAATAACTCTTGCACGATTAAATCAAGTTTTGTACAATCATAGAAAATGATCCAATACAAAGCCGTAAACACATTTCCATGACTACAACCAAAAAGAACTAGTATAGATTTATCACCAATAGAAATACCAGAGTGGAAGAAACAAACCAAAAACTGAAAGAAAATGTTTTTGGTTGATGTAAGCTTTCTTAGATCTCAAGATGCTCCTGCATCAAACACCCAGGGTAATTGAAAATTGAGTCCCTCACTTTTATGGGGCCAAAGGAAAACCAAATAGGTTGACCTTAGCCTTAGATATCCATGATGAATCTTTAACTATTATGTCCTTCTACTTGACTAGATATTCCATATACTTCTTACCCCTTGTGCTTCGACCAACTCTACTATCCAAAATCCTCTCTATCTACTTCATTTGCTTCTTAGGATACTTTTTTTTGAACATCTGATCCTCCACTACTATTTCAATCAAATTCATGATACTCATACAAATCAGCAACATTAAAAATTGGTGATATATCCATATCCTCTGGTAATTCCACTTTATATGCATTCCCTGAATCAAAATCTCCTCAGGATCTTACAAGTACCAAACTTCTTTATCTTCAACTAATAATAAGTACCAAATAGAAATATACCCTTCTAAAATTACACCATAACTTCATCTCCCACTTGAAATTCCTTATGTCTCCTCTTCTTTTCAGCTCTCCTTTTATAAAATTGATTCATTTCCTCTGAATGGTGTATCATTCCCTCATGAAATGAATTCATAACCTCAGCAAAATCCTCACCTTCAACACTCTTCTTAACTTCATGATTGATGTCCCTTGATTCTCCTATTACCTTATGATTAAAAATAATAACCATTTCATATGGTGTCTTCCCTGTGCTCCTATTTACTGAATTATGGAAGCAAACTCTGCTTGAGGTAAAACTAAGTCCCAATTGCCAGGCTTATCTCTAACTAAACACCTCAACAATTTCCTTAAAGTCTTCTTCACAAATTATGTATGTCCATTAGTTTGTGGATGAAAATTATAAATAAACTTTAAATCAATTTTCAACTTCTTCCAAGTGTCCTCCAAAAATAACCAACAAATATTTTGTCCCTATCTGATACAATGCTCCTAGGTAATCCATGTAATCTCACAATCAACTTGAAAAAAAAATCAGCTACATGCACTGCATCTATAATCTTCTTACAAGGAATAAAATGTGTCATCTTAGAAAATCTATCGACAACCATAAAACTTGAGTCATAGCATCTCTATGTTCTAGGAAATCCAAGTACAAGATCAATCCTAATCTCTTCCCAAGGGCTGACAAGTATTGTCAAAGGCATATACAACCCCACATTCTAACTGCTTCCTTTTGCAACTTGACATGCCTTAAAACTTTGTAAAAAATTCCCCACTTCCTTCTAAACTTGTGGCCAAAAGTAATTCTCACTCACCAGATCTACTATCTTGTCAATTCTAAAATATACTGCTAAACCACCACTATGTTTCCCCTTAATCGAATTATCTCTCATGGAACTCCTAGGTATACATAACTGATTACCTCAAAACAACATGTCATCCTGAATGAAATAATTTAACCGCTTAATTCTATCTATAATATTCGGTTCTTTACAAGCCTTCCAAGATTCAACAAACTTTGGATCTTCCTCTTACAAGGTCATCAACTTATCGAAGCCCAATACTACAATCTTCATCTTAGTCAACAAAGTCCCCCTTCTACTCAGCGAATCATAAAATTTATTTTCCAAACCACTCTTATATTTCAACACAAATGTATAGATTTGTGTAAACTCAACTCATCTCATATGTCTCTGATTCAACTTACCTTAGCTACCTGAATATTTCAATTTTGGATGACCAGTATATAGTACAAAATTCCTAGGTTAAAAGTAATATTTCCACTTCTTCAAAGCTTGAATTATAGAATAGAATTATGATCATACACCAAATACCTTATTTTAAGATCATTCAAATTCTCACTTAAATTAGCAACATGTCTCCCTTCTTGAGTCAAAATAGCTCCAATTGCATTTCCACTAACAGTAGAGTCTACTTGAAATACCTTATTAAAATCAGGTAAAGATAATACCAGTTTTTCAATCACCTTCTGCTTCAAAAATTTAAAAATCTTATGTGCTACATATGTCCACTTGAACTCCTTTTTATCACCTCTCATAGTTTTATTTTTCACTCCACAGATTGAACTAAAGTCTATGATCAACTTCTAATAGAAACTAGCTAACCTATGAAATGCTCTTACTTCTCCAACACTCTTAGGTATAGGCCACTCAACAATTTATTTCACTTTCTCAGGATCCATCTTCAACCCTTCAGCTGATATTACAAGTCCCAATTATACTAACTCCTCTCTCATGAAAGTACCCTTCTTGATGCTTATCAACAGCTTCTCTTCTCTCATCCTCTGTAATACTTTTCTAACATGCATTATATGTTCATCTTTGCTCTCACTGAAAATCAAGATATCATCCAAATAAACAATGACATACTCAAGAATATTTTTAGGACTTCATTCATCAATCTCATAAAAGTACTAGGTGCATTATAAAATCCAAAATGCATTTCTAACCACTCATACAATCCCTCATTTTTCTTTAAATGCAGTCTTCCACTCATCACCCTCTTTGATTCTTATATGATGATAGCCACTCTTCAAGTCAATCTTGGTGAAATACTCAGCCCCACTCAAAAAATCCATCAAATCATTCATCATAGGTAAAGGAAATTTATACTTAATTGTAATATGGTTAATAGATCTTGAATCGGTACACATCCTTCATTTTCCATCTTTCTTAGGTGTCACTACTATAATGCCCTGCCAGTGAACCCAGGAGAACTAACCTAAACATGACACTAAGTTAATAGGATAATTTGTTTTTTTAAATATTTACAAACAATAATATTAACAACGTGGAAGCAACACAATGAGATACATGACATACACATAAGTACAACTCAACAAAGAATACAAATCTCGAGGGTTCCTTGATGTAGAATTACTTAAGCAAAATAATCTATGAAGACATCTATAAAGAACTAACATAAAGGATACATCAACTAAATCTAATAATATAAATCTCATATAACAATACCACATATACATCTGATACCCAAGGTATACAACCAAATCAACATTCACTGCACAAGTGGTAGGGTATGCAATAATACATAACAATACAATACATCCTTGAAAAGATGTCAACCAATATACACATATGGTTACAAATATATAACTCATGAAAATGAACAAGTCTCCAGAAGAATAAGAAGATAGAAACTGCAACAAGGATCATCCAAGCATGAAGAAGAACTGTCGGATCTCAATGGTAATAAGAATCACTACCACCTGACCTTGTGGAACCATAGGTCCACTCCCACCTTCTTGAGGACATAACATCACGTCCACACATGGGGACACAATCTAGAAAGACTAAAGTAGAAGTATAAGAATAGGAAAGACTAAGACACACTGGATATCCAAGGTCAACATAATGGAACACCATCCAAAGATAAAGAACATACATAAACTAACCAAAAAACGAACATGAACCAACCACTAAAACCAAAAGCCAAATTTCAAAACCACAATGATAAAAGGTAAAGAAGGATCTATGGAGGAGACTTAGGCTACATGGAGTGTCATCACATGGTCAATCACTTGAGTTACCCTGGACTGGCCAATCTGGACCTCAGACCCTCAACATGACTTATGCGGCACTAGAATACCCTCTTATGAAAATGAGGAATCTAATCATACCTACTCTCTAGGTATCATCTCATTCTCATCGTTAGCCTGTACAAGCACTCAAGGCATGAGCAAGGCATCATGATCCATCTTGTATTTAATGTAAACCCTAAGTTTTATTATTAAATTATCACTTATTAATAACTTATGATAGGTTACCTTGGAACTGACCTTTTTGGGCACCGAACCTCTATTGTAAGCCACTCCCCTAAGATACACCTAATTAACCACCCCCTAAGCTCAAGGTCATAAACAATCTCATAAAACTCATAAACTGGTTCCTAACCATATAGGAACTACTGGTTCTTCATTAACCATAACAACATGAGGAACTCTCAAAATATCACATAATAAGAGTTCATACATACTAGGTTCAGGAAGGACAATCGACCCAAAATAATATTATAGGAAACATGCAGTGGAAATCACACAACACACCATGAAGAATCAAATATCAAAACCCTCTGGTTTTACATCCTAGAAGTCATCTATTCCTAACAGATACCCAAAACGGATAAAGTTTCATAACAAAAAAGAATACGCACTTCATTCCAATAAACATCTAAAATAATATATTATGACATGATAAACACATCTCCGTAAAGAGAAAATCAAAGAACGCAGTGATAAACAAATTTATAACATCATTATGCAAACTCATTTATCTATTAAAATTACTAACAAACTATAATTAATTTTCTAAAGAAAATGCAAATAAAACTCCTATAGATTAATTTATAAAATCTAACAGAGGAATTAATCTATTTTAATAATTACTAAAATTCAAATATAATTACAAGTAAAAGTTTATTGTAATCATCCACAATTTAATTTAACTTAAATTTTTTTTTAATAGAATTTTCCAAAAATAGAATACCCACTGCATGCGAATTTTAAAAAAATAAAATTATTTATTTATTTTTTTGAAAATATAATTTCTAAAAAATAGAATACCACTCCATGCGACTTCAAAAAAACTTTTTTTTTATTATTTCTTTTTTTTTTAATTAATTAATTAATTTTTTTTAAATTGAACTTCTAAAAAACATAATTTCTAAAAATAGAATACTATTGCATCTAGATTCCAAAAAGAATTATTTTAATACAAATAAATAAATTCTTCTTAAATAACATGTAAATAAATATATATTATAAATACTTATTCTTTAAAAAATCTTATTTAATTAATTTTCATAATAAAAGAGAGAACATGCATTTATCCTCATTTTATATTTTACTATGCAATTGTAGATCTACATGCAATAATATTAAATTACTTAAATAATAAAACATGCAATTTGATGCAATAAGGGAAAACATTCTAAATTTAATATTAATTCTTTTTTGTAAGAGAATTTTTAAATATGCAATTAACTCTAATCTTTTGTTTCCATGCAAATTTGGACCCGATTTTTGGACAGGAACCTGGTAAGGGTGCAATTTTATTTCCAAGGTAACGGATTTACAGATCTGAGTATTTCAACTCAATTTTATAACAATAACAAATTTTTCTCAAAGAAGACATTTTTGATAGATCTGAAACCGTAAAGGTAATATTGAAAACTAAATCATCCCAATTGGAAACCCTAATGCCCAAATTACAACCAAAAAAAATAAATGAAACCCTTAAGCCCATAACATAGATCTGACATGTAATAAAAAAAAAAAACTACAGAATTGATCTAATGACATATTCTTCCAATTCTAATCAATAAAATCACATAATAACAAACAAGGAAGATTCAAACAAAGGATCTTAGCATTTTAGATGCATAGAAGATAGGGATCTGAAAGCTAACATTAATAAGATCAAGATCCTGCCTTAGTAACTAATGAGAGGAACAAATTCACAAATCCAAGCAATCAAGAATCCAAAAATGCTCCTAAGCTTTCCACAAATGTCTAATCACCCGATTTCTCCTTCTCCCGGATTAAACAACCTCCAAAATGGATTTCAATCCAAGGATATACAACACCAGACAATTAGGTTTTCAAAAAATGAAACCTTAAAGAGAATATTAATTATCTAATTAAAAAATTAAAAAAATTATTTATTTACAATTTTCACTTAAAGCAATGCACAACTCAACTTTATAATATAAAAATAAAGTCATAATTGAAAATGCGTGAGAATATTTCAATTAAATTAAATCCATTAATCATGCAACTTAAAGCAACAGTTAATAAATCAACTTCGCACAATTAATTACAATTATTGGATTTAATATTTATTTAATCTCAATTATTTAAGCTAAGACATAATAATTAAATCAATTAATTAAATACATGCATTTAATTAATATTTAATTATTAAATAGCCATATATTTAATATATCAATATTTTAACCTTATCATAGGTACAATAATTAAGATTAATATTTACCATAATTATTCGTTAAATAAATCAAGCCAAAAACATCAATAAATCAACTGAAAACCATCTAATCAGAAAATCACCTAAAATAGAGAAACAACTAAAATATACACACAAGTACACACATAAAGGCTCATGAATCCACGTCACTTGATAGATTCAGATAGGATAGTCAATCAGATTCTTATCTAGTTTTAGGACAAAATAAGGGTTTAGAGTAGGGATTTAGGCCTGAATATTATCTCTCCTATCTTACCATTGAGATATAGCGAAAGGGTGTTGGAAATAATCAAGACTAACCAAGTTACTGAGAGGGGAGGGGTGAATCAGTAACTCTTAAAACTTTAAGTCATTTCTGCACTTGTATATATTTGACCATTCATTCATCTAATCTACTGCAAGCA
>MU228198.1:985760-1010615 GCA_018584345.1 Thuja plicata | reverse complement strand
GATGAAACAGTAGATCTTGACTTACAACTTTATTGCTGATAAGATCCTTTGAATACTGATCACCTTCTGTGATAGATATGGCTATTCTGCTCCTTTACTGACCTTGCGAAAATGCTCTGCTTTGCTGTTGTTTTTCGCTGATGCTCTTATTTCCACACTTCAGATGGTATAATACATTACATATATATACCATTCCCATAATTACAATTTACAAGGTCAGCCAAATACAAATAAATAAAATAAGATAAACTTATTCCTGAGTCGGCCTTTCATAAGTAAACAAAATATTACTGAGTCGGTAGAAGCTCGGGTTGCTCAAGCTGGCTCGGTGATCTTCTGATACTCGGCATCCACTACAATACTCAGCATCGTCATGCTCTCGGTAAGAGTAGAAGCACGGTCCATACTAGTCCCAAAGTGTAGCTTGGAACTCGGTAGTCGTTGGTGACTCGGTAGCTATAGTGTCACTCGGTAACGGCTGGTGACTCGGTGGTAACTGACTTCTCGGTTGGATTCAACTGATGGCTCGGTAGTTACGGTGAAGCTCGGTGACTACTGTCTGCTCGGTACATGTTGCTCTTCTCGGTAACCGCTACTGAACTGTTCATATGCTCGGTGACTACTGTTCTGCTTGGTTTGAACTGTTTAACCGTTGAGCTTTACAAAGTGATTACTGAATGCTCGGTATAAGCTGTGGACTGAGTGATGAGCTTGGTAAGCATTCAGAATCGAATAAGTGTTTTCACTGATGACAAATATAACATGATTCCAACAAAGGGCATGCTCACTCCTGCCAATTCAAGGAAGATGTACCCCAGTACCTGCAAACATGTCATCACAAAGATGAGCATACATGAATATAATATAACAAACAATGGTTGAGATCAGTTTATCATTTGAATCTTGCCCAATCAAGTAACTACGACTCTGTCCCATACCATACCAAACGCGTCAAATAAAAAATTAAAATATACAAATGATCCATTTACATACATATATAGGGTCAGTATTGTTAGAAAACCATAATTAAAATGACATCGTAAAATATACATAATCATCATGAAATAATCATAAATCATATGCAAACAAATGATATAACATAACTACACAATGGATCAATAACATAATGAAAAGCAATACATGAATATCCACAAAATCATCTGAAATAACCAACACATACATAAAAAGGTCTAAAAGAGTTTGACAACTGAAACATAAAAGAAAAGAAAGGGGTGGGTATTACATCATTCTCCCCTACAACTAGGCTTACTCCTGGAAGCCTACAACAAAGATAGGGATATGAATCTCCCAACACAAAGCAATCATCTGGATACAAAAGAATTTTATGTCTATGTTCATTTCAAGTTTTAATTCAAAAGACAACTAATGGACATACAAATTTCCTAGAGCTCCCAATGTAGAAACGTGTTCTCTAATACCAAGTGTAATGCCCCACTAGGGAACCCAACAGAACTAACCTAAACATGGCACTAAGTTAACATGATAAATTTTTTTATTAAATGTTTTCAAACAATAATGTTAACAATGTGGAAGCAACACAATGAGATACATGACATACACATAAGTACAACTCAACAAATATTATAAATCTCGAGGGTTCCTTGACGTAGAATTACTTAAGAAAAATAATCTATGAAGACATCTATAAAGAACTAACATAAAGGATACATCAACTGAATCCTATAATATACATCTCACATAACAATACCATATATACATTTGATACCCAAGGTATAAAAAAAATTAAAATCCATTGCACAAGTAGTAGGGTATACAATAATACATAACAATACAATACATCCTTGAAAGGATGTCAACCAATATACACATATGGTTACAAATAAACAACTCATGAAAATGAACAAGTCTCCAAAAGAATAAGAAGATAGAAACTGCAACAAGGATCATCCAAGCATGAATAAGAACCATAAGATCTTAATAGTAATAAGAATCACTACCACCCAACCTCGTGGAATCATAGGTCCACTCTTACTGTGCTGAGGAGATAACATTAGGCTCACACATAGGGACACAATCTAGAAATAATAAAGCAAAAGTATAAGGATAGGAAAGATTAAGACACACTAGAGATCCAAAGTCAACATAAATGTACAACATCCAAAGATAAAGAACATACATAAACTAACCAAAACACCAACATGAACCAACCACTAAAACTAGAATCCAAATGCCAAAACTACAACCATAAATGGTAAAGCAAGACCTATGGAGGAGACTTAGGCTACATTCTATGGGAGTGTCATCACATGGTCAATCACTTGAGTTACCCTAGATTGGCCACTCTGGACCCCGAACCCTCAACATGTCTCATGCGACACTAGAATACCCTCTTATGAAAATGAGGAATATAATCATACCTACTCTCTAGGTATCATCACATTCTCATCCTTAGCTTGTACAAGCACTCAAGGGCATCATGATCCATCTTGTATTTAATGTAAACCCCAAGTTTTATTATTAAATTATCACTTATTAATAACTTACAATAGGTTACCTTGGAACTAGCCTCTTTGGGCCCTAGAAAATTATTGTAAGCCACTCGCCTAAGATGCACCTAATTAACCATGCCCTAAGCTCAAGGTCATAATGTTGGAATTAATGGGAAGTGTGTACTGAGAGGGGAGGGGTGAATCAGTACCTCTAAAACTTTTGTATCCTATAATCATTTAACCTTTTGTAATAAATTGTATATCCATTTATCTGATCTATACTATCTTGATGTGAGTTATATCAATTTATAAACTTAACATGCATGTGAACATTCATAGAAACATTCATGAAAGTAATTGACACATAACACGTGATATGATATCATAGAAAACTTCAGTTAGGAAGTAAAAACTGCGGTGGGGATGACACCCACAAAATATTCACTATCTACAGATTGGAAGGGGTTGGTTAAGACTTACAATTTGATCACTTCTTATAATCTACCCGGTTAAGAGTATCTATGGAGACCTGTTAAATTCTACTCATTTAAGAGCTTTAGAAACACTATTGAGTGTGCACTAGGTTAAGAGATTTGTAGTTGGACTATTAAATCCACCTTCCTTGAAAGGATTTTTACACTTTCCTCCACTTGTTAGAATGATAGAAAATTACAATTTGACCTGGTAAATGCAATCTCCTATTTCTAATACAAATCTATTTAATTTTACATGAATAATATTATCACCTAATGTGATTGAATAATACCTCTGATTCTCGGTAGCCTCTATTCTTGGTTTTGATAACCAAATTCACCTTTTTCTATTTTGGCTCTTGAAAATTTCAATCTGATTCATAGATGTGCTCATAGGCTTCATTCATCCTCTCTTCTATTTTCACATCCTTTTATAATCAATGGCTGCATCATCTATTTATAAGATGGATTGATATCATCAAGTTTCATGAAAAACAATGTTAACTCTAAGATCAGGTTTACAACTTTACCTTGATCTCCTAGTCTATGTGTTTTAAATCAGTTGCAGTGATTAAAGTACTTTCATTCATATTTCTTGTCCCTAAAGAAATGGTATTAAAAACAAATCAAGATTCTATAAATAGAATAAGACTGATTTATTTGACGTGGAAGTCAGATCCATTTTTTGCGGGCTGCAACTGACTCTCGGTTTCTATCGGTCGGTTATGCTCTAAAATTAGTTGACTATCTTTCAGTTTTGTTCTCTCAATTTTCTCTCTAACTCTCTTATTTTTCACTATATCTTGCACATCGGGTTCCTCTTTATCCTTCTGACTTTGTATTTTTTGTGTACACAGAAAGTTGTGTTGTCGGTTCTGTTTGTACTTAGTCATTTTCGGTGATCTCTTTAGATCTGATTTTTGATTTTCTCTTTGTCCCGTCTTTCAGTGTATGCTTACCAAAAGTGTTGTTTGTATACTAAAGGAAAATTAATGTCATCAATCTCCCCCTTTGACATTAGTATATATCAAAAATTGATATGTGCAAAATACTAACAAAATGTTAAGTATGTACAACATATATAATCCTTAGTCATTTAATGACTCCCCCTATGTATATGTCGGTGTATCATTATTTTCATTAGTACTGTATAGTTCCTGCCTATCTATACATATCATTTTCCCATATGAATATACATATACATATCATTTCCATATATCATTTTCCCATCTGAATACATATCATTTTCCCCCTTTTTTGATATTAAGGGCAAATGTCTATACCTTAGAGCTTATCAAAATTGTGGGAGTGTGAAGACTTCATGTCTTCCATAATTTTCTCCCATTGTTCCTTTAAGTTCTCTAGAGCCATGTGCTCGAGTGTGATCTTGGAAAGCATATCATAGATGTTGTCTGCTACAGACATCTCGAGAGTTGCTATCAGTTGTCGTGCTGAACTGATGTGTTGTTGAAGCAGTGTTAAATTCGGTAGAAGTTGAGCTTGGAGCTCGGTGACTTATTCCATGAAGTGTGTATCTTCTTCCCATAGTTCCTGTCTTAACCTCTTTATTTCAATTATCTTCTCATAGTGCATTGTCTCCATCAGTGGTTAATCTTTGAGCACTGTTAGCTAGATCTGTATCTAACTTTTCTATGTTGTCACTATTCTCTTTAGTGAGCTTTTCCAATGTGCTCAGTTGTTGAATCAAGTAAATAGCTTTAGTTATAATTGGATCTAACTCAATAATGAATTTTGAAAGCTTTACCTTGTTGACTGCCACTTCTTGGCTGATATTCTCAATGAGTTTCTGTTGATACTTCTGCTCTTCTCTCTCTTCAATTGCCTTCTCTTAATCAATGTTCTGAGAGGTAATTTATTCGGTGAGAGTGGCTAATTGATCAAGAATTGGCTTATTTTGATCAATATCAACATCGGGTACAATCTGGTGTAAGATGTCCCTAGTTGTTTCTAATACCATGGAGTCTCGGTGTTGTTTCCTCAGCTTCTCCTGTAATGCCTTCCTTTGGCATATTTCACCATATTCTTTTAATGCTTCATAATAAAGTGTTGTTGGGTCACATTTTGGTATCTCAATAATTTCATCCAAAGTGACTTCAAACTTATTCTTTTTTTATTTCTTCTTCTTCTTTTGTGTTGCACTTGAATGTAAAACCATTGCCAATTTCTCGGCTTTCTTAGTTGTGCTTGATGAAATTACTTGTTGTGCTTCTTTTGCTTCTTTGAATTGGTTTTAGCTTTTCAGGTGTCTGTAGACATCTCCACATTAACCTTCACATTGTCGATAGCACCTTTGTCGATTTCCTCAGTTGTGCCATCTTTAGGTTTATCTCCTTCATCGGTTTCCTTATGTACTTCATCTATCTTTTCTTGTGCATCTTTCTTTGTTGTGTCTTCATCTACCTATTTTGAATCTCCTCATGTAACCTTGTCAGTATCGGTCACTGTGTGAGTGTCTCTGATGTATTTTTGATCATCAGTGTTGTCTTTCTTTTCCTCTTCCCCTGCATCCTTAGGATTATCCTTTTTAGGTGACTTGTCTTTTTCTTGTATAATATTGATAGCTTGTATCAATATTGGCATGTTGCTTTGTATGTTCACATGTGTAGTATCAACTGTTGTGTCCTTCTCATCAATTGTTTCCTTTGTAACATTGAAATCTTCATATTTATTAACTTCCTCTAATGGATCATCGATAATGTCAATGATAATGTTATCCACAATGTTGTCCTTTGTGGTGTCAGGTCATGACTCATCTGCAACATCCATATTTTTGTTGTCAGTTGTGTCTTCTTCTTCCTTGTCTAACTCAACAGATGTATCATCTTCTGTATCTTTTATTAAGATCTATTTGTGAGTTGCCTTATCAACATCTTGCTATTGTAGGTCTTTCTCAGGGCTTTCTTCCTCAGTAGGTCTGTTTAGAATTTTACACCATTTCTTATATCTCTCTTGTTCAAGCTGTATAAGCTTCCCTTCAAGAAATTTGTATGCTCTTAACTGTACAGTGAGAATTCCTTTTTTTGGTTCTCCATCATTTCATCAATCTCTTCCTTCTTGGATTCAAAATTCATGAGAGTAACAAGTACTCTTTCTCTTATTTCCTCCTCACTCTTCAAAGAAAATTTCCATCTAGAGTATAGTCTGTCCAAGAGTTCCCTTGGTACATTATTTCTTTCAAACTAAATTAGTACATATTTGAACTTGTACATTTTTTCTATGATGGCTTCTTCAACTTTGTTCTGATCTTCTGGATCTAGTTTCATCCATCTTCTAATCGTAGAATCTATAATAGATCCTAAATTTGCAATAGATTTACAAATGTCATCAATAGTTTCTAGAGCTTTAACCTTGACATTTTTTGCCTCTACAGCTTCATCTTTCTTGGTGTCTTCAATATCTTCTTGGGTTCTTATGAGCTTACTTACTCTTTTTTTTCCCCTCTCTTCGGTGTGGCTGCTTTCCTCTTTTATGTTCTTACCTTTCCTTTCTTCAAAGGTGAAGGACTTGAATCCTTAGATGTTTGACTTCTTGTTCTAGAAGTAGTTGTTGTCCTTGACTTCTTGGTTGGTGGAGGAGGTGGTGAATCTGAATTTGTGGGCTCAAAGTTATTATTTTCTTCACCTTCACCAATAGGTAGTTGTCCTTTGGCTTCTTCCTCCTTTTCAGTTTCTTCTTCCTTCTCAGTTTCTTCCTCTATTGTTGACAATATTTTTTTAAGCTTCTTGACCATCTTGTCCTTTTTTCTGACAATTTTCTTAACAACCATGCCAGATTTTATTCTTGTTTTGGCCTCCTCATAATTTCCAAATTTAGGTTGTTTCTTATCTAGTGGTTCATTTAACAAGGCATCAATTGCTTTAGATGCAAGATCAATATTTATCTCATATTATAATGGTTGAAGCCATGTTTTCCTTGGTACATCGGGGTTGATATAAGTGTTGTCTATATCAACTATGAAACATATTTCATCTTTGTACTTCTCAATGAGTCGCTCGGGGATCCTTACCCTCTTTTGTATTTGGTCTTTGAATACATTAAAGTATTCATCCATGACTATCTCAAAATTATCTCCCAGTGAGGTTATGTGTACACTAATCTACATGGTGACCATTTTTGTACTATCCCATTTCACATCTCCTACTAATGGGAATGTTTCTTGAAAGTAGAAGAAAATGCACATTATGAGTGAGCCAAACTTACATGTGTTTGACTTTGCATTCCTTATGATCTTCAAATTATCTTCTAACTGGTTTTGTAGAAGTTCAGATAAGTCTAACTGTGTTCCCTTCTTCATAATTTTGTATGTTGTATCCACTGCATCGGATGCTATGGTGTTCATCCTGCTGGCTTGAAAGAATTTATAGCCTACAACACATGCACTGAATTTCATCTTATCATCGATAATGGTGGAAACCTTCAATCCTCTACCATCCCCTTTGGATCTTGTGATCTTTTCAGTCTCAACCTTTGGTGGGTTCTTTAATGCTTTTACCTTCTCAGTTATAGGGTAACTGGTGACTGCATGGATAACATCTTGGGTTATCATCTTTGGTTCATCTAACCAAAGTTTATGATTGTGCATTCGGCTCAACACTAACTGAATCCACTCAGTTTTGAAGACCTTTGGGAATAACAGGGTATTAGTGAGCCCTTTTACTTCTATATGTTTATTCTCATCTTTCAATGCTCCATCCTCATTGCATATATTCTTGTAAGCTTGTTCAACCTCTGAATCACCTATTTATGCAATTTTGTAGTGTATAAATGCTTGAACATCCTTGATGAGAAAAACCCTAGCTGGTATTCACGAGAATGCTCCTGCATTGTTGGGTTGTGAGGAAACCTTAGGGTGAATCTTGTAGTGTGGTTCCCCGCATGCCAAATTTTTGATGAGCTTGAACTCATCCTTCTCGATGTTCTTTGATTTCACAGTTCTTGAGGTTGCAGCCATTTTTAGATTTAGGGCTTTCTATGAAATACATGAAATAGAGTTGTCGATTATTGTATAACTTACTGTATACACCAAGTGTTATTCTTGATCTTCTTTGGAGTGTTGGAGGTTTAGTTGTGGTCACTCTGTGATCCTGTTTCTATTTGCACAAAAAAATCTCTAGTCACTCTGCTCTGGTCATGGTGAACAATGAGACCAACCAATCGCATTTTTATATTAGTTTTCCCTAAAAGGCGTTCATTAATTCTTAACAACTCCTCGGTGTGTGAAGACGGAGTTCATCGGTTAAGACTTCAACTTCCCTTTGGTGACAACATGACATTTCGGTGTGGTCGTTATACCTTTTTCTTTTATCGATGGGTTTCAGTATGGCAAACAACTTGTTCACTTTGCTCGGTTATCGATGAGGCTCAGTTTACACTAGCAAAGTTTATTTTAGCTGATGCTTCTTGGTAAGTGTAGGCAGTCACATTTTTGAGTGTGTACCGACAAATTTTGGTATGTATGCCCAATAGCATAGTTATCATGGTTTTTAACAAGTAATACCATGATGCATTTTTACTTATGCTAATTTGGCATTTAATCAACATATTATGGAACTGATGTAAAATAATACATAGTGTAATGCAGTTCCATACTTACTTGTTCTGCTTAGGTGGGGCTGGTGATGTCACTAGATCCATTGGATGGGGTGTCATCATTTGTATTGCTTGGTCCAGCTTCATCATTGTTTGAAGCTTTTCTCCAGATTTTGTCTCTTTCCCTTCGGATGTCTTCAATGGTGTTTCCATTGGGATATGTGTTGGTTTCTGTCATTCGGTCTCTACAGTATTTCTTGAGATGACCAACTTTATGGCAGTGTAAGCATGCCATTCTGGGGTTAGTCCAGTCTATAGACTTTCTAGTCCACTGTCTCATACAGTTTAGAGCAATGTGACCAAATATTCCACATGCTATACAATTTTTCCAAGTGTTGTAATCCCATACATACTGGTTACCGACTCTCTTTGGTTGATAGGGAGTTTCTTGACCTTTAGGTTTCCATGTTTGCCTTTTCATTTTCTAGCATTCAAGAGTTGTGTACCCATTCATTTTGCAAGTAGGACAGTATTTGTCCATGTAGGTTTCCTTCTTTGGTTGTTTCATCTCAGACTTACATTCATATACTTTATGTCCTTTCTTGTTACATTTATAACAAAATCCTATGAATGAAGATGTAGATTTAGGAATACCTTTTATTTTGCCGCTACATACATTTGATGTATGGCCTTGCTTTCCACAGTGATTGCATGTAAGCTTTCTTGGTCTTTAATTCGTATATACATTATTTAGATCAGTCTGATTTGATGATTCTCTATTCTTGGTAAAACCTAGACCAGTGTTATTGTTGACTCTTCGTTGTCCTTCAAGAAAATCATTCATTCTTTTATTGCTTTCTTTAGTTTTCTCGATAATTTCACTATGTTGCTGCTGAATTCTTATTTCATGTTTCAAATTTTCATTCTCATCCCTTAGCTCGCTGATAGCTTCTATTCTTTCAATGAGTTCAAAATTTATTCTATTTTCCTCTTAACTCGTAAGAATAATCTGATTTGTAATCTCATGGTGATGCTCTGTAAGTCTTGTATTTCAGACTCTTTTTCTTGTAGATTTTCTATAATCTTTCTTCTATCATCAATAGCTAGTGTTCTCTCTTTCTCATCTTGTATAGCATTGTTTATAACATCAATCATCCTTACCATCTATGTTTCTTGACCAATTTGTAGAGATTTAACTTGTCCAACAAGATGTTGATTGATTTTAGTTAGGCTTGTGATGCTTTCTTCTGATGTATATGATGTTTTTCTTGTAGTTGATCCTAAAGACTCAAAGAAATCTAGTATCTCTTCCTCATGATAATCTGTCTCATTACAGAAAGATTCTATAATCTTTTTTTCACCTAACAACTATTTCATGTTTATTCTAGCTTCTTTATATTGTTCATAGAACATCTAAATTTTTAGCTTCTTATTTTTAATATTATTGTTGAGCCTCTACTTTTCCATTTTATGATCTTTTCTCTTAAGCCTTTAATCTTTTCCAAAAAAGAGACTTAGCTCTAATACCAATTGTTGAAATTAATGGGAAGTGTGTACTGAGAGGGGAGGGGTGAATCGGTACCTCTAAAACTTTTGTATCCTTTAATCAATTAACCTTTTCTAATCAATTGTATATCCATTCATCTGATCTATACTATCTTGATGTGAGTTATATAAATTTATAATCTTGACATACATGTGAACATTCATAGAAACATTCATGAAAGTAATTGACACATAACACATGATATGATATCGCAGAAAACTCATGTTAGGAAGTAAAAACTGCGGTGGGGATGGCACCCACAAAATCATCACTATCTGCAGATTGGAAGGGGCTGGTTAAGGCTTACAATTTGATCACTTCTAATGATCTACCCGGTTAAGAGTATCTATGGAGACCTATTAAAGTCTTCTTGGTTAAGAGCTTTAGGAACACTGTTGAGTGTGCACTCAGTTAAGAGATTTGTAGTTGGACTATTAAATTCACCTTCTTTGAAAGAATTTTTACACTTTGCTCCACTTTTTAGAATGATAGAAAATTACAATTTGACCTAGTAAATGCAATCTCCTATTGCTAATACAAATCCATTTAAGTTTACATGAATAATATTATCACCTAATGTGATTGAATAATACCTCTAACTCTTGGTAGCCTCTATTCTTTGTTCTAATAACTAAATTCACCTTTTGTTGTTCTGGTTCTTGAGAATTTCAATCTAATCCATAGATGTTCTCGTAGGCTTCATTCATCCTCTCTATTATTTTCACATCCTTGTATAATGAATGATTGCATCATCTATTTATAAGATGGATTGATATCAACAAGTTTCACGAAAAACAATGTTAACTCTAAGATCAGGTTTACAACTTTACCTTGATTTCCTAGTCTATGTATTTTAAATCAGTTAGACTGATTAAAGAACTTACATTCATGTTTCTTGTCAGTAAAAAAATGGTTTAAAAAAAATCAAGATTCTATAAATAGAATAAGACTGCTTTATATGACGTGGAAGTCAGATCCACTTTTTGCGAGTTGCAACTGACTCTCAGTTTCTATCGGTCGGTTATGCTCTGAAATCAATTGACTATCTTTCAGTTTTTTTCTCTTAGTATTCTCTTTAACTATCTCTCAATTTGCACTTTATCCTACACATCAAGTTCCTCTTTATCCTTCTAAATTTGCATTTTTGGTGTACACACAAAGTTGTGTTTTCACTTCGCTCTGTACTTAGTCATTTTCGGTGATCTCTTTAGATCTGATTTTCGGTTTTCTCTTTGTCCTGTCTTTTGGTGTATGCTTACCGAAAGTGTTGTTTGTATACTAATGGAAAATTAATGTCATCACATAAACAATCTCATAAAACTCATAAACTGGTTCCTACCCATATAGGAACTACTGGTTCTCCATTAACCATAACAACATGAGGAACTCTCAAAAGGTCACATAACAAGAGTTCAGACATACTAGGTTCAGGAAGGACAATTGATCCAAAATAACATTATAGGAAATATGCACAAGAAAACACACAAGACAAGAAGAAGAATCAAATCTCAAAACCCTCTGGTTTTACATCCTAGAAGTCAGCTATTCCCAACAGATACCCAAAATGGATAAAGTTTCATAACAGAAAAAATACGCACTTCATTCTAATAAGCATCCAAAATAATGCATCATGACATGATAAACACAACTCTAGAAAGAGGAAATCAAAGGATGTAGAGAAACAAATTTATAACATTCATTATGCAAACTCATTTATCTATTAAAATTACTAACAAACTATAATTAATTTTCCAAAGAAAATGCAAATAAAACTCCTATAGATTAATTTATAAAATCTAACACATAAATTAATCTATTTTAATATTTACTAAGATTCAAATAGAATTACAAGTAAAAGTTTATCTGAATCATCCACATAATTTAATCCAATTTTATTTAATTTTATTTTAAATAGAATACCCACTCCACTGCATGCAAATTTTTAATTTTAATTTCTTTTTTTAAATGTAATTTCTAAAAATAGAAAACAACTCCATGCAAATTTAAAAAAGTTTTTTTTTTTAACTTTTTAATTTGTTTTTAATTTAAATTTTTTTAAATAAAATTTCTAATGAAAAATAATTTCTAAAAATAGAATTATTTTTCTAGCAAATTCCAAAAAGAGTTATTTTAATACAAATAAATAAATCCTTCTTAAATAACATGCAAATAAATATATGTTATAAATACTTATTCTTTAAAAAATCTTATTTAATTAATTTTCATATTAAAAGAGAGAACATGCATTTATCCTCATTTTATGTTTTAGTATGCAATTGTAGATCTACATGCAATAATATTAAATTGCTTAAATAATAAAGCATGCAATTTGATGCAACCAAGGAAAACATTCTAAATTTATTATTAATTCTTTTTTTAAGAGAATTTTTAAACATGCAATTAACTCTATTCTTTTGTTTCCAAGCAAATCTGGACCCAATTTTTGGATAAGAACCTGGCAAGGGTGCAATTTTCTTTTCAATGTAAGGGATTTAGAGATATTAGGGTTTCAAGTCAACTTTAAAACAATAACAAATTTTTCTCAAAAAAGACATTTTTCACAGATCTAAAACCCTAAGGGCAATATTGAAAACTAAATTATCCCTATTGAAAACCCTAATATCCAAATTACAACCAAAGAAAATAAATGAAACCCTTAAGCCCAAAACATAGAGCTGACATGCAATCAAGAAGAAAAACCACATAATTGATCCAATAACATGTTCTTCCAATTCTAATCAATAAAATCATAAAATAACTAACAAGGAAGATTCAAACAAAGGATCCTAGCATTTCAGATGCATAGAAGACAAGCAACTGAAAGCTAGAATTACCAAGATCAAGATCCTACCTTAGTAACTAATGAGAGGAACAAATTCACAAATCCAAGCAATCAAGAATCCAAAAATGCTCCTAAGCTTTCCACAAATCTCTAATCACCTGATTTCTCCTTCTCCCTGATTGAACAACCTCCAAAATGGTTTTCAATCTAAGGATATAGAACACCAGATAATTAGGTTTTCAAAAAGTGAAATCCTAAAAGAGAATATTAATTATATAATTAAAAATTAAAATTTTTTATTTATTTTCTATTTTCACTTAAAGCAATGCACAACTCAACTTTATAATATAAAAAATAAAGTCATAATTGAAAATGCATGAGAATATTTCAATTAAGTTAAATCATTAATCATGCAACTTAAAGCAACACTTAATAAATCAACTTCACATAATTAATTATAATTATTGGATTTAATATCTATTAAATCTAAATTATTTAAATCAAGACTTAATAATTAAATCTATTAATTAAATACATGCATTTAATTAATATTTAATTATTAAATAGTCATATATTTAATATATCAATGTTTTAACCTTATCATAGGTGCAATAATTAATATTAATATTTACCATAATTATTCATTAAATAAATCAAACTAAAAGCATCATTAAATCAACTAAAAACCATCTAATCATAAAATCAACTAAAACAGATAAACAACTTAAACAAACACACAAGCACACACATAAAGGCTCACGAATCCACGTCACTTGATGGATTCAGATAGGATAGTCAATTAGATTCTTGTCCAGTTCTAAGAAAAAATAAGGGTTTAGAGTAGGGACATAGGCCTGAATATTATCTCCCCTCTCTTACCATTGAGATATAGCAATAGGGCAAGCTCAATCCTGCCAATTCAAGGAAGATGTAGCCCGGTACCTACAAACCTGTCATCACAAAAATACACATATATCCATATAATATAACAAATAATAGTTGAAATTATTTTATTGTGTGGATCTCGCCGAAGCAAGTAACTACGAATCTGTCCCATACCATACCAAACATGTCAAAAAGAAAAGTAAAACATACAAATGATCCATTTACATAAAGATATAGGGTCAATATTATTATAAAACCATAATCCAAAATATCATAACATATACATAACCATCATGAAGTAATAATAAATCATATGCAAAAAAATGATATAACATAACTACACAATGGATCAATAACATAATGAAAAACAATACATCAATATCCTCAAAACCATCTGAAATAACCAACACAAAAAGAAAAAGGCTTAAAAGAGTTCAGCAACTGAAATAGAAAACCAAACTAAGGGGTGGGTATTACATCCTCCTCCCCTAAAACTAGCCTTACTCCTGGAAGCCTACATCAACAATAGAGATATGAATCTCCCATCACAAAGCAATCGTTTAAAATACAAAAGAGTTTTATGTCTATGCTTGTCTCAAGTTTTAAACCAAAAGACAAATAATGTGCATACAAATTTTTCAGAGATCTTAGTGTAGAAACATTTTCTCTGATACCAAGTGTAATGCCCGGCTAAGGAACCCATGAGAACTAACCTAAATATGACACTAAGTTAACAAGATAATATTTTTTCTTAAATATTTACAAACAATAATGTTAACAACGCGGAAGCAACACAATGAGATACATGACATACACATCAGTACAACTCAACAAAGATTATAAATCTTGAGGGTACCTTGATGTAGAATTACTTAAGCAAAATAATCTATGAAAACATCTATAAATAACTAACATAAAGGATACATCAACTGGATATAATAATATACATCTCATATAACAATACCACATATACATCTAATACCCAAGGTATACAACCAAATCAACATCCACTGCACAAGTCGCAGGGTGTGCAATAATACATAACAATACAATACATCCTTGAAAGAATGTCAACCAATATACACACATGGTTACAAATATACAACTAATGAAAATGAACAAGTCTCCAAAAGAATAAGAAGATAGAAAATGCAACAAGGATCATCAAAGCATGAAGAAGAACCGCCAGATCTCAATGGTAATAAGAATCACTACCACCCGACAGCGTGGAACCATAGGTCCATTACCGTCATGCTAAGGAGATAACATCAGGCCCACACATAGGGACACAATCTGGAAAGACTAAAGCAAAAGTATAAGTATAGGAAAGATTAAGGCACACTGGAGATCCAAGGTCAACATAAAGGTACACCATCCAAAGATAAAGAATATACATAAACTAACCAAAACACCAACTTGAACCAACCATTGAAACCAAAATCCAAATGCCAAAACCACAACCATAAAAGGTAAAGAAAGACCTATGGAGGAGATTTAGGCTACATTCTATGGGAGTTTCATCACATGGTCAATCACTTGAGTTACCCTGGACTGGCCACTCTGGACCCTGGACCCTCAACATGACTCATGTCGCACTAGAATACCCTCTTATATATGAAAGTGAGAAATCTAATCATACCTACTCTTTACGTATCATCTCATTCTCATCCTTAGCCTATACAAGCACTTAAGGAATGAGCAAGGCATCATGATCCATCTTGTATTTTATATAAACCCCATGTTTTATTATTAAATTATTACTTATTAATAACTTACGATAGGTTACGATGGAACTGGCCACTTTGGGCCCCAGACCTCTATTGTAAGTCACTCCCCTAAGATGCACCTAATTAGCTACTGTTGGAAGTATAAGAATCAGAAAGCAAGATACTAAGAGGGGGGGTGAATCAGATCTTCAAACTAAACCACTTAAAACAAATTTATCCACATTCATACATATATGAATTTAACCTAACATCAGATAGCATCCATAACATCAAATATGTAACTCATAACACAAAATTTTGGTAACCCTGCAACCCAAATGGGTAAAATTGGGGTGGGGATGACATCCACAAAATCTTCACTACTGCAACAATAAAGTGTGCCTGTTAGGGCTAAAAAATTTTGATTGCAACATGCAATCTACCTATTAGAATGTTCCAAGTAGTGATCCTTCATTATGCACTCAGATGCTGATGACAGATCTTCTCTTTAATAACCTCTATGATCTCTTAATTTCATATGTCTTTACTCTATTTTTCACTACTCTGTCACTCTGATTGATCTAGGCTTCTTCTCAAAATGACTTGTTGTTCATCTCGCATGAACATACAACCCTTCTCTATATATCTCTTGCTCTCACACACACTCACTTTTAGGGTTAGAAGTCATCTTATTATATCTTTTCAGACCTGGCAGCAAGATCTAGATCAACGATCAAGATCTATTATTTATACTTCTAATGCATACTAATTTCATGATTGGCTCCATGCCATGCATAGTATAAAATAATTAAATGCAAAATTAACTTAGTAGACAAATATTTAATGCATACAAATGTTGGCTCAGATCTCATACAAGTTGGCCTAAACTATTTACATCAAAGTTTGAATTAATCCTAACATGTATGCAAAAAATGTTCTTCTCAGCACAACACATCTCTGACGCTCAACACTTAACATTCTACTCGGGTCGGCATGATGTAACTCGGAAACCTAAAACTTGTTCGGCAATGTTTCTCAGCCTTGAATGTTTAGCTCGGCCACAGTGATAACCAACTAAAACTTCCTAAGTAAATGACTAAGTGTGGGTCACTAATCATCAATAGAACATAGGGATTAATAATCTCCCCCTTTGATATTAGTGGCAAAAACACAATTATCATTACAATTCATTCCATTGAAAATATTGCCTAAGTACATACTATACTCCCCCTAGGAATGTACATCATACTATAGACAAAACTTTACATAGTATACATGCCTTCAAAAAAATATTTACATGGATACATGTTCTGATCTCCTTTATGTTGTATCTTTGTCAGTCCTATCAGTTTCCCCCTTGTTTTTGTCACTGATAGCTGGTGGGGTCAAGTTATACTTGTCCAAAAATTGTTTATGAAGTTGTAAGGTAGACTCAAATGCAGAGTCCCAACTGTCCTTGACAAACTTCATAACCTCTATTTTCACTTCTAGCTTGGCAGCTAGACTTAGTAAGCTTTCTGCAGTCGAGAGATGAGAGTCTCTCTTAATCAATTCATTTGCAGATAAAATTTCTTTCTAAATGACCTCCAGATGAGGTATTAGACTTGTCTGAATAGTAATTAACTTGGTCCTAATCCGACCATCTTCAGCCATGAGCTTGGCTATCCACCTTTGTGCATAAGTCAGCCTGTTAAAATGTAAGGAGCTAGTGCCAGCATCCATACTCATTGAACTTCCAGTTGACTTTAGGTCTACTTGCAATTTCTCTAAAGCATGTCAATTATCCTTAGTGAAGAATTCAACATCAGATAACCTTTTATACAATGAATAGACATTTGCTGCAACTCCTAAAATTTCTATCAAAGAAGAAAGTTCAACCTATTTTACTGCAATCTCTCCGGAGATTTTTGCAAGTACCTTGTTCTCAAATTTCCTCTCAGACCATTGCAATAGTTTCTCATTGGCTTCAATGTTGTCATCATTTACCTTTTTCACAATGTGAACTAGCTATTCAAGAATAGGAGCTTGAGGGTTCTCATCTTCCATGTCAAAAGCCTTTACAAATATATCTTTTATGTCATGTAACACTTGCTTTTGCTTTTGCTCCCTTTTCAGTTCCTCCTGTCTTTTCTTCCTCTTAAGTAACTCCTAAAGAGTCTCAATCTCTTCATAAGACAAAAAATTGGGATCCCATGGTGGAATCACAATAACTTCATCTAATGTGACATCTAGAATCAGAGACTTATTCCTCATAAATTTACTCCTCTTGAATTCAAGTGAACTACTGCTTGGCTTCGTTTCTACAATACCTTTTCCAGATTTAGTAGTTGACACCATTGTATCTTTAAGTTCAGTCAAAATTTCCTGTTGATTAGGCATACTTCCTATCTTGGTTCCAGTGGGGGTTGATGATGCACTGATTTTACAACCTCTAAAATAGGTGAAGGTTGTACAATTACCTCTTGTTCAATTGTTTTCTCCTTTTCTGCTTCATCTTGAGCATCCTTATCATCAGATTTATTTTGATTTCTTTCTTCTTCTTCTATACTCTTCTCTTCCTTAGCCTTAGTTTTCTTGATAGGTGATTCAATAGTTGGGTCCCTTGGCTCATTTTGACCCTCGGCATCCAGATTGCTAGAGTCATCAATTAGACTGTCAATAGTCAGATCAACAGTGTTAACCATCTCTGACTGATCTTGTGCATTTGTCCTAGTCTTTTCAGACTCAGTTGAAATATGAACTGTTGATATCTGTGGTATAGGGGTGGATTCAATTTCCTTATCATTCGGCTGAGATGTTCCTTCATCAGTTCTCTTTTCTTTTGAAATAATTAGCCCAAAAACTTCCTTCCAAATTCTTGTACTCTACTGTACTATCCCTTCAATATCATTCTTCAAAATAACATAACCTCTCTGTTTAGGTAGAAATTTGTGCTTGTACTCTTCAATAAATTTTTCTCTTTGTTTCTCTGTTAGCTTAGGAATGACTTGAGCTAAAGTGCCTTTCCTAATTTGTCTCTCAGTTATGAGTGCAAATTCCCACTTGCCAGATAGAAATTCATACAACTCACTCGGAACATTGTTTCCTATTGTTGAAGGGGTTAACTTGGAATTACACATCATGTCTAGGAGAGCTTCATGAACCTTATGTTTGTCTCCTACCTTCAACTATTCATACCTTATAAACTTAAAACCAGATAACCCTACAAAATTTCTCAAATTTTCACATACCTCATCAATGTCTGTAGGTTTCTTGAATGATGTTGTTGGTATGTTGCTGGGTTCATCAGTTTTAGTCATGTCCTCGTCACTTTCTAGATCCAAATTGAGTTTTCTTCTTGGTCTTTTAACTTGTAGGATCGACATAGCCTTTGTTGCTAATTTAGTCTTTGATCCAGAATTACTTTCTCCAATCTTCTTTGCATAGACTTTAGACTACTCTACTAGTGATGTGGCAGCAGATGCCCTTGTCCTTCGACGATTTGCAATGGGAGGGGTAACTCTGGGTTTTTCTTTTCTCAGCTTTGTTACCTTTTCTACTGCTAGCCTCTTCCCTTTTGCCTTAGCAGTGACCTCTTCTTCAGGTTCAGTGAATTCTTCTTCTTGTTCCTCAGATACATCTTGTCCTTGTCCAGTAGATATGTCTAGAGGTGCATCCTCTAGCTCTTCATGATGACATGCAACTGATTCAATGTTTGATAATGTTAAGTTGAAGATGATGTAAGACATTAAAATAGTTAATGGTTTGTATTTTCATTGATGTCAACTTGATATCATCTATACAGTCATGTACATAATTTCAAAGACTTCAGAGAATCAATGAAACAAAGATTATGCTTTCAGCAATGCATAAAAGTCAAGTATTCACTAAGTGATAGACAACACAGACGGAGTGCACACCATCGGTAAACACAGAGAAAAAGGTCATAGTGATACCCAATGAGTAAAAGACAATGTTTCCCAACAAAGTAGAATTACAGGATGGCCGACAAGTAGGAGACAGTTTTGTCCGATGGATGGAGATCCCAAAGCTAACTGGAGTTACACTGACAAAACTAGTAGTTGTCACCGACAATGAACTGTAGAATTGACCGATGGAACAGAGAGTTCAGAAAATGACAAAATATCTAGCTGGAAGAGCTTAAAGATGGACTTAACTAGTTGTTTTATTTGTTTTATTCGACCATAGTTAAGTAATTGATTTAAAGAAGATTTATACAGTTGGCAAGAAGATAACTACAAGATAAATCAGGAGTTAAAGCAGTAAATCAATTTGGCTTGATTGTTTTTCACGCCAAGAATCAAGAATCAAGAATCATGAATTAAGGAATATCATGTCTATATAAGAGACAAGCATAATTCATTTCCACATGAAATCAGATACACAGAAGGGGAGTGAATAGAAAGAAGATGCTGAAGAGAAACTGGTGAAGGATAAACTTCATACAGTTCTGTTCAATCAAGCTGAGGGAGAGCTAAAGAATTTTGCAGACACCGACGACTAGTGAAGCACAAAATCACCAAGAAGAAAGTATGGAGAAAAAGGAGTTGAATTGATACATTTATCAAATAGGTATTGTACTTAAATAGATCTAAAAATCTGCAATTCAAGTTGCATTAGAAATAGGTCATTGTGTTTTAGTTTAACCATTGAAGCATTTAGTCTCTTAACAGAGTAGGACTTAACCGTCTTCTATAATTGAGGTATATCCTAACAGATTGCCAAAAAGGTTGATTCATGAAAGTAACATTGAATTTTCATAAAGCCTATTGACAGCCTAAGAAGAAGGTTGATTCAAGGATGGTAGAAAGATTTGCCTAAATCCTATTGACAGTCCAAGAAGGAGGCTGATTCAAGGATGGTAGAAAAATAGATGCCAGATACTAAGTGACAACCTATGTATAAAAATCCTCTAACAAGGTCACACTTAACAATGTGTTTGTAACCTTTAACAGGGTTGGCTCCTAACAGGGCTCACTTCAGAAGAGTGAAAATTTGGGGTACCGGTCCTAGTGGTTTTTTCCCTTAACAAGGTTTCCACATTAAAATCCATGTGTTATGTGTGTATGGTTTATTACTTTATTATTTTACATTTCACATATGCATTTCTGGATTGATTGGTATACTTTGCATATTTACTAAGTATCGGTAAATAAGTTTTACTACTTATCGGTAATCAAGGAGAATAAGGACAGACAAGGTAAACTGACAGATAGTTAATTATTTCAAAGTATTTCAAGGCATGCATCTTGTAGGGATTTAATAATCTGAGGTGTATAGACTAGTGGATTAAAATTTAAATGATAAATTTTTGAGGCCACTAATTCACCCCCCCTCTTAGTTATTACTAACAATTGGTATCAGAGCTTGTGTGCTTAGAAGGAAGGTTTTCAAGACCTAAGTAAAGATAACAAGATGAACAGACGAGATGTGCCCAAGTTGAAAAAATACAACTTTTCTTCATGGAAAAGCAGGATAAGACTCCACTTATCAGGTATTGGTAATGATATTACTCAATACTTAGATACTAAATATGTTTTGCCTACAGGACCATTGATAGTAGATCAATTAAGAGGGAAGCATAAGCATAACTGCATGGTTATATAGCTTTCTTCCTCACTCTCTAATGCTGAATTTGAAGATGTCAAAGAGTGCAAAAATGCGAAGACAATGTGGGACAAACTGAAGCTTGTACATGGAGTTGATACAAATGTCCTGAGAGCCAAGGCAGAAAGTCTTAGAGGAAAGTTTGATGATCTCAGAATGAAAGAAGGTGAAAACATCACATAGTACAACACAAGAATAAAAGAATTAGTCAATGCTATATGAGGTGTTGGAGGTACACTTGAAGAGGAGACAGTGGTAAGTAAAATCTTAAGAACCTTATTGCCTGTATATGCTATTAGAGTTTCTGATATTCAAGAAATGAGAGCAGTAGCAAACAACACAGTTACTCTTGATAGCTTAATTGGTAGACTGATTTCATCTGAGATGAATAACTTTGACAATAGTGTCTTACCAAGTTTATAGTTTGTATTTAAATCCTCTATGAGAATAAGAAAATCTAGTCAAAGACACTCATCTAGAAGAGACAGTGAAAGTGAAAGTGAAGAAGAAGATCTAGATGAAATAGAAGCACTCATGGCAAGAAGAATGCGAAGAGGCAGAGGTAAATACAAAGGCAAGTTACCACTTGTATGCTTTAATTGTAAAGAGATTGGACACTTTGTTGCAAGATGTCCTAACAAAAGAAAAGATGATAGAATTCATGACAGATCTTTTGAGAAGAAATCTGACAGAGGTGATGAAAAAGATTACAGAGGTTACCGATGATCAGAAAGAAAGGATACCCATGACTACAAGGATAAATGAAAGAAGGCTAGCTACCTATCTACTTGCAAAGATGAAGATACTAACACCGAACCAGATGATGATATCGAGATAGTATTTGTAGCTATGAAGGATGATTTAGATGAAGATGAAAGGTATGAAGAAGTTGCACTCATATCTAAATTTAGAAAGAATGATGTCTAGATTATAGATAGTGGTTGCACTCACCATATGATCGGTGATAAAGAAAATTTTAATAATTTTGAATACTATAATGGTGGTACAGTAAGAATGGGAAATGATACACCTTGTCCAATTGAAGGTAAAGGAACAATAATGCTGAATAACCTGATTAAATGTGAAAATGCTTATTGGGTAAAAGGATTGAATTATAATATTTTGAGTGTTTCTCAATAGAATAATTCAGGTCACAGAGTATCATTTAAAAATAAGAAGGCAAATATTTTCAATGAATCAGGAAAACTGATTGGTACTAGTGAACAAACTAAAGGTAACTTATTCTATCTGAATGACACTAACCCCACTTGCTTGATGACTAGAAATGAAGACACATGGTTGTGGCACAAAAGATTGTGTCATGTGAACTTTGGCAACATGATGAAAATAAGCAGGAAAAGAAGTGTAAGAGGCTTACCGACGATGACAAATCCAGACAACATCATGTGCAAAAATTGTCAAAAAGGTAAAATGACAAAGTCTAGTTTCAAAAGTGAAACCCATACATCTGATGATATTCTAGAATTAGTCCATACTAATTTATGTGGACCTATGAGGACAAAGAGCTATTATGGAGATAGATATTTTATTCTCTTTGTTGATGATTACTCTAGAATGATGACAGTCATGTTTCTAAAAGAAAAATTTGAAGCATTCAAAATGTTTAAATAGTATAAGACTATGGTAGAAAAATAAAGTGGTAAGCATCTAAAATGTTTAAGATCAGATAGAGGAGGAGAATTTATTAGATGAATTCACTAATTTCTGTAATGAGCATGGTATAAAAAGATAGGTTTTTGCACCAAGGACACCACAGCAAAATGGGATTGCTGAGAGAAGGAATAGATCAATAGTTGATTGTGCAAGAACACTGATGATAGAGAAGGACATCACCCAAATCTTTTGGAGGGAAGCTGTCAGCACTACTATTTATACACTTAACAGAGTACAATTGAAGAAGGATACAAAGAAGACTCCTTATGAGCTATGGTATGGTAAAACACCTAATGTAAGTTACTTCAAGATCTCTGGTATTCAATGTTATGTCTTAAAAGATGATATAAATGGAAAGCTTGACACCAAAAGTGATGAAGATATTTTTCTGGGCTATTCTACCAAGAGCAAAGCTTTTAAATATCTAATCAAGGCTTCTAACAAAATAGTTGAAAGTGAAAATGTGAGGATTGATGAATTTGCAGAAAAGAATGAGCTAGAAAGCACAAAAGAACTAGAGGACTACCACAAGTTTGTATACTATGAAGAACCCATAACTCTACCCGAGCAATAGTGCTTAAATCCAGAACAATAGAATGTTGCAACCGACGGTCAGAATGTTGTTACCGACGGTCAAGATAATGTGCAAGGTAATGAAGATCAAGTTGATACACAAAGAGTTGTACCTATACTTGCAAGATATGCAAGAAGGAACCATCTAGAGGACCAGATCATAGGAGATAAGAAAGCTGGTACAAAAACAAGAAGTAAGTCTTTAAACTCAAATTGTTTAATTTGTGAGTTTGAGCCAAAATATGTCAATGTTACACTAGATAATGAAGAATGAATAAGTGATATGAATGATGAGATTGAGCAGATTGAAAATAACAAAACATGGCCACTTGTGCCAAGACCAGATGACGAGAATGTCATCGGTATAAAATGGATATTCAGGAATAAGCTGAATGAGAATGGAGAAGTCACAAGGAACAAAGCAAGACTAGTATGCAAGGGGTATGCACAAGAGGAAGGTATAGACTATGGAGAGACCTTTGCACCCATTGCTAGGCTAGAAGGAGTAAAAATACTACTTTCTTATGTTGCATACAGAGGATTCAAAGTATATCAAATGGATGTCAAGTCAGCATTCCTAAATGGAATATTTGAAGAAGAGGTATACATTGAGCAACCAGAAGGGTTTGTAGATCCAGACAAGAGGAACATAGTATGTAGACTTCACAAAGCCTTGTATAGATTAAAACAAGCTCCTAGAGCCTGGTATGAATGACTTCATTCCTATCTAATAAGTATTGGATTCATAAGGACTAGTGCAAATAGTAATCTTTATTTGAAAGAAGATACTAATGCTAACACTTTGATTGCTAAAATATTTGTTGATGACATCATATTTGGAGGCAATGATGTGCTATGCAAATCATTTGCTAATGAAATGAGAAAAAAGTTTGAGATGTCTATGTTTGGAGAGATAAAGTTCTTTCTTGGTCTATAGATCATTCAATGAAGTGAAGGTGTTTTCATTACATAGTCCAAATACATCAAAGAGGCCCTGAAAATATTCAAGATGGAAGATTCCAAACCTGTTGGAACACCAATGGCCACTAGATGCAAATTAACAAAAGAACACAAGTCAACAAAGGTAAATCAGACTTTGAATAGATCAATGATAGGAAAACTCATGTATGTTATACACACTAGACTAGATATTGCACATGCAGTAGGAATTATTGCTAGATTTTATGCTAACCCCAGGGAATCAAATATGACTTTTGTGAAAAGAATTCAAAGATATCAGAAGAATACTGAGGAATTTGGCTTATGGTATAGAAGAGAAGGCAAATTTGAAATTAAGGTGTTTACCTGTGTGCATAAATGTTGTCACACTTCTATGAATCATTCCATTCAAGGTTGCTCAAGAATGAGGCCTCAAATATCGATCCATAGCTCTCTAGTCATGGATGTGTTAAAATGTAAAATGAAGGCCCTCGGATTGACCTAGTTGTGTCTATTGTAAACACACCATGAAATGAGAGATTTGAATGCATGAAAATGAGATCTAGTCTATATGATTGCAATGCATAAAAGGAAATTAATCTAAATGATAACAATGCATATTAATCTATGAAAGGAAGTACAAATGCAA
>MU228198.1:946366-966632 GCA_018584345.1 Thuja plicata | reverse complement strand
TATATATATATATATATATATTGAGTTTATTAAGACTTTTCTTTTTAAGTTTTACTAAACATAGGTTGTCTGACCATTTAGCAACTTCTTTGTTCAATGCTTCTGAAAAACTAGTAAATTAGGGGGAAAAAATTATGAAAAATATCTAGGAAATAGGTATTTATGTTACCTTTCTATAAAAAAAAAAATAATAATTGAATTTCGATATATAGAGATAGAATTCGAGTGATCCAAGTGAACCTATGTCCAAATTATAATTAATGTCACTTCATAACTCAATAAACTATTAAATATTCAACCAAATTGAATGAAACCAAATGGATTCCCTAGATATTTGTGTTACAACCCTAAATTAAAAAAAAAATTACATTCTTATCAGTTTTATAAAAAAAGTTATGTTGATCAAAGTGAGTGTCACTCTTGAAAAATCCTGATTTTTCACAAAAATAATTTTTGGAGAAGGAAAAATAGATACAAATAAATTCCATTTAAAAATATATATATATATTTATAAACTAGAAACAAAATGCTAAAAGTCACTTGTTTACATCATCTTCAAATTCTTAATGGTTTAATGACAATAGATGTTCGAAAGCGAAGTTTTTTTTAGAATGTTCATTTCAGTGTCAAAGTTGGCCAAAAAGTGGGACACAATTTTGTGGGATCACCCAGTATCATAGATAAGAGCCCAATCTCCAGGTTGAAATTTATTTTCCTTGATATATTTTTCATTCCAATTCTTCCTTTGATTATGTATAATGTCGGTGTACTATAGGGCTAAGTTTCTATGCTCATCCAAAGCGTTCAACTACATGATTCTTTCCTTTTGAGCAATGGTGAGATCCATCTCCAAGTTTAAATTTTTTCCAAGTGTTTTATTCTCAAATTCAATGGGCATAATAGATGTTTTTTTATACACCAGCTCAAATGGTGTGAAGCATGTCGTAGTTTTCCAAGTAGCTTGATAGGCCCATATTTCTTCATGTAATCTATTGGCTCAATCCCTTTTATGTAGTGCAACTATCTTTGTAAGGATAGATTTAATCTCTTTGTTGGTGACTTCTACTTGCTCATTGGCTTGAGGATAGTAGGGTGTGGAATTCATGTGCCTAATGTTATATTCATTAACCAAGGTTGTAATTAATGTGAAAGTAAACTAAGCTCCTTGGTCAATGACTATCTCTCTTGGAAATCTATACCTAGTGAAAATATCATCATAAAGGAATTCAACAACCTTATTATTCCTTGAATGCTTCATTGGTCTAGCTTCAACCCATTTAGTAATATAATTTGTACATATCATAATATAGGACTTTCTATTTGAGGATGGTTCAATGGGCCCTACAAATTCTAGGCCCCATTTGTCAAATGGAGTCACAACCACATGGGGAAATAAAAGAATTTCATTTTATCTGGTTGGTCTACCCATCCTCTGGCACCTATCATACTTCTTGGTATATTTTTTTGCATCCTTATGTAAAGTTGGCCAGTAGTATCTTGTATAGAGAATCTTCATGGTTGTTCTCTTGGTTGCAAAGTGAGCACCACATGGTTCATCATAGAAAGCATGAAAAATATCATAGGTCTCATCCTCATGCACACATCTTCTCATAATCTGGTCTAGACCAATATAGAACATACAATAAAATATCCAAGAGAAGTTGAAACTCTTCTCCATAAGTAACCTTCTCTCCTTTGGTGAAAAGTGAGGAGTCCTACCAATAGCTAAATAATTAGCTATATCTATATACCAAGGTATGTGATAAGTTATGGAAAATAAGTGCTCATCCAGAAAGCAATCATGAATGACTACAGGATCATCTTTTACTTGCAATCTAGATAGAAAATCAGCCACTACATTAACTTGCTCAGGCTTTTCAACAATGGTTTTATGAAACTCTTGCATTAATAACAACCACCTTGCTAACCTTCTTGCAATAGAATTTTTTTTCATGAGATACTTAATGGCTGCATGTTCTATGTGTACAAAGATTTGATACCCAGTTATCTAATGCCTAAACTTGTTAATATCATAAATGACTACCAACATCTCTTTTTTAGTGACAATATAGTTGAATTCAGCTCCCTGGAGATTCTTCCTAACATAGTAAATGGCATGCTCAACTGATCCTTCTTTTTATCCTAGCATTATTCCTATGGAATAATTAGAAGCATCAGTAGGAATATGGAATGACAATGACCAATTTGGTCCCTTCAACATAGGAGCTTGAGTAAGAGATTCTTTAAGCCTATCAAAAGCTTTGTCACAGTTTGATGTCCATTCAAACTAAGCTTACTTCTTCAAAATATTATAGAATGGTGTTGCAATATGACTAAAATCTATAATAAATCACCGGTAGTAGCCTGCATGACCCAAGAAACTTTTGACTTCTTGCATAGGTCTAAAATGTTAGCACCCATTAATTTGGAAGCTCTAAGACCTATTTGGGCCCCATTTTAGTGATCTCTTCAATTTTGAATGCATTTATTCTTGATTTTCCCACTTTTCTTTCTATTTTTACCTGAGTCCCTTAATACTTCTTGGACCTCGCAAATCATCCTCAAAATTTACCCTTTCAAGTATAGGTCAAACCAAATTTGACCTATACCAAGTATAGGTCAAACCACTTTTGATCTATACCTTGGAGGTTTAAATTTGGTGGGTTTTAGGCCCAATGCACAATATTTTCATTTTTCCACCTAATGAGGTCATCCTCCACAAAACTAAACCCCAAAATCACTATAAAAGAGGCCTCTCCCTTTCAGTTGGCTATCTAAGATCCATTATCTATTGCAACCTATGATCTACTATCTATTACACATCCATTACATGCCTATAATTGCAATCATTCAAGCTCAAGGTGATTTCAAGAAAGTAAGGATTTGGATCAAATATTTGTAGACTATTTTGTGAATATCTCTCATGATGAAGTGGTGGAGGAATTTCCAATTAAGCAAGAAGATCCATATCCATTTTTCATTCCTTATCCATCCAAGAATATCAAGAATACATGCATCCATGATCTATGATTTGGCAAGTGTAGATCTATTGCATTGGTAAATAAACCCTACATTCTACAATTCAACATTTATTCAAGCAAGAATACATCTTTGCGGGTATCGTGGATTTGTATCCATCCACAAGAGTTTGACAAGAAATGTGAATACTTATATTTGTCTTATTTTACATGATTTTACTTATTTCATTTCAAGGTTAATTCCTAAATGAGGTCTTGACCAAGCAAGTCCCTTTCCCCCAAAAATTTCCTCTTCTCTCTTGTGTGTAGGTGCAGGTCCAAAGTATATATTTGGCTACAGATCTGGAAGCCCATTTGGAAGAATTTTCCAAATCCATTCTCTATTTTGGATTCGAACATTATTGGGTATAGTTCAAACCTTCAACATATACCCTAATATTTTGAGTGCATAATTTAGTTAGAGAGTTGGAAAGACAGTCAGAAGAGTTATCCAGATCAACTTTTTGTTTTTGATTTTGAGTATATTGGGTATGGGTAAAACCTTTGACCCTATACCTAGGTACAAGTTGAACCACTTTTGACCTTTTCCTAAGATAGAATAGACTGTTGCAAGTTTCAGAGCTGCAGGTTATAGACTGTTGGATTCAGGTATTGGGACATTTCTAGACTCTGTCAGAAAAAAGATCAGCATGAACACCTTCTTCCTCTCCCATTTTCAAGTACACACATTATTATTTATACATCTTGCATCTACATTAACACTTTAGATCATATTTGTTACTGTACCTTTTTGTTACATCTTCTTTTAATCATGAACATAAGATCTCTTATCATTTTCTTTCATACATCACAAAGAATATCATAAATTATCCCCTTAGCTAGATCTTTCATTTTTGCCCTTGCATCGTTTGGGTTTTACAAAATATATTTCGCTTGAGGATAGGACTTAGGTTCAATCAATGCATATGTGTGACTTGGTGATCTACCATTGATCACCATTTCACCATATACATTTTGGTGAACATGACTTATTACATTTCCTTTTTTGATCTTGGTGTTGGATTTTCGTTACATGATTGTAGGTTCACCCCATATATATTTTGGTGAAACCGTCGCTTTCATGATTCATACTTTTTGAGTTGGTAGTTAGATCTTATTTGCATCTAGTTAGCATTACATTTGCATTCATTCTTTTGATCTTGGTGTTAGATTTCCTTTACATAGCTATATTATCTCTTGTATACTTTGGCTAGATAGATTTTCCATTCCCATATTTAGATCTAATTTGTTTTGGTTACATGGTATGTAGTTAAATATAGGTTCATTTGGTGTTAAAATATTATTTCATATCTAGATTTACTTTGTATGTATTTTGATAATCTCTATTTACATTTCATCTTTCCTTCCTTTCATTCCTTTATGTATGAGCTTTATTACTTTGAGTCCAACCTATACTATTCTAGTTAGACAAAGTCGTAGACTCATGGGTCCCTTTGATCTTGAAACTCCCTTCTTTACTAGGAATATTGATGAAACCACCATGCATTCTAATGACACAAATCCTATCATGGAGAATAACTCTTCTCATTTTTCTCATGATGAAGATGAATCATTAAGAGTTCCTCCTACCCAAGTGCAAAAGCCTAATCATGAATTTGAAAAGTTAGAACATTGGTTAGCTTTAGAGAATCATAATCCTAAAGCTATTTCCACTTTACAAGTTTTAAAGAAGCTCATTCATAATAATGAACATAGTCTTAACCTCTTCCGTGGCATTTCACATATTATTAATTCCATATTAAATCTCTTATGGAATATGCTCAATACTTAGGCTATGTTCCCCCTACTACAAGTGTTGAAACTTTTGTGCATATCTAAACTTCTATTCCTAGTATTTCCACTTATACTCCACCTCTTATTACAACTTCAATCCAAACTTCTAACCTCACACATGTGAGTCTCCCTAATCCTTTTCTTCCTTCTCTTCCTACAAGTGTTTTATATGTTCATGATGTAGTCAAGGATGGAGGATCCAAGAATGGACAGTCCAAACCTTTTAGCTAGCCAATAAAACACAATGGAAAATACAAAGCACAACACAAAATAGAGATCGAAGATACCAAATATATTAATAATATCCTAAAATTACATCAAACATGTTGGGTTGTAAGGCCTTCCCAGTTATGGCCAAATACAAAGGAAACAAGACTTGGATCTTCTCTCATATCTACCTAAGCCCACAAGCTATAGAAGATAATACTAGCTTTAACACTCTAAGATCCTGTCAACATTAGTTGTCTTCCTCCCTCTAGACTCACTATCACATTGCATTTATACTCAATAGCAACTAATAGGTCATCCTCAACAACAATTACATTCCCCAAAGTAGGAAAAATGATTACAAATATAGGTCCATCCATATCCAAACATAAAACAAGAAGAAACAATCACATGGAACAATCCATGGAGGAACCTCAATCCACATGCTAACATCACAATGACTAAGAGTTCCACAATCTCGACCGTGACACAAACCTCTAGGTAAGTCCAGGCCAGTCATGGACACATTACTCATGACTAGAAAGAGAAATAAATATTCATATGTGATCTACCCCAAGAGATCCGACCATAGGATAATGATCCAAGAACATTCCAGAATGAGAATCCATGAGCACAACTTCCCACTCGCATAGGCACTCAACCACAACTCTAATCTGTCACCCCAATCAAAAGAAAAAGAAACAGACAATGTCCTATCATAGAATCCAACATAATTCATGCCAGACAACTTCAAATGAGTTTTAATCATAGGAAATGTTTCCTAATGATCCCGCAAAGAAATTTAATCCTCTCGGCTGGTGTCAACTCACTGCAACCAAAAAATAAGAACAAAACTGCCTAAAAAATAACAAGTAGTATCTCCCAAACCATTTCATAGAAAAAAGTGTGATCATAGACCAAAAAAATCTATGAACAACAAGGAACAAACCCATTTCATTTCTCCTTTCTAAGATCTCAACAGATCAATCACTCACAGAATCTTTGTAAACTGTCCAAAAAGAGGGAACTTCCTCAATCCAACAGGAAACAATTCCAAGATCATGCAAGATCTCCAGGAACCCAAGATACTCCTTGATTAGACACCTAGGGTAAATAAAATTTGTTTCCCACACTTAGATTCCATAGGAAAATATGAAATTGATAGCTTCATCTTCACCATTGGTTTCCATATCTTCAAGGTCAAGAAAAATAACCTTCACACAAGAACATCTTGCCTTCTTTGATCTAATCTTGACAACCTCTACTTAGAAATAGAATAGCTAAAAATATACTAATAGACCCAAGCACAATATATATATATCCTTCCATTAGCTTATATGAGTCATCATCATTCAAACCATACACCTAATCACATTCATTCATCAGTTCATCAGCAACAAGGAACTCAAGATACTCAACCCCGCCATCAACCACCTCTACATCCTTCTACAATTATAAAACACAAGTAACAAAATACCCAGTCTTCAACTCCTCATGCACAACAACAAGATCAACATCACAAATGAAAACCGTATCAACAAGATCATCAATATTGAAAACCTCAACAATACCCTTAAACAAAAGTAACTCTTCCACATCATCAGCAATCTCATCATCAACAACAAGATGCTCTGCAATTTCCATATTAGATCCATGCATCCAATCATTAAAACCATATACCTCTTTAATAGAAACATCAAATTTTCATTTCCTCTTATGAACAAGCCTCTTCATAGGCCAAACAAACCTTTGTTTCATGGATAAATGCCAACTGACATTATACATACTCATCTCTTTAAACTTATTGGAAAACTCCTCAAGATTTCTCTCAAATATGCATATGATCCTTTCCTCTACCATGTGAAATTTTTCCATCAGTAAAGCCATCAAGCTCTCTTCCCAAAGTTCAACAAAAAAAATCTATGGTTCTGATGCAATCAAGCAACATCAGCCCTAATCTCTTCCATAACCTCAGTCTTCAAACTAGTCATCTCATTTATCAAATTAGTCTCCATAGTCCTGATTTCATCCTCCATCAGTTCAAGCAACCTAGAGTTCATTCTCCTCAGCGAAATCCTTCTAGATCTTAGGTATAACTTCCTCTAATCGACAGTCTGATTCACCAAAGATGATACCCTAACCCAAAAAACCCTAGTTCATAAGAATAACTCAAAAAGTAGCAACAAATCTCATTTTCAGCCACCTTGTATAAATCCTTCACTAGTGTGATTTAGATCCAGTCTCTTCCACCTCACAACAACACCACAGGAATTCCACAAGTCCATAATTTAGATTAGTATTCAACACAAAAAGAACAAACCATGCTCTAATACCACCTGATGCAGTCAAGGATGGAGGATCCAAGAATGGATAGTCCAAACCTTGTATCCATCCAATAAAACACAATGGAAAACAAAAAGAACAACACAAAATAGAGATCAAAGATACCAAATTTATTATCAATATCCTAAAATTACATTAAACATGTCAGGCTGTAAGGCCTTCCTAGTTATGGCCAAATACAAAGGAAATAAGATTTGGATCTTCTCTTAGATAAACCCAAGCCCTAAATCTATACAAGCTACCATCATATTTAACACTCTAAGCTCCTCTCAAGCTTAGCTGCATTCCTCCCTCTAGAATCACTATCACATAACATTTATACTCAATAGCCACCAACAGGTCAGCCTCAACAATAATTACATTCCCCAAACCAGAAAAATGTATTACAAATATAGGTTCAAACCTATCTAAACATAACATAAGAAGAAGCGATCACATGGGACAATCCATGAAGTAACCCCAATCCATGTGCTAAAATCGCAATGGCTAAGAATCCCACAATCTCGACCGCAACACAAATATCTAGGTAAGTCCACGCCAGTCATGAACATGTTACTTGTAGCCATAAAGAGAAATAAATCTCCATACACATTCAAACCTAAGATATGTGACCATAGGATAATGATCCAAGAAAATTATAGAATAGGAATCCATGAGCGTAACTTCCAACTCACACAGGTACTCAACCACAACTCTAATATGTCACCTGAATCAAAATAATAGGAAACAGATACTACGTTATCACAAATTCCAACATAATTCACGCCATAAAACTCTAAACAAGTTGTGATCATAATAAATTCTTCCTGATGATCCCACAAAAAAACATACCATGACCATACCATCCAGGAATGCGAACAACTCACCCAAGACATCAATCTTCTTGGTCGATGTCAACTCATTGTAACCAGATAGTAAGAACACAACTGCCTAAAAAATAACTAGTAGTATCTCCCAAATTATTCCATACCAAGAAGTACGATCATATAAAAATCATCTATGAACAACAAGGAACAAACCCATTTCATCACTCCTTTCCAAGATCTCAATAGATCAATCACTCACAGAATCTTTGTAAACTGCCCAGAAATAAGGAACTTCCTCAATCCAATAGGAAACAGTTCCAAGATCATGCAAGATCTATAGGAAGCCAAGATGCTCCTGCATCATTTTCATTTCCTTCATCTATGCATTCTTATCATAATGTTCCTTTTTCATATCCCAATCCTACTTTCAACAAGGCTCCTACCATGTTTCATGCTTCTTCCAATATTCCCTCCATTTCAAACAATATTCCTAACATTTCCACCTTTTCTCCTCCTATCATTTCTTTCACTAATTATACCATTAATAGATTATCTCAAACTATGTCTTCTTTTCAACAACAACTTGATTCTTTGAATCAATATAAATTCAACACTCCCACATGTGATATTTCTAGCCCTTTGTCCATGGATATTATCTGATCTATTATTACATAAAGTATTGAGATTCCTCATCTTTAAACTTATAATGGTAAGGATGATCTTGTGACTCATGTTAAAACCTTTTAAACCTTGTGTAGTGATTTCTCTCATGACTATAGATTCATGAAAAATTTGTTTACTAGAACCTTTTGAGACAAAGCCTTGAAATAGTATTGTTCATTTCCTCCTTATTCGATTGATTCCTTCCACAAGCTTACTAATACTTTTATTGAACAATTTCAAAATGACATTGGTCCTCAAATTTCTTTGACTAATTTGATGTAGTGTAAACAAGGTGTTAAAGAAAAATTTATTGGCTTCATTGGTAGATTTACGTATTTGCATGCTCAAATTTCTTATCTTGTAACTAATGTTGATATACATTTTATTTTTATTTCTAATTTACAAAAGGACATTATAGATAAGATACTCCTTGCTGAGTTTTATTCCTTTTCACAATTATGTGTAGTGTTTCATAAATATGAACTTCAAGTGATTCATTTTTAGAGAAACACTTAAATGGCTCTTATTCCCATTGATAAGAATGATGTTGTATTCAATTTCAACAAATTTTAGAAGACTAACAACTACATCAAAATAAAAAAAATCATCCAACACAATTGATTAACAAGTGGCAACAACATCCAAAGGTGTGGCTCCTTTTTCTTCTATGTTTAGACCTTCTCATACTTTTACTCTACTTTCTAAATCTTTGCATAATGTGATTTGAATTTAATTAATGCAAACATGATTAAACTTCCTCCTATCAACCCAATTGACCCATCCAAGGCACCTTCTAGATTCTTTGATCCCAAATCTTTCTATTAATTCCAATGTCAACCTGGTCATGATATTGAAAAATATTATTCCTTGAAGAATGTGGTTCAAGACCTTATTGATTATAATACTATATCTATAGATGTTGATATCAACCAAGGAAACAAATAATTTGCACCTCCTATTTATAATTTTCAAATAACACTAATCCTTTGCCATCTCATTCAACCAATATTATTGAGCAACATTCTTCTCTCATTGATTATGATAAGAAGGTTGACCCAAGCCACTCATATTGTCAACAAAATTAAATATTTTCAACCTCAACCTAAACTTCTATCTCAACCTAAACCTCAGCCTCTACCTCAATCTTGTATTACCTATGATCCTACTAAAACAATTAAGGCACACGATGGTTCTCTTTACATTGTTAGTAGGGTTGATGGTATTCTGTCCCATAGTACCCTTGTTTATCCCACTTGCATGGTGAATGTGATAACTGAAGAGCACCTTTTTAGTAAACAATTGCATAAAAATTTATATGATAAATTTGATGTCTTAATTCAAACTTGCAATGGTTTCCTTTATCCTTCCCATGATTTCATTTATTTTCCTCTAGAATTTGGTGGTAAAACTTTGGACACTACTTTCACTTTTATTCCTACTTTTGATCAATTTCAAGTTAAACTTGGTCTTCCTTGGCTTACCTCTATGAATTTTGTGGCTTCTCCTATTCATAAATTTGTTAAGTTTTCTCATAATGGAGAGATCATAATTGTTAATCATAGTCTTAATCAATATTATTTATCTCAAGACTTTGTTGACCTTGATTAGTTTTGGCCTCACATTCCTCAACCAACTAAAATTCATCTTGTGAAATTAGAAAACCTAAGGATGATGCTAGTATTGGCCTTCTTCCTACGACACTTTTTCCTCCTTATCCACATCTTGTTCCTATCATCTCTAAACCTAGTGTGCTTCCTTCAGTTCTTCCTCCTAAAGAAGAAAAAGACTTGATGTTGATTGATCCTATTCCAACCCAAATATCTAGTAAAACCAAATATAACCGCCATTCTTGTAATCTTCCTCACAAAGGTCATTTTAGATCCCATGAGTGTATTTCCCAAAACATGTATTCACATCATACTTCACTTTCCTTTGACCAACCCATGCTTGAGCCTATGGAGGAAGTGAACTTAAACAAAGTTAAAATGAACAAACATGACAATACTATTCATATGTTAGATTCTATTAAAATTAATCTTGATGATGATGTTCATTATACAAACAATGATATGCATGCTAGTGGTTATGATGATATGTATGAGACTATTGATCTTGATAATGATTTAACAACCATGCTTTCCCAACAAATATCTATAACTCCTAATCCCAAACATAGTGACCTTTCTTCATAGCAAGGTCCTTGTTTGGCTATTTTTCCATTAGTTGTGCTTGATTTTCCTCCTCTTGCAAGTTTCCCACCCTCCCTAAACACTATGGACCGAAATGGGGGGACATACAATATGCTTGACTAGCTCCTCTTGTACAGTGGATCATTTATTTTCTTTGCTTTGTTTTCTTGTTTGTTGTGACGTGTTTTCCCCTTGATGTGCTACTTGTTATATGTCTTGTTTAGATTTCTTTAAATGACCCTTGTTTCTCTATTGGTTCAAGGTGACAAAGGAATCAAAATATAGTAATGATTATTCTATATGTATCTTAGTTCTTCTCTATGTTGTTACATGTTATGTTGTACACATTTCATTGTTTGTAAATGTGTGTTTGTGTTGTCTTCTTAGGATGATGCAAAGTTGTAGCACCTATTATTTGTTGTCTCCATGATTCCTACCAAAAATATTCTTCTTAATGACTCTTATGTGTCTTTCTTCTATTTTGTTGTAGTTATACTTCCTTTGGGTGATGATGATAGTTCATTTTGATATAACTCTACTCTGCATGAGTTATCATATGACCTACTGACCCCATAGTTAGTAGATCCCTTTTATGCTCTCTTTCATCATGTGCTCATTTCCCTTGATTTGTCCTTTCTTGGGGGCATTTCATAGTGGAAACATTTATAGTGGATGAATGTATTCTCTGTTAAACCCATTTCTCTCATTAAGGAACTTGCAATCGCTTTAATGTGGGGGCATACACTTTCCTCATAGTTTTGTACACACACACACACACACTATCTTTTGATAATGCTTTACATTTTGGATCCATTAATGGATATACAATCCTTAAGGATGGATCCCTTCTTTACACTTTGGATCTCTTATAGACATACAATCCTTAAGGATTGGTCCCACCTCTTTTTTTCTTTCGATCCCGTATGGACATAAAACCCTTAAGAATAGATCGCTCTTTGTCATATCCCTTATTAAAATACAATATTTAAGGACATATCCTATAGACCTTATGGAAAGACATGTTGTCAATTAGTGCCAGAACACTTAGTTATTTATATGATTACAGTGTTGACCGAGCTAGCAGCTTGATGTGTTACCCGAGCTAAGAAGTTTGTGTGTTGACCGAGCAGTTAGTTCAGAATAGTATCACCTGAGTCACCAGTGTTACTTGAGTTACCATCTCCGAGTGATGAATGTGACCCAAGAACCCAGTGTTAACCAAGTTCCATACTTTCCAAGTTCACTATGTCACCCGAGTGACAGTATATCACCCAAGTGGATTACTGGACCCGAGTACTAGCATTGGTCCAACTTAGTTCATATTGTTTGATGCTATTAAATAAGATATTAGTCAACTTGTAGAGGTAATTAATTTGGATAGGATATATATGTAAGATACTTTGTTTATCCAAATAGACAAAATGTAAGAAGTAAAGAGTATGGATATATGAATACGAATATGAAGTGGCAGATTGATTAGAAGGCTACAATAGTATAAAGGAATAACAGAGACTCGTCTATCACATTCAAGTGATCAATATTATTTCAAAGGATATTTTTTATAAAATTATATTTGCATAAAAGATCATTCATTGGTTCATCCTAATAGGTGTATCAACAAAATCCTTTAACATAGTGGACTTAACAATCCTTATCAAATCTCCTGTTAGAGTGCATACTTTATTGTATTGTATAAATCCTTTCACAAGGTGAATCTAACAGTCCTTATTTCTCCTAACAAGGTAGGCCATCAGAAGTGGTCAATTGCAAGCCTTAACTAGCCAATTTATTACTGTAGTACTAAATCTTGTGGGTACCATACCCACCCCAATTTTAATTTCTATTTAGAAGGTTTCTGGGTAACCAAATATTGTGTCAAGTGTTAAGAATTTTTATTGTTCTTTTGTTCCATGCATGAAATTAGATTAATCAATTTAATAAAGGATAAAAGAGAATAAGTTTTATTTGTTCCTGATTCACCCCCCCCCCCACTCTCAGTCACCTAGCCTACAATATATTTCCAACAATTGGTATTAGAGCATAGGTTCTCTTATAAGAAGCTTAATAGCTTGAGAAAAGATCAGAGGCAATGGAAATATAAAGATTGGATAAATCCATTGAAAATGAAAAGATAGATCAACAAGTGGCCATGGATCAAATCATAAAACTCAAGGAGTAGCTCTCTCATTCCCTGAAAAGAAGAAAAGACTTAGCAATGCATATGAATGAAAAAATTTACATAGAAGAAATAATTGAAGATTTATGCAAAGAAAGAAGTTCTTAAGAAGCTGATGTAGCCATTGAAGACCTACTTGCAAAGAATATCAATTTACATGAAGAAGTCAGAAAGTTGAAGAGAGAAAAAGAAATTCATTCAGTCAGAATATGTGAAGTCATGGAACAAAAGAACCAAGAATAAAATGATAGAGATATGGTACAAGGAGATAAAATATTGCTAAGTACAAGATTAGAGGAAAAGAAAATGAAATCCATCATTTGTCACTTCAACATGCAAACATGATAAATCAACTCAATAGTTCAAACCAACAAGTTATCAATCTACAGACTAAAAATAAAAGACTGCAAAATTATCTCAATACTAAAAGGCAAACCAATGAGAGTATGATTAATTCACAAGTAAGCATGGATCAGTTGAGAGATAAATCTCAATCCAAATATCATGGATAGAATGGATTAGGTTATACTAAACAAGGTGAAGCCTCACAATAAGGAGCTCATAAGAACAATAAACCTTCTTGTAATCATTGTGGTAAGTTAGGGCACACATCAAATAAGTGTCGGAGCAATGGGAAATCAAAGCTTAATGGAAAATGCTACAAGTGCAACAAATATGGACATAGGGAAAGTGAATTCACTGAGAAACCTAAGTTTGAAGGAAAGTGTTTCAATTGTAACAAACAAGGTCATAAGTCTTCCGAGTGTAGAACTAAGAAATGGAACCTTGCTGAACAATTATCTAAAGAAATTTTTGGTTGGGATTACAACACATGGAGTAGATGTTGTCATTGTGGTGAATATGGGAACATTGGTGCAAATTGTGCAAATACTTGCCTCATAAAAAGGAATCCTACTAAGATATGTTATGTGTGTAAACAACTCGGTCATCTAAGAAAGAATTATATGAACAAAGAAAATGTGGATACTAGTTTTGAGAAAGGCAAATCAAAAGTTTATGAAATCAGAATTTAGATGAGTCAGCAGTGGGTAAGGAAGACTCCTGATAATTAAGACCAAAATAATGAAGGATCAAATGGAACCCAAAAAATTGAATTGGGTGGATCCACCATCTCCAAATAAATATGCAAGGAGATAACTAGAACTGTGCATACAAGCCATATGACTGAAGACCTTCTCAAGGCAATCACCATTCACTGGCACAATGCAGTTTAGATTGAAAAGGAAATAAAAAAGAAAACCTTGAAGCAAGTCATGCCTACTATGATTGATAAAGAGGTAAAAGATGCTATTTCTAAGTATGAGAGTAAACACACTCCAAGGTTTAGGACTTTTCAAATATTGAGCAAGAAAATTGAGGATGTTGTGTAGTCGACAACAAAGATATGGAAGTCAATTTTGGATAACAAGGGAGATGATAAGATAGAGGAACAAAGTAAAGAACCACATGTACAGGTCAAATATGAAGAGTTACCTAAGGTTCAGGCCATTGAAGAATCCAATGCTAAATAGATAGAAGTAGAAGTGATTGCATCCCTGCCCCAATCACCTATTCAAAGTATCCTATCTATGAGAAAAGAAAAAGCCATAGAGTCTACATCAAGACTAGTAGGAACCGAGCATCAGGCTCTACCTACTACTAGGCCAAGCCAAACCAAGTTACAAAAGGACACTGTGAATGTTTCTATAGTTAGCACTTATTGTGCAGTTGATGCATTAAAAGTTAATGACTTACTCCAACTTAACACTGAGGACAAGGATGAGGTTGGAAAAGGTGAGGAAATTGTTCCTTCACCTAATCCCAAGGTCAAGGGTAAATAATAAGAAACAATAACTGATGATGTTTACCTTGAGGAAGATATTGTGATTCTGAAATGGAATCTTTCTAACATGAGAGTCGAGCAGATGGACATCCTTGGGGAGATATGGAAGAAAAGAGTAAAACAACAGAAGTTCCAAGCAGAGAAGAAAAGGAATAGAGTTCTACAGGACATCAAAGGTATTTTTCTGGATTCCCTAGAGATTGAAGTCAATGAAGAAGACTCTATAATGGACCAAATTGTTGACATAGTCCACAAGTTTAATCATGATCTTAGTGGTTAGGAGAAATTACTGAAAAAGGAAGAGAGAATATTTGAGAATAAGGTTCTAGAGAATGTTGTAGGAAAGATTGCAATAGATCAAGTAAAGCTAACAACTATCATTATCTCTCTAGAAACCACTGTGAATAATTTTTTGGTATTATTTGTAAAGTTGAGTGAAAATTCTAACTTTACCATAGAAATAAAGAACAAGCTGACAACGATTGACATATATTTGAAGGCAATGCAAAATAGTTTGCACTTAACCATAGTTCAAGTTCAACACACTTTGTAAAGATCAAGTATCTGACTGATCTACAAGAATAGCTACTAAGGGAACAAGGAAGAACAAGGGAATCCCTAAAATCTATATAGATCCAACTCCTTCCTTATATGTATGTCATGCAAACACATATTTCTCATGCAAAGACATTCATCCATGATAACAACTTTTCAGTTGCAGAGCTTATGATGGAGTTGTCTGTATAAATTTAGATTGATTTGCACATCCTAAAGGTGTTGTAAGAAAACTGGGACAAGAATTTCTTAGAATGAATTTAGAATTACTAAGAGGGGAGGGGTGAATAAGTTATCCTCAAGTCTAGATGTAGCAAAAAAAAAAAAACTTTCCATACTTCAGATCTACTCGGCAGCAGTAGTATAAAATAGCAACTTAATCATGCAGTTTACTGTCAGTTGAAATTAGCTTGTAGAAACATAACAATAAAGCAAACAATAAGAATTCACACAATTTGACACAAGTATTTAATGTGGAAACCCAATATGGGAAAAACCACCAGTAACATGCTACCAAGTTTTCACTCTTCTAAAGTGATACCCTATGAGGAGCCAACCCTGTTAAAGGTTACAATAACACACTGCTAGGTGTGACCTGGTTAAAGGATTTAATCACCCTATTCGGAGTGGCCTTGTTAGAGGACTTAGAAAATTCCACCTAAATGTCACCTTGTTAGAGGATTTATACAAATGACTGTTAAGTCAACCTTGTTACAGGATTTAATTGATACAATGGTAAGAAAGTAATCAACAGTTTGTGATCTAGTACATACAACTTACTTAGCAAATTCAGATCCAATTACAGCTTTGATGTTAAATTATTGGATAGCCTGCATTGTCATTTCAACCTTCTGATCTGCTTGGAAATCTGTCAAGCAATCACACATGCAACACTCTGCTTCTACCTTTTGCCTTCTCTGCTAGATCATGCCAAACAGTAAATCAACTATGCAAATCTCTTGCATACACATTCACTCTTCCACACAATGAATAACCCCCTTTTGGTTATCATATACCTCTCTATCTAGGTTAGATAAATCTTTTGCCACTTAAACAAGATCATAGATCTTAGGTTAGGTCAGATCCAATGGATCATTCCATCTTTGCATTAAATTTAATTCTCCAAAGTAGTCTCTAATTAAATCTTGAAACCATGCATTAATTATGGTTACCCATACATTAAATGACGTGGATCAATCTTTAATTAACATTACATATCCCAATAAAATCAACTAGGTCAACTAGAGATCTCAAATCTCATCATTAATCCAATTACTATAAGTCAGCCAACATCACTGTTTTCACTTGGAAATTTCAATGGTGCTCGGCATTGAGAAACTTTTTTCTTGTCACAAGCAACTTTACTCGGTAGAAGCAACTTTACTCAACACAAGCAACTTTGCTCAGCACAGAACAACCAAAAAAACTATCTTTGAAAGATAAACAACAAATTACTTTGCCAGAGTGCCAATTGATCAAATATCCTTTTAGTTGCCTTAACTCAACCATTTACTTGGTCTTCTTGTTAAATCTTCTTCATCAACAATAGATATGGTACTCAAATAGATACCAATAGTCTCACTAGTAAAGGTTTGACAACAATGACAAAATAACAATTGCTTGCATTGTCACTTTCCAACAATCTCCCTCTTTGGCATTGATGGCAACACAAAATACTAAAACAATGATTTAACAAGCATAGTTACGAACCAATCCAAAAATTCACCTGTGTTCCTTGATATGAACAAATTTTCATTAATGCCTTTAGCTTCAATCTGATTCTTATCTATAAAACATTTCTCCCTCTATGTCTGTAATCACATTGTCATCATCTGTAGACTCCCTCTAAGTAGATAATCAATAGTAACTTCTGCCTTTATGTAATTTTTCCTTCTTTGTAATCTCTCTTTCTCGGCAATCTCTCCCTCTTTATAGGTAATCTCTCCCTCTTTGACATCAATGCCAAAGACGTCGATATCAATATCCTATAGATCTTTAGTATCATGTTGATCCTGTCATCTTGATTATGACTGATTTTTCTTTTCTGTCCTTGTTCATCTTCACAACTTTAGCCAGCATCCTAAAGTGTGACTTATTGTGCATCAATGTGTTAGATATTCTGAATAAAATATTTGATGCAACAGTACCATACAGAACTTAATTAGCCTCAGTGAGGGGAATCACCCCCAATTTACCTCATAGATACTCATGAGCATCCTTGGGTTTTGTGAATATGTTTGTTAATTGTTCTTTGGTGTTCACATAATCTAGTCTCACTTCTTTACTCTGAACTAGCTCCCTCAAGTAATGATACTTGATAGCTATATGCTTTGTCTTTGAGTGCATAAAAATATTTTTAGAAATATTAATAGCACTTGTGTTATCACAATATATGACAACTGGGTTAGTGATTTCTTCCTTCATACCTTTCAGTAGTATCTTCAACCACACAATGTTAGAATAGTTAACTGCTGCTGCCACATACTCGGCTTCAGCTATAGATTGTGAGGTGCAATTCTATTTCTTTCTTGTCTAGGAGATAAATCTCTTTCCTAGAAGAAATGCTCCACCAGTAGTGCTTTTCTTGTCATCAACATTTCCAGCCCAGTCAGAGTCAGTGTAAACTCTAAGTTAAAACTTGTCATTATTTTTGTAGTATAGACCATAGGCCTCAGTTCCTTTCAAATATCTCAGAATCCTTTTTACTGCCATCATGTGAGTTTCCTTGGGATTAGAAGAAAACCTTGCAACAATCTCAACAACTATGGCAATATCAGGCCTACTGTGTACAACATATTGTAGTTTTCCAATCATTGACCTGTAGAGTGTTTGTTTCACTTCTTTTGTGTCATCATCTTTTGTCAGCTTTTGTCTAGTAGCCATGGGTGTACTCACTGGTTTGGACTCTTCCATTCCAAAAAATTTCAGTATCTCTTTGATACATTTAGATTGAGTGATATAGATACCATTCTTCAATTGATAAATTTGTAAGCCAACAAAGAATTTTATTTCACCAAACATAGACATCTCAAACTCACTTTGCATCTCTGTTGCAAATTTTTGACATAACATATCTTTTCCACTAAATATGATGTCATCCACAAAAATTTCAGCTAATAATGTACCTTTGCTTTGCTCTATCTTCAAGTACAGGTTGTTGTTGTCATTGGTTCTTGCAAATCCAATCTTGATCAGGTAATTGTGCAATCTCTCATACCATGCTCTTGGTGCTTGCTTGAATCCATATAATGCTTTGTTCAATCTATAAACCATATCCCTTTTGTTTGGATCTACAAAACCATCAGCTTGCTCAATATACACTTATTCTTCAAAGATACCATTGAGAAATGCAGATTTCACATCCATCTAATAAACTTTGAGTCCTTTATAGGCTGCATATGCAAGTAAGGTTCTGACACCTTCCAATCTTGCAACTGGGGTGAAGGTTTCACCATAGTCAATTCCTTCCTCCTGTGCATAACACTTGCATACTAGTCTAACTTTGTTTCTTGTCACATCTCCATGTTCATTTAGTTTGTTCCTGAATACCCACTTTGTGCCAATTACATTTTTATCCTTTGGCCTAGGTACAACTGTCCAAGTTTTTTCCTTCTCAATTTGTTCAATTTCCTCATTCATTGCTTGTATCCAATCTTCATTTTCTAAAGCATCTTTCACTATTTTGGGCTAAAATTCACATAACAGACATGTGTCATTTTTCAACTTACTTCTTGTCATAACAGCAGAATCCTTTGACCCAATTATTTGATCAGAATTGTGATTTCTTCTCACATATGTTGCTAGGGTAGGCTCAGTCCTTGCTTTAGGTTCATCATTTGTATTTAGTTCTGTTTGATTCTGTGACTCGGTATCTCCATCAGATAGGTCAGCATTCACTTCCAGTTGCTCAAAAACTTCACTGTATGACACGGCAGGTGCATGTTGTTGTTCAACAGTAGTCTCAGGTAGTGAATTAGAATCTTCCTCATCCAGATATATGAATGATCTCTATCTTTCAGCCTCTTGTGTACTTTCAGCTTCATTTCTTTCTGTAAACTCATCAATTCTTACATTTGCACTTTCAACAATTTTGTTAGTATTAGAATTCAAACATTTGTAAGCTTTTCTTTTTGTTGAATAACCAAGGAATATACCTTCTTCACCTTTAGCATCTATTTTTCCATTTCTGTTGTCTTTCAGTATAAAACATTTGCTTCCAAATACTTAAAAATACTTTACACTAGGTGCATACCCATACCAAAGTTCATAAGGTGTAGCATCTGTACCTTTCTTGACTTGAACTCTATTCAGTGTATAGACTGCAGTACTTATAGCTTCTTTCCAATACTTCTGTACAAGATTTTTCTCCATCATTAGTGTTCTTGCACAGTCCATAATAGTTTTGTTCCTTCATTCAGCAATACCATTTTGTGGAGGAGTCGTGGGTGCGGACATCTGTCTCTTTATGCCTCGGTCATTGCAAAACCTATTAAACTCATTAGAAATAAACTCTTCACCTCTATCAGATCTTAAGCATTTCAAACTTTTTCCTATTTCCTTTTCAACTTTAGCTAAGTACCATTTAAATAACTAGAATGCATCATATTTTTCCTTGAGAAACATTACAGTCATCATCCTTGAATAATCATCAACAAATAGAATAAAGTATCTAG
>MU228198.1:920989-943652 GCA_018584345.1 Thuja plicata | reverse complement strand
CTTCTCCAAAGTAGTCTCTAATTAAATCTTGAAACCATGCATTAATTACGGTTACCCATACATTAAATGACATGGATCAATCTTTAATTAACATTACATGTCCCAATAAAATCAACTAAGTCAGCCAAAGATCTCAAATCTCAACATTAATCCAATTACTATAAGTTGGCCAACAACACTATTTCCACTCGGAAATTTCAATGGTGCTCGACATTGAGCAACTTTTTTCTTGTTACAAGCAACTTTACTCGGCACAAGAAAATTTACTCAGCACAAGCAACTTTACTCGACACAAGCAACTTTGCTCGACATAGAACAGCCAGAAAAATATCTTTGAAAGATAAACAACAAATTACTTTGCCATAGTGCCAACTGATCAAATACCCTTTTAGTTGCCTTAACTCAACCATTCACTTGGTCTTCTTGTTAAATCTTCTTCATCAACAATAGATATGGTACTCAAATAGATAATAATAGTCTCACCAGTAAAGGTTTGACAACAATGACAAAATAAAAATTGCTTGCATTGTCACTTTCCAATAGACTTTGTCTCAAATTTTGAAGGTACATTGTGATTTCCTTTCATATTTTGGTATTACCTTGTAGATATAATTTTTGGCATTTGTGTCAAAAACAAGGGGAAAGTTAGAAATTTTATACAATGGGGAAAGATAGAATTTGTATATATATGAGGAAATACATGTACAAAGAAGAAGATATCTATCTATATATAGCAGAGTTTCAAAAATAGAGTCAATTGTAACCGAGTTGCAGAGTAGCAGTCAAACCCGAGCAGGTACCCAAGCACATGGTAAGGGGGAGTTTTGACTTAGCAGTTTGATTAGAATTTTTGGCATGATAAGTGTTTTTGTCACTAATGCCAAAGGGGGAGACTATAGACCTTATAGAAAGACATGTTTTCAATTAGTGCCACAACACTTAGTCATTTATATGATTACAGTGTTGACCAAGCCAACAACTTCAAGTGTTACTTGAGCTAAGCAGTTGCAGTGTTGACCAAGCAGTTAGTTCAGAATAGTATCACCCGAGTCACCAGTGTTGCCTGAGTTACCATCTCTGAGTGATCAATGTGGCCCAAGAACCCAGTGTTAACTAACTGCCAGAGTTTCCAAGTTCATTGTGTCACTCGAGTGATAGTATATCACCTAAGTGGATTACTGGACCCGAGTTCGGCATTGGGCCGACTTAGTTCATATTGTTTGATGCTATTAAATAAGATAGTAGCTGACTTTTAGAGGTAATTGATTTTGATAAGATATATATGTAAGATACTTATTTTATCCAAATAGATAGAATGTAAGGAGTATGGATATATGAATGCGAATATGAAGTGGCAGATTGATTAGAAGGCTACAAAAGTATACAGGAAAAACAAAGACTCGTCTATCACATTTAGGTGATCAGTATTATTTCAAAGGATCTTATTTAGAAAATTAGAGTTGCATAGAAGATCATTCACTAGTTCATCCTAACAAGTGTATCAACAAAATCCTTTAACAGGTTGGACTTAACATTCCTTATCAAATCTCCTAACAGAGTGCATACTTTATTGTATTGTATAAATCCTTTCACAAGGTGGACCTAACAGTCCTTATTGTTCCTAATAGGGAAGGCCATCAAAAGTGGTCAATTATAAACCTTAACCAGCCAAATTTATTACTGCAATACTAAATCTTGTGGGTACCATCCCCACCCCAGTCCTACTTTCTATTTGGAAGGTTCCTGGGTAACCAAATATTGTGTCAAGTGTTATGAATTTTTATTGCTTTTATATTCCATGCATGCAATTAGATTAATCCATCTAATAAAGGATAAAAGAGAATAATTTTTATTGGTTTTTGATTCACCCCCCTCCCCCGTCTTAGTCATCCAGCCTACAATATATTTCCAATAATATCCTAGATGGGTTGAATAGCATAGAACACAAACTCTACTAGAGATTTCAATACCATCTTTTACGATGCTTTCTTGGTGTGGTCCATAGTAATACATATAATCTTACTGGGAATGGTGGTCACACTTTTCTTTCTTTGTGTGGTTCATAGTAAGACACACAATCTTACTAGGGATAAGATAATCACTCCTCTCATCCCTCTCCCACTCTCTTTTCTAGGAGATGAGGACTTAAGTCACTTGGTGGATTGATGTTTCCTTGTCTCCTTAACTATGGTGAGATCATCTTATGCATTTGATCTACTTTACCGTGAGCATGAGCTTTCCTCATACTCCTGCTAAAGAAGGGACTAAATTTAGACGTCTAAAAATTTAGAACCCATTAATTTGGAATCTCTACAACCTATTTGGGGCCCATTTTAGTGATCTCTTCAATTTTGGATGCATTTATTCTTAATTTTCCCACTTTTCTCTCTATTTTTACTTGAGTCCCTTAATACTTCTTGGACCCCACAAAATATTCCTCAAAATTTACCCTTTCAGGTATAGGTCAAACCAACTTTGACCTATACCAAGTATATGTCAAACTACTTTTGACCTATACCTTGGAGGTTTAAATTTTTTGGGTTTCGGGTTGGATACACAATATTTTCATTTTCCCACCTAATGAGGTTGTCCTCCACAAAATTGAACCCCAAAAACACTATAAAAAGAGGCCTCTCCCTTTCATTTGGCCATCTAAGATCCATTATCTATTGCAACCTATGATCTACTATCTGTTACACATCCATTGCATTCTTACAATTGCAAGCATTCAAGCCCAAGGTAATTTCAAACAAGCAACCATTCAGCTCCAAGATTTGAATGCTATTGTGTGAATCTCTCTCATGATGGATTAGTAAAGGAATTATCATTTGAGAAAGAGAATCTATATCCATTCTTCATTCCTTTTCCATTCAAGAATATCAAGCATACATACATCCATGATCAATGATTTGGCAATTGTAGATCTATTGCATTGGTGAAGACATCCTACATTCACTAATTCAACATTAAATCAAGAAAGTATACATCTTTGTGGGTATAGTGGATCCATATCCATCCAAAAGGGTTTGTAAATCAAGGTGAATAATTTCATTTGTCTTGTTTTACATGTTTTTACTTATTTCATTTCAAGGTTAATTCCTAAACAGGAACTTGACCAAGGCAAGCCCCTTTCCCCCAACAATTTCCCCTTGTCTCTTGTGTGCAGGCATAGGTTCAAAGTATAGAATTGGCTACAAATCTGGGAACCCATTTGGAATAATTTTTCGGATCCATTCTCTATTATAGATTCTGACAATATCAGGTATAGGTCAAACCTTCAACATATACCCTAACATTCTAAATTCATAATTCAATTATGGAGTCGGAAAGACAATCAAAAAAGCTACCAAGATCAACTTTTTGTTTATGATTTTGAGTAGATTGGGTATAGGTAGCACCTTCAACCTATACTTAGGTACAAAATGAACCACTTTTGACCTATTCTTATGATAGAATAGAAAGATGTAGGTTTCAGAGTTGCAGGTTGCAGACTATTGGATTCAGGTATTAGGGCATTATGAGACTCTGTCAGATACAAGATCAACATTTAAACACCTTCCTCTCCCATTTTAAATTAACAACATTCTTATTTCTACATCTTACATCTACTTTAACACATTATATCATATCTGTTATTGTACTTTGTTGTTACATCTTCTTTTAATCATAAACATATGAACTCTTATCATTTTCTTCCATATGTCACAAGGAATACCCTAAATTCTCCCCTTAGATAGATCTTACATTTGTGCCCTTTCATCCTTTGGGTTTTAGAAATCATATTTGGATTGAGGATAGGATTTAGGGTCATTCAATGCATATCTGTGACTTGGTGGTCTACCATTGAGCATCATTTCACCATATACACTTCTTTCTACTCAGAAGGGACATAAAGGTTAGAAATCACCTCAATTTTAGATGGATCCACTTTAATTCCTACTGCCGAGATATAATGGCTCAATACCACACCTTCTTGCATCATCATGAAGCACTTTTCATTATTTAAAGACAAATTTTTGTCTTCACACCTCTGCAAAAATTTTCCTAAGTTGGTATGTGCTTTTTCAAAAGTTGGGTCATAGAAAGTAAAGTCACCCATGTGGATCTCCATATAGCCATGGGAAATATTAGAAAAGATACTAATGACTGCCCTCTGAAATGTTTTTGGGGATTTACAGAGACCAAAAGGAAAATAGAGTAGGCAAAGATTTTGCAGAGGCATGTGAACATAGTTTTATCTTGGTCCTCGGGGGAAATCCTAATCTGATTATAACCACTAAACCCATCCAAAAATAGAAGTATTGCTTCCCTACCAAGTTATCTAATACTTTATGTATAAAGGGAAGAGGGAAGTGATCCATTCTAGTTGCAAAATTAAGATCCCTATAGTAGATAAATACTCTTTATTTCCCTCCTTTCTTAGGAACTATGACAAGAGGTGACACCCATTGACTGTCAGATATTGGATAAATAAAACCTGCATTCAACAACTTCTTCAATTCTCCTTTGAATATTTCTTTGAGACTAGGATTGATCCTCCTCTAGAGTTTCCTTACTAGCTTTAAGTATTCATTGATATAAATCCTATGAGTACATAGCTTAGGATCTAATCTTTTCATGTCATTATAGTCCCATGCAAAATCTTGTTGATGAGTTTGTAGAAATATGATCATAGACTCTTGGTGTCAAGGACTTGGACCTTTATTAATGTTTCAACATTTTTGTGGAGAAAATTCAATTGGTGTAGTAAATTATACCATAGAAACTTCACTTAGAATGGCTGACTGCACTTCATGTGGTAATAAGGTATGCAAATAGTTTGTGGTTGTAGGAAACTATGGAAAAGGATAAGGTGGAAGAATAGTTTGCACGGAACATGGGGTAGTTTTAAAAAATTGGTGGTCTACTCCATAGTGATTTTGAATAATGCCAAATATGGTATCATCTTCTTCTTGGATTCCAATGAAACGTTCTTTTTTATCATCATAAGCTTCTGGACAGAATGGACCTAATCCCCTTCTTCTCTTATATCTGGCCATAGGCTTGATATTCATCAAGTTGAGGTTGTGCAAGAGAATAAAAAGCAATTTTCTTAGGGGATAGACCATCTTACAGTCATATTTTCTACCTACATTCTATGAAGGAATCTATAGTAGAAAACCAAGGTCTTCCAATTATAATTGGATAACCTCCCAATGTTTCCTTGGGTGAAAGGATGATGAAATCAACATGGTATTCCAAAGAATCTATGGTAACAACACAATCTTCTACCATACCATCATATTTGACTGTAGAACTATCTGCAATCTATAGAACTATGGGACTAGCTCTTTAAGATTGTAATATTAAGCTACTGCATTATATCTTTAGTCATAACATTAATGGCAGCCCCTGAGTCAACTAATGCATTCTTGACATGAACTCCATTGATAACAATTTTAACTACTGGACTATCAGGGTCAAAGTATTTAGGAATGGAGGCCTTATCAAGCATTAAATAAGAAATTTCTAACCTAGGATATGGACAATTTTAGGATCTTTCTTCTTTCTTCCTAGATTCTTCAAACAAGCCTCCTTGCCTTCTTTACTATAGATAAGAACTTCCTCTATAGCTTTAAATATGGATATCTTAACACAAATATATTTCAGCTGGTCAATAATATCAAAAGTAGACTCTTCTTGTGGCTTTTCTATCTCATTATCAAGTCTATGATGAAATGAAGGAGTCTTAGCAGGAAACTTTTACTGTTGACTTTGCTGCATTGAGGTTGGTTCAACAGATTGTTCAACAAGTTCTTCTAGGGGTACTTCCTCTAAAGGTACCTATGTTATCAAAGGAGAAGATTGTGTTGGAAGAGTAGTGCCTAATCTAAGGTGGATATCACTAACATTTAGAGCATATGCAGGTTGTTGATTTGGGTCTTTGGAATAAACTTGTTTTTGGGGTTTATTATTGGGATTAGGTGTTGGTTGTGCTGGCAGTTGAGTAGGCTTTGTTTGAGATGCATTTTTAGCAGGAGGAGGAGGTGACATTTTTTATGGCTGCTAAGGTTTCTATAGGAAACCAAATGATTGGTCAGGTCATTGCTGACCACCCCTCCACTGAGATTATTTTTTCCAATTACCTTGTGGTGGTTTCCATTGATTTTGGGGTTGCTACCAAGCATTCTGATGCTGGTGGCATTTATTTTGGTGTTGCTGGAAATTCCCTTGAGGGGTTTTCCATTAATGTGTAGGATTTTTTTAGTTTGGCCATTGAGGCTATGGATTATTCTAAGGTTGGGACTAATAATTTCTAGGATAATGATTAAATTGGGGTTGCCACTAATTACTAAAAGAATTTGGAAAAGGACCACTAAAAGTCAAGGGGTCTTATGGCATACCTTGTCTTGGAGCCCATGGTTGTCTTTGAGAAATGTAAAAGAATTGATCATCATCTCCTTCTATTGGGTTGAACTCAATAGGTATGTTCTTAGACTCTAGATTAACCACCATCTTGCATCTGCAATCCTTCTTCTTTTTCTGTAGTGAGGGCAATATTCAGAAAGCATTGCCTCTGCTTCTTCATGCTTCTTTTTTTCTTGCATGGTGTCCAAGTGTGTGGCCATGTTGTTGATAATGTCTTGTTTAAATTCAGACAATAGGTGAGTGATTTTTGTCCTTGAGACTCTATTGCTAGTGTATTTTCTTACAACAAAGTGATAGCCTCTTCCTTATTTAATAGATGCTTTTGAGTAGTTGAGACATATTTTATTGATATCATCCCAAGTTGATTTGGTGATATCTCCTCTTACCATTAAGTCAAATGCATCGTTACAACCATCATTGATTCCTCTCAAAAAGAAAAACTTTTGTGATTCTTCATTCAACTACTAGTGCATGGACTTCTATAGGCGGAATAAAAACCTTGGTATTTAATCCTCCAAACTTTCATCTTATTTTTTATGCATTCTAAAAATATCATCTCCTCTCATGTCATTTCCTCTATAATATTCCTTATACTTTGTCAATAATTCTACCTTCATCTCATCCCAATCATGCACAAAATTACCCTTAAATCCCATGAACCATTTATGAGTCGATTCTTGTAGAGTAGTAGGGAATAGCTTGAGAATATGAGCATAGTGGTTTAGTCAAAACTTTGATAAAGGATGTCAAATTCATAGAGGAATGTATTAGGATCCTCTATGACTAGGCCATAAAACTTGGGAAGAGATAAAGAAGGAATATTCTTAAGGTTATTATTGTCATGTTGATCAGTAATAGGAGATAGGTTATTAAGGTTATTATTTGTTGACATCCTTGATAGACCTCTTGGTTGATAAACCACTAAAGATAGGTGGTTATCAACTTGATTTTGATTAGATGGGTGCACAGGAGGATGAATATGCAAATTAATCAAGATATCAACAACAGGATTTGGGTCAAGTGGCTCTTCAAAAATGTTTAGACCAATGGGTTCTTCTTCTAAGGAAGATGAAGGGGAGGTTAAATTTTGTATAGTGTTAGTATATGGATTCTCCTCTACTTCTTCTTCAGGGGTAGAAATTGTAGCTAACTAATCTTCAGGGTAGCTAGCAAGGAATATCCCTAATGCATCTCTCCTTCTATGCATGTAAATTGATAAATTATAACAAATTTAAGCTAGAATAAAAATTTCAAAACTAATGACTAAAGCAAACTAAAGATACCATGAAATGAACTATAAATTTGACTTGTGACTACAATACGTACTTATCTTGACATCATCCCTTGAAACAACGCAAAAAATGTAGGCCTTAGCAAATGAAATAATAACTTGATTCAACTCCTCCACTCACACATTGGTCATCCTAATTGAGAAGATATATTTCCTATGGAAAGTTTCATTTAATATGCCAACCCAGGGTCGTAAAATTGAAATGCTTCTGAACAATATATGCACTAAATCTCTATTAAAGCCATCTTAACTATTTCTATAAAGATAAGTAATATAGGAAAATAGATGCTTGAAAGTAAACCTACTTGGTTACCAACTACTTAAGCATGAATAGAAATGAAGAAAATTATAGAAACCAAGTTGAAGTCTATCAGGAAGGAAACTAGTATGTCTTCTTTGGCTACAGGAATAGACACAGGAACTGTTTCCTAGTGGCTGGAGGAACAGACAAGAGACTGAAAAACAACTACAACAACTAGAAATAAATAGAAAAATTTTAATGGCCACTCACCAAGTGGGCCTCCTTGGGTGAGTGGATCCAAGTTCTTCAACACACTATAAACTTAGAATGACCATTTCTTTATTCATATAACAGAAACTAATTATACATAATACTGGAAACTATGAAACTCTATTTCTAAAAATAGTTACATCACTATTAATCTAATGATGTATGATATCCTAGCTAACCTCCGAAGAGGCTTCAACAACTTATTTAAACTAAAACTTCACAACTAACTAACTAACTAACTAAATGAACACTTCCTACAAGTTAGATGCGTACAGTTATTACATTGAAAGTAGAAAGGAGAAATTATCTCAACAAGAAAGAAATAGTCTTCTTCTTATCCGTGGGAGAGAATATAGGAAAAATACTCCCTAGATTTTCTCTACATTAAAACATCACTAAATTCTCTGGTTATAAATTTGATCAATCAGTTAATTCATCAATGAGTCTTCAACGTTGTCCTCTCTGCTTCTCTTGGGTAAATGTGGTGGTCCAAGAGTAGGTGAAACACAACAAGTGTTATCTTGACCATTCTTCCATGTTCATCTATTCCTTCAGCAAAAGGTTAGGAGCACAAAAAAATATAGATACATCAATTCCACATTACATACATTTATTAAACTTCATATTTCATTAATATGGGTATATCACATGGCTACAGGAAAAATAGACTACTTGGCTACAGGAAACCTAATATGCTTCAATTATTCAAAAAGGAATAATATAAAGATAAACATGGTTTAAAACATCAATTATTTCATCCCAAAATTATTTAAGTCCACATGCCATATGTTCATCAGATGCTATTTAAAATGACTCAAAAACATTAAAACCAAAGTCTTAAAACACCCATAAACCCTATAACAGTTCCAAGAAAAACAAGAGAAACTAGAAAAAAATAGGTTTTTATTTCAACCCATCAATTCTTCCCTTAACTAGACTTCCACAATAAAAATCATGGTTTTATGATGTTGATGATTTTTTAATTTTGTTTCAGTTGTTTTCTTTGCATTGGTTTAGTTTATAGTTATGCAATCAAGTTAAAATGGTTATAAATGCTAGAACTATAATTTACCCCCACCCCCCTCTTAGTGTTCCTCAATTCTAATAATTGGTATCAGAGTTTTGGTCCTTGGAAGAAGTCTAACTGTTTGAGAAATTTCATGATGGAAGATTTAACTATTTCTAGTAGTGCTCAAAGACAACTCTTGGTGTTTCTTGATGATCTTGACAAATCAAATGCTCATAAATTGGAATTGGAAAAGAATCTTAAGGATTTTGAAATTTTAATTGAGAATATGAAGGAAAGTTGAAAAATTCAGAGACAAGAGGAAATATCTTGTTGATCAATTGAACCATAAAGATGATTCAAAATCCCTAAAGGATAAATCAGATGAATTTGAACAGATCACAAAAGACTAAGATAATCTGAAACATGAATTGGAAGTTGTGGTAGTGAAGATGACCAAGGAAATTGAAGAAAATAAATAATCTTGAGCAAGCCTTGAAGGGAAAAACTGAATAATGTTACATACTAGATGGAGATGTTGGACAATTGCAGATCAATATTAAAGAACCGAGACACAATGAGAAGGAACTTGAAAGAGTAGATGAAGTTCTTACTAGTGAACTTGCAGCAGCTAATGAATTCAAAGAAAAATTCAAATCTAGTTTAGTGAAGCTTTATGCATAGCTTGAGCGTCAAGGACCTAAAGGAAATTCACAAGGACTTGGATTTGTGAAAGGAGAAAGTTCTAGATTAGTTGAGAAAATTAGTTCATCAAAGAATTGGACTAAAGAACCTAAGAAGACACTTATGAGGCAATCAAATTTCAATGGCATATGCTTTTCATGTAAAAAATTTGGTCATAGAGAGAAAGAGTGTAGAAGCAGACCTAATGCTACATCATTTTCGGATATTGTTACACTTGCTACAAATATGGAGACAAGTCAAATGAATGTAGATCAAAGGTGAAAAATTTAATGAACCAGAGGAACATAACCTCTTAAAAATGCAAAACTTTAATGAACCAGAGGAACATAACCTCTTACAAATGCAAAAAATTTGGACACATTGTGAAGAAGTGTAGATTAAGGAAAAATTCAACGAATACAAGGTATGGAAATATGACATGTTTTAATTGCAAAACTTTTGGTCATATTGCTAGGAATCGTAGATACAACAATGTAGGAAGTTTGGTAGATAAGAACTATGTGCAGAATGATAAAGGAAATAAAATAATTGATGTTGATGAAGTTCAAAAGGAAATGAGAAAGACATGGGTTAGAAAAGAACATATTAATGTTATAGGAAAAATCACACCAGTTTCTAGTGTGGAAATTTCATCATAAAGTTGATTAGGTCATTGACCTAAGGGGGAGTATTTCATGAAAAATTTGTACCTGACCCCTGAATTTGATAAAGCAGTGAATGTGATGACCATATGAAAATGAAAAAGTGAATATATGACATGTTATATTGTTCACAAGAATTTATTTTATGGTTTGAAGGATCTACAATGAATTTTTTACCCTCTGTTCTGAGATAATTTGAAGCTAGGGAATAATACATTAATTGCTATCTACTTTTGAGCATGAAAAGAAAAAAAAAGGCATTTCTTGTCTTCATTTCACACCTTGCACTTTATAGAAGGGTTTATGGAGTAGTCAAAGGTGATTTTAAAGGATTGTTAAAGATATTTCACATTAATTTCAAAGTCCCACCCTAAAATCATTGGAAAGGTATTTTCATCGCGCAATTTCATTTTCAAAGGTTAAATCATGGATACACCTAGAGTAGTCAATATAACATAACGTCCTAGACTAGTATTCAAGAAACACCCACACAAATCCATAGAAGATGACCCAGATGGTTAATTTTCATCTATTCCCTATGGTTTTATTCATGTCAAAGATGTTAGGGCATATATTCATCGTAACTTAGAAGAATTGGGAGACAATGCGGTTGCACAACAACTCAAAGAGGTTTATGTAGATTTACTTCTGAAAGATAAATACAAGGCATTAGCAAAGAAAAATTTTGCACAATTTATAGAGTTTCCATAGTTCCTTGAAGAAGATTGGGTTTGGTATGTGTTAAGAAGACCCCGTGATCAGTTTATGTGGCTAGAAAACCCCTATGATATCACCAAGGAGGTTCTCAAGGAATCTGTAGGATTCTGTGATAGTGGAAAGGTTTCTACCTTGAAATCTATTTAGAAGGATATAGTGACAAATATAATTGGTTCTTAGTGGGAAAAATGAACAATGACAGTGAATAATATCATACAACTTGATGTGAAGTTTGCATCCATGGTGCTCGGTTACAAGGTATTTCATTCTAGCGGAGAAAATTCTATTTCCAACACAATCATATATGTTGCATATAAAATAATGATAGAAAATGGGGAATATGACATTTTTGAAACACTAAGAGATCAACTTATGAAAAATTTGGATAAGATAAAAGAGGACAGGAAAAAAAAGATTCAAGTATGGCTCTCTATTGGTATGTTTATTCTTTTATTTCATCAATTACTTTCCTGGAGTAGGCAACATTAAGTGGAAAGAAGATAAACTAGTGGCTATTCAGATCAAGGAACTTTATAACATGCTAGGAGATAAGAAATAAATAATTGATATATGAGGATACTTTAAAAATTTTCAAGAGTCTATGCAGTTGATACATAGGATTCCACTAAAAATAGTGAGGAAGTATGAGGACAAAATTTGTTTCATGGTAGATATTGATGCATGTCTAATGGAGGCAACATATCCTAGAACATATTGGGTAATGCCTATGAGATATGAGGTGGATAATCCACTTCTTGAGGCTTATGCTAAAGATATCTTGAAGAGACCCATAGATGAATCAAAGAAAACGTTCAGTACATATGTTGAAAAGAAACTTGAAGTACATGAGGAACTCACTAGACCTAGAAGAGAAAAAAAAAATAAGAAAACAGGTTGAGATGGTTGGTAAAATGATGGGTTTCACTAAGGAAAAGATGGCAGAAGCAAGGAATAATTTGAAGAAAAAGAAAAGGAAAAGGGAAAAGGAAAAGAAAAGGTAGTAGAAAAACCTATTAGTGTTGATGGTTATGCCCCTCCTACATATATAAACTTTTCCCTATCATCTAGAGGCAGGGAGACAAGGAGCTCGATGAAATATTTTGTTATTCATTAGAGAAGAAAGTGGAAAATAACTTAGATGCATCACTCTAGGGAAACTCTGTCCCCTGATTATTTCTTCACGTCGTTTATTATTTTAAACATCTTTGAAATAGTCTTATTTTAACCCTATGTCAAAGAGGGGCAAAATGTAGACACCTAAATTTGATTAACAAATCCAATTAAAGTTAGCTCTCTCCTATGCATTGTTAGTTAAATGATTGATCATAATTTAATTAATTTATGTTAAGCCCCTAGCACAATTAATTCAATAAATTAGCTATAGTCTAATTAATTATCTAAATGACAATACATAGTCTGATGATTAATTAAACCCATTTTCCTTTATTAATTTAAATAAATATACTTATCTATTTAAATTAATTCACTTTATCCCTCTTATCCCATTTGTAATTAAATAAAACCTATTTAATGAATTTGAGCACATGGCTCCTAATGTTAACCCTAGCCTAACCATGCTTAACCACCTAACCCGTGGTTCTAACTCTACCCAACCCCTTCACACATGTTAACCTCTCTTGATTAGCTAGTTGACATTGATTAACTAATTAACCCCTCCACCCACTCTCTTTCCTCCCATCACATCCTCCTAATCCTCCCACTTGTCCTCTAATCCAAGCCTAAGCACTCCCTAAACATTTTCACAATCATAATCTAAGGATTAAGAACTCCTAACACTCACCCAAGTCAACCCCCATGTCACATCCCTCAAATATCCAACCATATGCATTTAAGTCTTCCTTCAATTCTCTTAGATCTCTCTTAGACACTCCATCCATCTCTTACATCTTTTTCCCCTCTCACATCTCCGAAAATGGTCACATTTCCCCATTCTTCCAAACCTCTCTCATTATGACACTTGCCACAATGGGAGGCATTTTAGAAAGCACAATATATGCGCTCTCCCTCAAATCCATCTCCACCCTTCCTCAAGTTTTCATCTTGAACCTCCATTTATCCCCCCCATTTTCCTATAAATTGAACCCTCATTTCCTTCATAATCATCCACATTTTATGCAAAGTTACCATGTCATTTTGAAAAGTAATAATCAATCCCCCTAGCCTTGCTATGCCAAAATATTTCCAATACCAATCCTTTGAAGCTTGAGCATCAATATTTGAGCACACATCCAATCCAATCTTGGACAAATCCATACATCAAGGAGAGCTTGCATGGTTTTAAGGAAGGTTTGCACACTCTTAGTCTTATTTGCTTATTTTTAACTCTTATTTTGTCTTATCTTATATGTTGTAGTAGATTAGTTTGTTGAATGTTTAGCATTGCTTCATATTCCTAACACACTAGTTTTATTGCACACATTTTGATACGCCTGATGGGACCCACTTCATGGGTTATTTTTCTTTATTTCTACCTTATTTTCTTTGTAAAAAACTAACTAAAACTAACGATTTATCATTTTGAGTGGCTTTTTTGCAAGATTTTTAGTGTTTGTAGGTTGGAGGAGGGAGAATAGGTGGTCTCATTCCTACGAAAACCTTTATTTTTCATGCAGCATCAAATTTTATTCCTTGCAGGATCATGACAAGGATCGGAGGGAAGGCAGGTAGGGTCTATGGGATCAGGATCCCGTAGACTGTTCTCTTGTGACGGGCTGAGAGCCATTTCCTACTTTTCTATATTTTTCTCTCAAAATTCATCAGCTCTTTGGGAATGCAGTTTGACTATGTGGGAATGTAGGGAGACCTTTTGTACGCCATAAGGCATTTATTTCTTACACACTGTCAAAAATTTGTAATATTCATACACCCACGAGATTGTTGTTTGACCTGGCAGGATCATTCTTTGACTTGGTGGGATTGCATTTTTTCTAACTTTACTTCTATTTTTTCTATAGGTCCATGGGATTGCGTGTATAGACGGCGGCAATGGTCATTTAAAATTTTAAAAAGTTAAAAAGAACAAAATTTATTCATCTCACTTTTGTGCATAAAATGAACCCACGTCTATTTTGGTGCCCTAAAATAAACAAAGGTTAAAAAGAACCCTCAAATCAAACACTTTGATTTGGGTTTAAAATTAAGCCACCATTATTGAATTTCTAAAGGATGAATAAACAAACACAATAAAACGCTTTAATTTGGGCTTGAAATGAACACACATAATCTTGAATACCAAGAGTAAAAAGACACAAAGCAAATGTATTTTAAAGCTTTACTTTTCAAAGGAAAAAAGAACCTTACATGTTAATCATGAGTGTTTAATCATCAGCACTACCTTAGGAGATATTTTCATTTTCATTCCAAGCCTTGTTAGAGTAAGTGACATACAATAAGTAGCTTATATCTGTATCCTCTCCCCTTGCCTTTGTATATCTTGGATGACGAGAAAGGTTAATTTTATTATTCTACTTCTAGAGAGGCATGTCTAGATGGTGTTTTTTCCCTTTAGAGGATGACCTCAAACTGGTAATCCCTTCGACCGGTATAGAAATAAGACACTGAAAAAAGGTTTGTCTTACATACCACCAAGCTTAGGCAATGTGTGTTGATGGTAGTCTGTACTAGGTGAAGCATCCCAAGCATATCAGCATGGTCAACTAGTCTCTTAAGTGAGTCACACATGTACAAACCGATTGGGGAGATGCCATGAAATCTTACTAAAAGTCATTTAAACTAGAAAGATACCCATTCACCCTCCAAAACTTGATAATATTTGTGCAAGAGGATAGTAACCTCCCCAAGATCACTTGCACATTCGTACCACCTTAGCATTTGTAGTCAGATAATATGGCATTGCGTGCTTGGTGGTGGTCATATTCTGATTATCTCTCATGTGTGTGTGTGTGTGTGTGTGTGTGTGCCTACATTTGCAATCACATATTTTTGAATTTCAGCTGATTCCTTAAGGTAGAAATTGTTTGTGTGCGTCTTCAATGTCACTAAACCTATGAAAACACGTTCAGAACATACACATTTGAAAGGTCAAAGTCTTTTCCCAAAAGATATCAAATCTACATAATCCTTGCAAGGTTTCTTTTTCCCTTGCGAGAATTGTTTCTCAATTATTACAAAAGCATAATCATTCCAAAAAAAAACCAAGTTAAACTTACCGAAGTCACTACCTAGTTTTAGATATTCAAGCTTTTATCAAAACTGTGCACATGCCCTCTTCAGGGAAACATAAGAAAGTTAAGACCCAACTACCCCTCGCATACAAGGAATAAAAATCTACCAATCGAGAAGCCAAGAAGTACCAACAAATTGTTGATTCCATCAAGAAAGAGATTCACATATGTGAGGAATATGACAAAATCATCTACAATAACAAGCTTGAAATTTTCATGGCCAAATATTATTTGAACCATGGCTTTGTCAACTTTGAGCAATATGACTAGATGGAACTTAGAAACATCACCATTTACTCCTCTTCTCTTTCCACTTAGCTTTCATCTTAGGACCATCATTTTATTCTTCATCCTTAGGAAGGTATCACCCAATCAACCTGGAAAAATCTAACTAATCTGAGCATCATCCTAGCATCATCATGGTATCATCCAAAAAGAAATCAAAATCCAAAACATACCCTTCACTTGGTGTCATATCCTTTTGAGTTACATAGTACCCATATCTTATCATTAAACCGTCATTAGGCTCCCATAACTAAGCATTGTTTAGGGTAGCCCATCTTGTCTTTGTGGCCCCATCACCTTAATCAAAAGGTTGGATTACATTGATAAAGAATCTTTTCCTCCAAAGACTATAAGTCTATCATAGGTTGACACAATCATGTACATATAAGCTTGCATTAGGGAAGGCAACTCATAATCCATTTTTTACACCAAGTCATCCTTAGGTCCTTAAGGCACCCCCATCATCTTAGCATCATCATCCACATCAAAATCCCCAAATCATTACACCATCATCCTTAGTTACATTGGAATCTTTCACCTCACTTAGCATCTTGTATCTCTTTAGGGCATCCATTTCATGTCACCCAAAACTCGATCCAAGAAGAGGAAGTAAATGGAAACCAATCTTGTCTCTAGCTCATCCAATCTGACAGTGGACCCTAACAACACCATGGTGACTTTTGATCCTCGGCACCAAGCACAAAGTGAACACATATGGGCTAACCCAGATGATACTCCCACCCTAAGTTCCATGGAAGCATTCATGATTCATCCTGGACATGTGCACATGGTCATCGCCATTATAGGACACAACAACCACACCATCTTGGCCACATTTCAGCATGAATGAATCTAAGTACCACCTGGACTTTTTCCGTCATGAATCCTATGAACTATAACCATTCATGATGTATTTTTCCACCCTGTGGTAGAAGAAATCATTGACCCTCTTCAAAGGCATCCCAAGTTAAATCTTGTATTCCTCATTTTCTCCAATCCATAGCCACTCAACCCATAGTGCACACCATGGAAAAACCAACACCATTCTCCATCATGGGGCCATCAACCTCCAATATTTTTCCACCTCCACCATCACAACCTATCCAACATTCACAACCTATCCAACCATCACAACCTAGCCAACCTTCACAACCCATCCAATCTATTGCTTCCTAAGTTTCACAACCTATGGTTGGTCCTCAACTAATCAAAACACAACCAATCATTACTCAACCTGCCAACACCCAACCAATCATCTCACAAGCACAATTCATGCAAACTACAAGCACCTCTATACCAACATCCCTTCCATCTGTCATACCTACATCACACCAACAACAACCATAATTCACTACTGGCATGTCACCCATGGGGGCCTTTAACCAACCATTATTTCCACAAAGACCCATGTTTCAAGGTCATATAGCTACCCTCCTAGATTTTCCCAACATCGCTTGCATAGTCACAGTCAAATCCAACACTTTCACAATAAAATTTCCAAGTTGGCCAAACCATGCAAGTCATCTCCTCATCCACTTGGAGCTATTCTCAGGCTTCCCTACAATCACTTAGGATACCAACACATTCCAATAGCATAAATCCTGCCACTTTCCAAGTGCAACAACCATTCATCAACCCTTTCATCATCATGTAACCCATTTTGCAACCCATCCAACAAAAATATCCTACCTACACCAACTATTTGGTTAGGCTTCCATCTGCATCATTGCAAACTATCCCACCTCCCCAACAACCAAGAATCCCCTCTTGTATCAAATACCATGCTCCTTATACTAGGGGAATTCACCTGTAGCCCACATATCCCATGCATAATAGTATTTCCATGAAACCATATTATGTGGGTCTAACCCGGTCTCACCTAACCTATCTGATCCCCCAGCAAGCGCAACCCTTTTATCAATAACCATCACAACTGCAGCAATATTTTCCATCAATCCCCCCAAAAATACCTCACCCAACCACTATCAAAACCCTCACAACCTACCTACGCCATCAACCAATCCCCTTATCACACACCCCAATATCCCCCATAGAACCCTCCATACTCACCAGCCACATTTGACCCATATCAGGCACCTAGTTCCCATTTATTGGGGGCTCCTACTCCACTATATATCAATCAAGAATGGGAAGAAATTAAGAACACTCTTAAGGAGCTTTGAGAAAGGACCAAAACTAAGATCTTCAAATTCAAGGAGGTGTGTCCCTATCCTTTTGATCGATCCATCATAGTCATACCCTTCTCCATAGATTTTGAGACAAACAAATTTGACAAATGCAAGGGGAAGGGAGATCCGATCAGCCACATTAAATAATTTTACATGGCAAGCCAAGAGGTAGCATATAGTGATAAATTTCTCATGTGCCTCATCCCCAAAAGACTGGATGGGACAGCTCTTGAGTGGTTCTACAAAATCCCCTACCGTACAATCACAACATTTGCAAAAATGTCTAAAACGTTTGTAGCCTAGTACACACATCACATCGAGAATGAACTATCTCTCCTAGACTTGTGCAAATCTAAGGGAAAAGGCAAAAAAATCCTGGCATATTATTTACAAAGGTGGCAAGGCCTCACCATAAGATTTTTGTACCAACTGCCTGAGAAACATTTGATAAAGATATTTATCAACAATCTTCATCCCAAACTAGCACACCATTTCTGCATAAACTGACTGCAAACATACCAAGAAATTTGAGGAAAAGGAATAGACCTCTAAAAAGGTCTCATAAATGACATAACTAGAAAGTTGTACAAAGAGACTCATCATGATAGACCCAATAATGATCAATCCTATTATTGGAACAAGAATAAGAGGGTTGTGACCGACAGTGTTGCAGATACCAAACACATCAAGATTATTGTATCCATACCAATAACTCCCACGCCTGCATATCATAAAAAATGATTTACAATTGGCCACACCACCATATCCTCCTCATGGGACAAATTATCATCCAAACTACCAAATTCCTATGAACCAAACAGATTCCATATTCGTCCTACAAGGACAACTCAAGCCACGAGCCTAGAATATGCAAAAATGCACATTTACTCCCTTGGGTGAATCCATAGATGTGATCTTCCATTGAATGGATAAATCTAACATGATTGTATATTTGCATACCTAGCATTTCGATGAGTCTACTCCTAAATCAGCTTGGTACAAAGACAATGAATGCTAATACTATCACCGTGTTAAGGACACACTACCATAAAGTGCATGAAGCTGAAGCACTACATACAAGACCTCATCAACTGTAAAGAGATCATAGTAGACTCTCTCTCCCAACCATTGTCAAACAACAACCTACATATCTATCAAAATGTGTTTCCTAAACATAGCTCTGGTAAAGGACCCACCAATCCTTCTCAAACCTCGAACCAAGGGAAGGGTAAGCAAGGAGATCATGCTGATAAAAAATACTATACCAATGCTTAAATCAACTATGACCAGCTCATCGGTTGCATATCCCAACTCAAACCCACTGTCAATGTAATCCATGTCAAAGACATTGATAGTTAGTGTGGAGTTACTATCCATAGGGGAATAATCTATGTCATAGGTACCACTAATTTTTCATCTTCTAGTGCACAATACAATCTCCTAGAACACCTAGGGAACACCCCTGCCCAAATCTCCATCTTGGATCTCCTATACACTTCACCCATCCACCAAGAAATCCTCAATAAATCTCTACAAGAATCACATGTCTGTAGCAACATTGACCCTACCCAGTTCCAAAATCTTGTTAGCCACCTATCTACATCTTGTGGAATCTCTTTCAAACCAACATACATATCATCTGTTAAACCTGACCACAACCTCCCTCTCTGCATTGCCATCAAGTTTAATGATTTCACCATTAAAATATTCATGATAAATAATGGTTCAAGCCTCAATTTATGCACATTTAAATTCATCAAACAATTGGGGTATACCAAAGTAGACATAATGAGTGATGTCATTACCATCAAGGCTTATGACAATCTGGAACGCACATCTAAAGGTACCATCTCACTACCCATCTAGTTGGGCCCAGTAGTGAAAGACATAATCTGCCACATTTTTTATCTTGACCTCCCCTTCAACATCATCCTTGGATGCCCATGGATTGATTCCATGTAGGTTGTTCCCTCCACCTTCCATTAGTGCATCAAATTCTGACATAATGGAACTGAAATCACCATCAGCACACATCTCCATCCCTTTGCATACTGTCATGCATTGGAAAATCCCTTTCCAAATTCAACTCATTGTCCCTAAATTGATATCAAGACTTCCATTGCTAGTTCTTCTAGATCTTACATTGATCTAGAAACTATCCTCTCATCCACTCTCTCCACTTTCAAGATCAACAACAGAGGTTGAAGTGAATATAGCATATTAGATGTGTTCATAGTTGGGTTCCTACCTATGGACCCAAACACAAAAGGATGCCCATCCCATCAAGAATCACCCCAAGAAAGAAATCCACATCTAATCCAATTAGGCCCCTAAACAATCATGTCTCATGGAATCCTAAATAGCAAGGAAATAGAACTTGACAACAATAGGTGGCTATATCAAGATCCGCAGGCCCCGGATGAAAAGCTCCTTGGATATTTCAAAAACAAATACCCACAAGCTAGGAACAAAGAAGTGGAATTGCCAAGGAGGGGGCTTAAGCCATGAAGAGGGTGAAATGAAGGCTCCCATTGAGACTCCCCATTTTCCAAGAACTCAATGAATAGGTTTTGTCCTCGACAATACTTGGGGCACCAATGAAAATAGTTGTACCTATCATAATACCCTTGGTGAAATTGTCAAAGTTTAAGACATTTTGGAAGAGAAAATTGTGAGAGCCTACAATGATTCCCTTGATGAGGAAACCTTCTTTAGAAACGTTGTCCACTACCAACATGAATCAACTTCATTGACCTTCCCCTTTTCTACCCCAAACTCATAGACTGAGACCAACCAAGCTTCGTACACATCAATTAATTCCAAAGAGAGGATGTGCTCCTTCTTAGGAATAACGTGTCTCAACCTTGGATAATTCCTATTATTATTATTTGTTTTGTAAAATATATTTCTTGCAAATAATGTAATTAAGTGTGAGTGCACATGTCTAGTTGGCATGTTGATGTGTCACTCCACTTGATGTGTCAGCATCTTGAATTGTGTGTAAGGAGATCATGGCTGAAATGGTTATGACGGATTCCTATGATACGTAAGAGCTATTTCTAGGAGATGTCAATGATAGGTAAAGACATGCAATGACATGTGGCAACTGATAAATTTGATTACTGTACACTCTTCCAATCCTTTATCCCAACCGTAAAACCCTAATACGGCTATCTTTGGGAGTTGCTCTAAAAAGGAAAGAACAATGATATAAGAATTTTTTAGGGTTGCGGGAAGCGATACAAAAAGAGTGTATTGTTGGTATAATCTGGTGCTACTAGATTTGTCTGTGTGTGTCGATTGTCTCCTGAAAGAACTTGCATTGCAAGTGTGTTGTAACCATTGTGTTGAAGATAATACATTGTGCAGGTTTTGGAGTGCTGGGGTTTTTTACCGAAAGGTTTTCCCCAAGGTAAATCATTGTGTCATTCTCTATTTTCTGTATGCATGGTATATGGTTGCAATATCTTTGTTAAAGTAGTTAACAAATCTGAAATTGTAAGGATTTGAAAGAATTTGCACAATGCTTTCCTTTAGAGATTAGTGTAGGAAGTTGTTTCTGCACCTGAGTTTCATTACAAGTTGTATCAGAGCCTGATCAACTTTTGATCCTAGTTGTTGGGTAGGGTTTTTTGAGCTAATCTCAAGTTGAGTGAGATTTTTTTGTGCAAAGCATTCTGAATCTTATTTGTAGATTGAGATGGAAGGTTCCTCATATAGTAGAATGGAGTTGAAGAAAATTAATGGCACTAATTTAGAGTTGTGGAAACTCAAGATGGAAGACATGCTTGAAGACCGTGATCTATGGGAGGCTACTTCACTTGTTGTGAGACCTGCAGCAATATCTCAAGTGGATTGGGAGATCAAGGATTGGAAGGCTAAGGGTCTCATTAGACTCTGTCTAGCAGATGTCGTTCTTCTGAATGTTCTTGATGAGACTACTACAAATTCTTTGTGGACATGGCTTGGGTCTATGTATCAAGCCAAATCTCTAGTGAATAAGTTGTTCCTAAGAAATAAGTTGTATTCTTTAAGAATGGAGGAAGGTGGATCTGTAACTGATCATCTCAATGCATTCAATTTATTGATTGCATAGTTGGCATCATCCGATGCCAAGATCGAGGAGGAGGATCGATGTATGACCCTACGTTGTTCCTTGCCAGATTCATGGGACCATCTTGTGATGGCTCTCAGAAGTACTATAGTCACATTCTGTATGGATGATATGGTGTCTTCACTTCTATCTGAGGAGATGTGAAGAAAGACTTTGGATTCGTCTAAGGAAGCCCTTGCTGTTCGTGGGAGATCCAATGATAAAGGAAAGAAGAATGACAATAAGTCAAAGAATGGCAGATCCAAATCCCATGGGAGTTCTAAAACTCCTGGAAAGTCCAAGGCGAAATGTTGGAACTGTGATAAATCTAGGCACTTCCGGAGGGATTGCAAAGAACTAAAGAAGAAGAAGAAAGGCTCAGATTTAGCTTCTAAAAAATCTCAAGAAGATGGAGATGCTTTTATTGTAGCTTTGGCAGCCCATGCATCTGATGATGTGTGGTTAGTAGAATCAGGTGCTTCTTCTCACATGACCTCTCATCGAAACTGGTTCTCAAAATATGAAGAGTTTGATGGTGGAAAGGTGTACTTGGGTGATGATTCTCACCTAAAGATAGTTGGACGCAGAAGGGTCACTATCAGATTTCCTGAT
>MU228198.1:873980-898060 GCA_018584345.1 Thuja plicata | reverse complement strand
AAGTGGTTGAGATGGGTTAGGTTGGGGTTTAGGGGAATATTAATAAATGAAATAAACTTATTTAATTCATTTAGAAATATAGGAATTAATTATTTAAACAATTTAATTGCTTTTTAATAATTAGAGGGCTATAGCCATTTTAATTAAATTAAATAGGCTAGGGGAATGGGTTAATTGCAAGTGGGTATTTGATTTAGGGATTTATTTAATTCCTTTATAATTAAATACTATAGCCATGTTTGATTTTGATTTGATTTGATTGGTCGAAATTGATTTGAATTGTATGGCTATAATAGTTAACATAAATCAGTGATAAAAATCACCTAGGATATTAAATTGATTCAAAGAATTATGCCAAGCAGTAACAGAGTCGTTTGGACATAAATCAAGGGTATGATCACACTTAGGGCAAATAGGGTCTATAGTTGCGATAGACCAAATTCAGGTGGTTACAACATTCATTATTACTTTGCATCTCATTCATTTTAGGTTGCGTTATTAATTTGTGTATCATTCATTTTAGGTTGCATTTTAGTTTGCATATCATTCATTTTAGGTTGCATTATTAATTTTCATATCATTCATTTTAGTTGGTAGCCATCTTAAGTATTCATTTTTGTTATCTCATTAGGTTGCATCCACCTAATCACCTAGGTTCCACTTTTCAGATTGCATTTACATACATTTAAAAATAGAGTAAAAGAGCATCATAGGTAGTAGAATACATCTAACATATCACATACATGGAACATGCATGCAATACATAAACACACACAAAAGAACATCACATCCATCTTGCATCCATACATGTCATTAATCATATCATAAACACATATAAGCATACATCCTACAAAACAAACATGTCATCACATCATATAAACCATCCATCCTACATCACCCACGTGTCAATCCATCACATCGCCTCATACATCTACACCATCCATCCATATGAAAATCATCAAAAGAACATATAACACATGTAGCCCACCACAACTCTACATCATATATATATAATCCCGCCTAAAACACCATGAAAGAATAAAAGTCCCAAATGTCCATAATCATAAGTCACAATGTCTCATATAGTACAAAAATAGGCTCTATGCCCCAAAAAATAAAAACAAGGCCATCATAGCATCTACATCATATATCAGTGACCTCCTCGTCCCCTTGTGGGAGGATAATCCTTTGTCTCCTGCATGGTGGTGTCATGTCCCTTAGTCTGGCCTATGAGTACTTGTGTGGCCCCCACTGTCAGTCTCATCCCTATGCGGGTTGGCTTAGAAAACACCAGAACCCCTCTGCCTATGACTAGGAGCCTCAATCCTATGCCTAGTCTATATCCTAGGATACCTGTACCTGTACTTGTATCTATACCTATACATGTATCCAACCTCTCTCTCAAGGAACCTGTATCTGAACTCTTGGCATCTTGCATCTGCACTGAACCATTGGTTGACTTTATGTGACTTTGACTATGCCTTGACCAATGGCTATGTCCGTGCCCCTATGTGTTGTGAGACGCTCCTCCTACCTTCCTACTACTTCTTGATGGTCATCCAAACACTCCTCATGACATCACAGATCCCTCATCGACCTATAGGACTCCTGTCTATCCTATGGAATGGTTGCATGGTACATGGCTCGATACCAGCCCACCTACTCTCTCACTAATGCTAGCTCTCTTTTATACCCTGCTATACATGCACCTCCTCCCAGCAATGCTAGATCTTCCCTCAATCTCCCCATATCCTATAGTAGATAATATTTCTTCCACTATAGTTTTTCCCTCTCAATCCTGTATACATCTCTCTCTCAAAGATATGTATCTCTCTCCTTGAGGAAAATGAACCCCTCTTTCATCATCTATGTCATTTGCGCCTGTGCACCATCCACCTCCTCCCTCACCTCTCCTACCTGCTACATGAACTCTGTCACATGTTCCCTCAGCTCTTCCACTTGTTCCTGAGCCTAATCTCTCTCCTTGGTCACAGTATCCCTCTCCTACTATAGTATGTCCCTAATGCGTCATTGCATGGATCAACCGCAATGATATAAAATACTCTGCTAGTGTGTCCCATCAACCATCTAAGGAAGATCCTCCCCTATCTTCTATCCCTATCTCTATCGGCCTCAATGGTACCTATACATCTAGCTAGGGCCTTGGGTCCTATCTCCCTCTGTACACATTCATCTCATCACCTCCTCCCCCTACAACCTGATCCCCTTGATCTTCTTGCTCCCCCTACCCATCATCTCCTCCCCTCGGGATTCATCTCCATGGGACCATTTTTGTTGCCCCCCTCCCTAGCCCTGCTCTCAGCCCAGCTCTTAGTCTGGCACTTAATCTTCCTCTCCTCCCTCTCATAGCCAAGGTTGGGGCTCTTCTCAACCTCTCTAACTCTAGAGGTAGGCCCTTCCTTCACACTGCTCATGGCCTCTGAAAGGAACCCCGATACTCTTGTGTACTCCCTCCATCTATTGGCCCTCCCTACCAATCCCACTGCATGGGCTGAATCACCCTCCATGCTACCAAGAGTCCATACACCCTCCATGCTACCAAGAGTCCATATATGTCCAAGGGTTTTCCAAACTCTACTCTCCTCTCTTGGGTAATCCTAAAATACCACCTCTCTGCATCAGGGACCCCCTGTGTAAACCCAAACTACCAAGCCACCCTGTCTTTTTGGTACTACTCCACAATGTAATCTCATCTCTCTATCAAAAATGTAGGTTTCATCACAAAATGAAATTGTCCTTGATCCTCATCCCATGGTCCAACCCTGGTGTATAGTCTCCAGGTGATCCCATCTTAGATATCATTTATAGCCTCTCACCAGTAGTCAATGTCATCCACATTGTGGTATGTCAATGGATCTCCCCAGCTGTATACCATAGGTTGATCCAGTCGTCTACCTTTCCTTCCCACTAGCTGGAGCACTGTAATATGCTCCCAACCTCATACTTGGAGTAAGATCAAAAACCCTATACTCCTACCTTGCCCTATCGCACCGTGATAAACTATCTAGTCCAAGTCTTTGTATGTCTTTGCCAACATTAAGGTGCCCCATGTTGTAGGTACACCTACATTGATGATCCTTATAATCACTGGGATTAGTGCCTGTTTCACACTGGTCCCTCCTATGTCAAGGGAATTATACCCCACAACTAATCCACAAATGTAGAAGTATGTTGTTAGGAATAATAGTCCACAAGACAACTGAGAGGGGGGGTGAATCAGTTGTGATATAGATAATTAAACTTTAAACTTTATAAACCAAATCTGCAAATGTAAATGATAACACACTAAATGCCAACACCATAACACAATATTTATTGTCGAGGAAACCCTGTTAAAGGTAAAACCCCAGTGGGAATTAACACCCACAAATAATGTACTAAGAGTATTGTATCCTCGTTAAAAGATTTAGCCCTGTTAGGAGCTTTTTACAACATTACAGTACATAGTCCCTGTTAGGAGACTGAACCTATTAGGAGTCAAAATAAATAGTAGGCTCATTGCCAAGGCATACTTCCCAAATAATTTTAAGCCACCCTCAAGAATTTACAATCCCAACAAGTGTATAAAGAAAATACACAATCTAGTGAACTATATGAGAGCAACTGTCTTTTCTTGGTCAGTTCCAATGAAGTACTCTTCTCATAAACTTTTCTCTACATCTAGCATCTGAACAAGCCTCATAGCTTTCACTTCTTCTTCTCATTTTAATCTCTGTCACATCTTTTCAAAAGAAAAGATCACTCGTATATACTCTCTTACAATAATTCATCAGGTCGGCCAGTTAAGCTTTCCTAATACACAAATAATTAATTAGGTCAACCAATTAAGGCTTTCCAATATAAAACTAATTATTTGACCCCTTGCTAAGATACACACGGTACCTATAACAAGTAAACATTATTTACAATCCATCAATTATGCTTCCAGATCCACAATCCACACTCGCGATTTATTTTACATGCTACATGTCTGAAGTCGGCCAACAAATAGGTCTCCTTCAAAATACACACCACAACTGGCATCACCAGTAACCAAACCATAATCAAACTCAACCCATTATTTCAACATATGTTGGCTATCCACCTGTAAGCTCACATTATTTGAGATATCTTTTCCAGAAAGATATACCAGAAACAAAGAGACCTGCTTTGTCCAGAATCACAGTTACAGTCCAGAAACTAGTCTGCACCAAATCAACTGTAACATCTGCAATATGCAACATAAAGCCAAGAGACCTTAGGAATAACATCAACACACATCCTTCTACATAAATCCAACTTCAAACATTCTGAATCATCCATACAATGTCTATAAACTTCTTCCAGTCAAGTAACCAATCTGTCCTCTCCACAGAAATATATGTTGACATCAGTGACAAAACATGAATATCAACAGCATGATCAGTACCCAAAACTGATATCATCCAACAATCTCCCCCTTTGGCACTGATGGAAACATATGGGAAAATTCATATGCATCAACCCAAAAGTACTCTCTCTCTCTCTCTCAATACAATCTTCTCAATATCCTCAACACAAATTTCTCAAAATAGTAGGGATTTTCACATAGATTCCTTCCCCCTTTGGTAGCAATGGAAAGGGTGCCGTAACTCATCTGTAGTCTTCTGTAAGGTGTATCTTTTTCAAATATTAATATCCATCAACCAGGTGCAAGATCAGCCAAATGTACTCCATAGTGTTCTCCTGTGATCAGTCCCCCTAAGGAGCAGATCCATACATCAAGTCAAGAGAATGATATAGCTTTGAGATTCACTTGACTGATGCACATTCGCATCATTTAATTACCACTAGGAGGGGCCACCACCCCAAGCATGTCTCTGAGATATTCAAAATCATATTTTGGAAAAGGTTTAGTAAATATATTTGCCATCTCTTCCTTTGTGCTAATATACCCCAGTTTAATGTCTCTATTTGCTACCTTCTCCCTCAAGAAATGATACTTAATAGAAATATGTTTAGTCTTTGAATGCATTATAGGATTCTTTGACATATTCACTATGTTAGTGTTATCACAATGGATAACCACTGGTTCTTTAAAAATTATTCCAATGTCCTTCAACACTTTTTTCATCCAAACAACTTGTGTAGAGTTCATTGCAGTAGCAACATACTCTGACTCAGTAGTAGATTGAGAAATAAAGTTTTTCTTCTTGCTCAACAAAGAAACCAATCTTTTTCCAAGGAAAAATGCACCACCACTTGTACTCTTCCTATCATCCACATTACCTACCCAATCAGCATCAGTATAAGCCTTCAAAGTAAAATCTTTTGATTTTTCATACCACAGTCCATATTCTATTGTCCCTTTCCAATATCTGAAAATTCTTTTGCGGCAGAAAAATGTGTCTCTTTAGGACCTTCCTGATATCTAGCCACAATTCCAACTGCATTGGTAATATCTTGTCTAGTGTGAGTTATATATTGTAGACCTCCAATCATCGATTTGTACTTATTCTAAACAACACTTTGAGTCTCATCACTATCATTCAGTTTGTTTCCAGTCACCATAGGTGTTCCAATAGGTTTACAATCTTCCATTCCAAACTTTTTCAACATTTCCTTAAGATACTTGGTCTGAGATATAAAAATGCCATTCTTACTCTAATTAATTTGCAAAGCAAGAAAAAATTTCATCTCACCAATCATTGACATCTCAAAATTAATTTTCCATTTCTTTAGCAAACTTCTTTCTCATCTTATCATTGCCTCCAAAAATGATATCATCCAACAATTCATTAAATGCTTCAAACTTCACTCTAGGAAATACAACCCTCATCATAAAAGAAAGTACAAAGAATGCAATCCATATCATAATAGAAAGTACACTGAACCTTTCACCATAATATGATCTTGTTCTTGTAGGACCACACAGATCTGTATGCACTAGATCCAACTTCTTTTTTGTTGAATAAGCTTTGATTTTAAAAGTGCTTCTAGTTTTCTTCCCCATAACACACTCTCTACGCATAGTGGTAGATGGATTTACAATCTTAGGTAGATCTCTTACTTCTTTTATCATACTTTCCTTCACAATGTTATCAAAGTTAACATGAAAAAATCTTTTGTGCCATAACCAACTATCATAAACCTTCACAATAAAATAAGAACCTTCAGATGTGTTCAATTCAAACACATTACCTCTATATTTAGTACCAGATGTGATCAAGTCTCCTGCTTTACTTATGATAGAGTATTTCCCATCAATGAATTTCAATTGATAACCCTTGTCCACTAATTGTCCAACACTAAACAGATTATGCTTAAGTCCATCAATAAGTAATACATTGTCAGTGTTAGTCTTTCTAGCCAAAGAAATAGATCCAACTCCAATAATAAGCTTAGGGGTATTTTCACCAAATCTAACAACACCACCATCATGTCTTTTCAAACTAATTTTTTTTTTTTTTATCTCTAGTCATATGGTGTGAACAACCACTGTCTATAATCCATTCAGATTTCTTTTCAACTTGGGATACAAAGTCTTTTTCTTCATGTATAGGTTCATCATCCTCAATAGCAATAAATCCAATTTCATCATAGTCACCATCATCATCATCATTAGATATACCCTCACTAGCATAATAACATTCCTTGTCTTTTGAATACTTAGACTTGAAAAACTTAGGTTTTTGCTTTGGAACTCTTGTAGAACATCTAGATGCAAAATGACCAATCTTATTACATGAAAAACATTTCAAAGGTAATTTTCCTTCAAAATTTACCTTACCTCTCTTTTCTCTTCTGGAAATTAGTGCCACAACTTCATCTATCTTTCTTTCTTATTCTTGTATATGTTCCCATTCATCTACATAGGCTCCAATTTCTTCTCTTAGATCATTACTATTGGTGCTTTCATTTCCAGATAAGGTCTTCTTGTTCTTGTGCACGGTTGCCTTGAATGTTGACTCGACTTTAGGTAAAGTGTCTCCCAATTCTATGACCTCAAATGTAGTTAACTCTCCAATCAAAATCTCTCTGGTAAAGTTCGGTGTCAAAGGTATAATCTCCTCGATAGCTTGTACTTTGGTTCTATATACAAGTGTCAAAGATCTGAGTATCTTCACAATCACTTCTTCTTCACTGTAAGTACCTCCAGAGTTTCTAATACTAGTAACCACTTTAGTAATTCTCTGTCCATATGCCCTAATGTTCTCATCTACACTCATCTTCAGTGATTCCATCTTTGTCTTCCATTTTTGTAGCTTTCCCTGCTTAGTAAACTTATTTCCAATATATAATGCTTCTAATCTTGACCATATCTCATGTACAGAATCCAAGTCCTTTACTTCTGTGAATTCTCCTTCTAAAAGTGTGCTGATCAAATATTCCCTTGCAACCAAATTACATGAAAATAAATTCTTTTGATCTTCATTAGCCTTCTCTAATTCATCCTCGGTCGCTATCTTTTCATTCTTCTTAGTGATAATCCAATAATCAATTCCCAGACATAGAAAATGTGTTCTCATCTTGTTCTGCCAATTGTCAAATTTTTCAGGATCAAACTTCAGACTATCCTTCCTGTAGTAAGTCATCTTCAGGATCACCTCAAGCTTTAAACTTTCTCTCTAAGGACCAAAAGATTTTATACCAATTATTAGGAATAATAGTCCAAAAGACAACCAAGAGGGGGGTGAATCAGTTGTGATATAGATTATTAAAATTTAAACTTTGTAAGCCAAATTTGCAAATGTAAATGATAACATAGTAAATTCCAACACCATAACACAATATTTTTTGTTGAGGAAACCCTATTAAAGTTAAAACCTCAGTGGGAATTAGCACCCACAAATAATGTACTAAGAGTATAGTATCCCTATTAAAAGATTTAGCCATGTTAGGGGTTTGTTACAACGTTATAGTACATAGTCCATGTTAGGAGATAGACCCTATTAGGAGTCAAAAGAAATAGTAGGATCACTACCAAGGAACACTACCCAAATAAGGTTAAATTTACCCTCAAGGATTTACAATCTGAACAAGTGTATAAACAAAATAAACAATCCTGTGAACTGTCTGATAGCAACTATCTTTGCTTGGTTAATTCTAATGAAGTACTCTTCTCATAAACTCTACTCTACATCCAACAGCCAAAAATGCCTCACAGCTTTCACTTCTTCTTCTCTTTTTAATCTATCACATATTTTAAAAAGAAAAGACCACTCATATATACCCTCTTACAATAATTCATTAGATCGGCAAGTTAAGCTTTCCTAATACACAAATAATTAATTAGGTTGGCCAATTAAGGATTTCCAATATAGAAATAATTATTTGACCCCTTGCTAAGATACACACGGTACCTATAACAAGCAAATATTATTTACAATCCATCAATTATGCTTCCAGACCTACAATCCACGCTCACAATTCATTTTACACGCTACATGTCTGAAGTTAGCTAGCAAATAGGTCTCCTTAAGAATACACACCATAGATGACATCACCAGTAACCAAACCACAATCAAACTCAACCCACTATTTCAACATATGTCGGCTATCTACCAGTAATCTTGCATTATATGAGACATCTTTGCCAGAAAGATATACCAGAAACACAGAGACCTGCTGTCTAGAATCATAGTTACAGTCCAGAAACTAGTCTTCGCCAAATCAACTGTAACATCTGCAATATGCAACATAAAGCCAAGCAGCCTTAGGAATAAGGTCAACACACATCCTTCTACATAAATCCAACTTTGATCATTTTGAATCATCTGTACAGTGTCTATACACTTCTTCCAGTCAAGTAACCAGTATGTCCTCTCCATAGAAATATATGTTAACATCAGTGACAAAACATGAATATCAACAGCATGATCAGTAACCAATACTGATATCATCCAACATATACTTGTTGTGTTGGATATGCATCCAGATGGTGATGTAGAGATAACTGTTCATGTTGCAATGAGAGTGTGACACCTAGTCCTATGAGCGCTACCAATTCCTACTGCTGGGTAGTGTCCCCTGAAATAACCTCTATCCCATAGACTGGAAATCAGAATATCTGGTACACATCCTCTACGGTGATCGTCATCTCCCCCATCGGGAGATGGAAGTTTGTTGTCTCAAATCTCCATCACTCACATAATTTTTTCACCATTTCCATGTACACCCATCTATAATGCATTCATGTGATGTACCCTAATCTGAATGCATCAACCTGAGCCCACTTCATTGGTGTAAACTACTCTGCTGCTCGCAGAACAGTGGTCTGTCTCTCCTGTGATGTCAATTGACCCATGGACCACTATAACCAAACAAACTCAATCTGGTCAGCCTACTTATGTTACCAATACACTTTCCAACTAAAGATAAAACCCTCCCCTTCTCTTCCCTTTCCCCGTCCCCTCCCTTTTCTTAACTTTCTACCATCTCCCCTCTTTCCTGCAACCTTTTCTTTGTCCTCACATTCTCACAATCTTGGGATCTCTTACCTAGATACCCTATTCTAGTATTGCAGGAATGCATTCCCATGACCATCCCTACTCTACCCCTAACATCCCTTGTGGGATTGCTTTATTTTTACCCTCTCAGCCCCCGTTGCTCCAGGATTACATTCCCGCAAAAATTTGTTGCGGGATTTTAGTCCCGCGAGTAATTCTAGTCCCTAACCCTGACTCATGATCCTACAAATCATTGTAAACCCTCCAAAACCATCCCCAATCTATGCAATTTATTGTGGGACCGCGTTCCTACCGAACCTGATGGCATTTTTGCTAACAAATCCCCTACGGGTACGCTTCCTAAAGATCTCAAACTAGCTAAAAATAAAAAAATGCACAACTCAAAAAGCCACTTTTTTTACCCTACTTGTCTTTCTAGCTCTCAATGCTACCATATTCTCATCATGATGTTCGCTCGGTGCCTTGGTCATCCCTTATCAGCCATCGTTCTCAGCTATATCAGAGCTCACAAATCATAAATCAATCTATAATCTCAATGTGCACAATAAACTTATTCCTTTGCCCTCCCAGCCTTATATAGCCCTACCCTGACCCTTCTTTTCCACCCCTGTAAGTCCCCATCTTCCCCTAATTTATCCTCAACCTCTATTTTTATTGTTCTTCTCACCATTCCCCTTATTAGGTCCCCTTTCTTCCCATTATTCTTTGTTGACTCTTGTATTCTTTTCAAGACACCACTAGGGCCTCTCCTTTTCTCCCTGTTGCCCTCTCGAGGGAGCATCACCCTATCCTAATTCTCTCCCACTTACCACTCTGGGGAAATTCTATTTCCTAATTATTTCTTTGTGTCGTCTATTATTTTAAACGTCTTCCAAATAGTGTTATTTTAATCCTATGTCGAAGAGGGGCAAAATGTAGACACCTAAATTTGATTAATAAATCCAATTAAATTTATCTCTCTCCTATGCATTGTTAATTAAATGATTAATCATTATTTAATTAATTTATGTTAACCTCCTAGCTTAATTAATTCAATAAACTAGTCATAGTCCAATTAATTATCTAAATGACAACCCATAGTCTGATGATTAAGTAAACCCCTTTTCCTCTATTAATTTAAATAAATATACTTATCTATTTAAATTAATTCACTTTATCCCTCTTATCTCATTTGTGATTAAATAAATCATATTTAATCAATTTGAGCACATGACTCCTAACTTTAATCCCTAGCCTAACCATGCTTAACTACGTAACTCATGGTTCTAACTCAACCCAACCCATTTACACATGCTAATCTCTCTTGATTAGCTAATTGACCTTGATTAAATAATTAACCCCTCCACTCATTCTCCCTCGTCCCATCACATCCTCCTAATCATCCCACTTTTTCCTCTAATCCAAGCCTAAGCACTCCCTAAACATTTGCACAATCATAATCCAAGGATTAAGAACTCCCAACCCTCACCTAAGTCAACCCCCATGTCACATCTCTCAAATCCCCAACCATATGCATTTAAGTCTTCCTTAAATTCTCTTGCATCTCTCTTACACAATTCATCCATCTCCTACATCTTTTTCCCCTCTCACATCTCCTAAAATTATCACATTCCCCATTCTTCCAAACCTCTCACATTGTGACACTTGTCACAATGGGAGATATTTAAGAAAGCAAAATCCATGTGCTCTCCCTCAAATGCATCTCCACCCTTCCTTAAGTTTTCATCTTGACCCTCCATTTTCCTATAAATTGAGCCCTCATTTCCTTCATAATCATCAACCTTTTATGCAAAGTTACCATGTCATTTTGAAGAGAAAGAATCAATCACCCTAGCCTTACTATGCTAAAATCTTTCCAAGACCAATCCTTTGAAGCTTTAGCATCAACATTTGAGCACACATCAATCCAATATTGGATAAATCCACACATTAAGGAGAGTTTGCATGGTTTTAAGGAGGTTTTGCACACTCTTAGGCTTATTTTCTTATTTTTAACTCTTTTTTATCTTATCTTATATGTTGTAGTAGATTAGTTTTTTGAATTTTTAGCATTGCTTCATATTCCTAACACACTAGTTTCATTCCATAAAACTATTGTATTGATTACTTTCTATGATATGTTGATAACGAAGCATAGACTACAGATTTGGCTAAGTATGGAATAGTAGACCCAGTATACATGTTTTGGTATATGGATCGGTACAGGAATGTATGATTGAATTTTGAAGTGTGAACCTAGGAGGAGATTTAGAGAGGTATTATTTACTTTTGTCTATGATCACAGTAGTTGATATTATCATTTTATTGAGTTACAACTTTATAAGTGTCAATATATAGAGTACAAAGAAGAACAGAGTCATTTGGATTGAGGAATATCGATTAGTGATCCTATCATATCGTTGATCTGATCAGTTTGATTGATGGAGATGATAGATCTGAAATGTGTACTGAAATCTATTATTGTGTTCAAGGTTAGGAACACGTTTTGAGGATAGATATTTCAAAAACTTCACACATTATATATTTTGTTCTTGAGGCTAACAATGAGAGTTAATATATTTGATGATGGATATATAAGCTCTATTTTTTGATATGTTTAGATATATAAATGGTTGGATATGATTAAGATATGTTGTATGTGATTGATGGATCATTGAGTAGAGCTTCAATTATTAGATAAGCAAATGTATTATACTTAATGGAATTATATGGGGATTATTGGTGCTACTTCTTAGTTCACTTTTTGTGGTTGAATTACTTTGTATGGTAGTGTGTCTCTAAGGGTTGTATACCAATTTTCTAATATGATAAGTCATCTCTAGGTTGTAAGCCTAAATGCATGTGCATTCCCTTTGTGAACTAAACCAACTTATTTCTATAGAAGTAATACTTGTGGGTTCCATCCCCACTGTGGTTTTTCCCTTAACTGGATTTCCATTATAAAAATCATGGTGTTATGATGTTGTAGATGTTTTTATTTTGTTTCAGCTATTTACTTTTCATTACTTTCAATTTATGGTTATATAGTCAAGTTAAAAAATTTATAAATGCTATAACATTGATTCACCCCCCTCTCTCAGTGTTCCTCAATCCTAACAGGGACCTCTTTTCCCACTGTAATCGTCTCATCCCTAACATGGGAGGTAGTCTAAGGTGGGTTAACCACTACTAGAGTAGAACTTTTTTTCATTTCCTTTATATACATTTTAGGCTAAATTTGTGTTTCAATCCTCTTTCTCACTTCTAAAATTTTTCTGATTTTATCCACAACTAACTATTGGGCATTCTTAGTTTTGAATTTGAAAGAGTCATTCTTATCATCAGAGTCTCAGAGAAAATCATTTATGGCTATGGAGGGGATGGAAGGGGATATTTCTCCTAAAAGGCCTCCTTAATAGCACAGTGAATAGAAACAAGGTTCTTTGCAATAGAATGGAGGGATGAATTAGCTACATGAATGGGAATAGTCAGAGTCACAACAGGAGTGGGGTGAGGGTCATGACCCAAACATAATTGAAGAGGAACAATATATAGCTGAGGGAGCTTGGAATCCTTATCCTCAAGAACCAAATAAGAATTAAAAGATTCTTTAGGATTTGAAACCCCTTTAGAATCTCCTTGGTGACTAGCACCAGATGGTTTGTGATTTTTCTTCAAATGGGAAACTTTTGTCTTAAATGCCCTTATCTTCTACACAACAAATAGGCACTTATCCCTCTCAAAAATTCAACTTCACATTTAATGTGTTCATTATCTAATTCAACACTAATTAGCTATGGGTGGTCAACTCGAGGTTTGATGGTTATCAGAAGTCGAGCATCCATATGAGGAAGGATGGTATCTGACTCGTCCATCCTTAAAATATTGTCAACTGGCTCAAGGGTTTTTGGAATAACTTTCCACATAATGGGGGAAAAATTCTTAACTATAATCTATCTAGGGCACAAAAGTGCCACTATTTTAGATAGTTGGATTTGGGTGTCCACCCAATGGCCCTAAAACAACCTTGGAAAATAGACCAAAACTCTTTTTTAAGACTTGTTTGTGACTATGAGCATCATTAAAGAAGATAATAAAAATCTCTTTTTGTATCACTCAACAAAATGTGAATTTGAACCCTCATTTATTGACCCAAATAGTCTGCAACCACTTATTCATAAAATCCCTAGAAGGCATTCTAGAATGATCTAGTACAAAAAGAAAAATAGCAATGTCTCTAAATCTAATCATTTTTATTGTTTAACTCCTGTTTCATTTCATAGTTAGGAATAACGAAGAGGGTCATTCCAGAAGAGTACTAACTAGGGTAACCTCCATTCAATTCACTGGTATGCATCTCTCCTCTCGCTACAATGAACTTCACACCAACCACAACCTCTCTATCTCCTGCTAAAGCTGCCTTGAAGGACTTAGCACTGCCAGAGGAAGGGAGAGATGTTAGCATTTTAATGGAGTGATGTTAAGTATTGCATTGATGAAGATTGGTATAGATATGATGACCGGTAGATCAATTATTTAGTTTTCATTGATGTCAACTGGTTGAATTAGTGTTTTCAATATGTTATCAAATATTATGTAAGTCAATCATGAGTTTCAGTATGTTTCTATTAGATAATGAAATAATATGTCATGTATTGTGATGTTAACTTTTTTGTCGTGACTTTTAATAGGAATAATTGAGTTGGTTATGTTTGATTGAACTCAAACAGGGTAACTGCTAAAAATAGTTGGTGACAGATAGTAAGTGATTTGAATGCTATTTCAAAGCGGTAAAATATTTGGTGGATCCTTCATAGGATATGATTTTTTAAAAATTTCAAGATACTATGTTTTCAACTGTGACTTATATTGATGATCGGTACAACTAGTTTATTTAACTAGAAGTGGTGTTAACAGAATGAATAGATAAACAAGACAGAGTTCTTGAATAGGCTACAAAGATTTTTGGATTGGTGAAGATGTTCAAAATGGAAATAGGATCGGTGATTTTTTTGTGAAGTATTAAGGTAGTTCTGTGATTTGTGGAACATAGTTGACATCACATTAATCAAGGTATGTGTTTAAGGTTGATTCTTTAAGAAGTTTCTTTTGGTCAAATAAGCTTTTGAAATAAGCTCAACTACCAAGGTAAAATCCATATGTAAGACGAAGTAGTCAGATAAATTTTTTTATGAGTGGTTAGATACATTGCATCTTACGTAATGTGATCTAGATCATTCATATCTCAAATCTAGGGTTTTTTAAGTCGATGGAAGTAAATCTATATATTGGAAAAGTTGAAGGAGTTAGAGAGCTTATTTTAAATTATAGAAGAATTTGGTGTCAGAGCAAGAAAAGGAATCAAGTGTGATCAAGTTGTGGAAGATTATATAGTGTGGATAAGAATTTCAGAGCTTAATTGGGTCTAATCATGCAAAGGTAGTGCAATTTTCATAGAACATTTTATCTATCACTTTATAACCATTGTAACAGGGAAATCCCTTAACAGGGTGGATCCTAACAGATCTTTATTATAAATCCTCTAACAAGGTGACACAATAGATTTTGTTTTAAGTCCTCTAACAATTCTTCTTCTAACAAGGAAAATATCCTAATAGATCTAAGGAAAATCCCTTAACCAAGTAGCACCTAACAGTGTTTTTGTAACCTTTAATAGGGTAAGCTCCTAATAGGGCATATTCTGAAAGAGTACAAATTTTGTGGGTACCAACTCACACTGTGGTTTTTTTCTCATTTGGGTTTCCATGAGAAAAATATGGTGTTGACATTGTGTGGTTGATTACTTATGGATGCATGATTTGAAAGTCTTATTCATATTAGTTGTTGTTAAATGTTTTTGTGCATAAAGTTAAAAGATGTTGAAATAGTCCATTTGTTGAGGCTAACCTAGGGCCATCATCCATACCACCATAGAGAAAGAGTGGAATGCAATAAAATAATGTGGTAGGAAAAATATGACCGCCTACACGTGGGGTGAAAAACCACTCCCTCATGTGAAATCTTTCATCTCATAGGGTTTCAATTTCGACAGCTAATCCATTCCACTTTATGACCTTTTCAATTTATTTTGTTAACATGAAGGCTCATAATATTTAATAATAGCTTGGAAGGGTTGGTGTTTTCAATTGATTGCGCTAGTATTTTGTTGCAAGAAAATAATTTCATAAAGTTCAACCCTAAAAATGTGTACAAAATAGGAAGACAACAAGAGAGCCTCCTAATATGATATATGTATATATATACACTAAACTTCTTAGTACCCCAAATCCAAGAATATTGTTATTGGCTACCATCTTAATCAATTGTGATTTGAGAGAACTTTTAACTAATGAGAGGTGAAATAAATGCAACCAAATGACTCTAAATAGTAGCATATGGAATCAAATGTTGTATAACTCATATTTAGTCTACCTATTATAAGATTATAAGGATGAACAATATGCCAAAATTAAATTTTAAGCTTTGGAAAGAATTGGTTGATTTCATGATTATTGTATTTCCACATCATGTAATACCTTTTGCTTTTCCTCCTCAATATTTTTGTTCAAGAAGAAAGATGGTACTATGAGAATGTGTATAGACTATAGAACCCTAAACAAGAAAAGCATTAAGAATAGATATCATATTCCAAGGATAGATGAATTGATGGATGAACTACATGGATAACATTACTTTTATAAAATTAAATTGTGATCACAGTACGTATGAAATCAGAATGACGAAGGAAGATTAACCAAAAATAACTTTTAGATGGCACTATGGGTATTTTGAATTTCTATTCCTACCATTCAACCTCACCAATGCCCCAGAAACCTTCTAATCATGTATGAATCATTTTTTCTGACAATAGATAAGGAAATTCATGCTTATAGTCTTTGATGATATGCTTATATATATATAAAAACATGGGAGGAACACCTATGACATATTGAATAAGTGTTCAATATTTTAGAGACAGAGACCAAGCTATATGCCAAAATCTCAAAATATGAGTTTGGCTTAGAGGAGATACTCTACTTAGTGCATAAAATCAATGCAAAAGGACTAATTGTAGATGAGGATAAGATCAAATCCATTAAAGATTGGCCAAATCCCAAAACCCTAACTCAACTTAGAGGGTTCCTACTTTTATGTAGATGTTATAGACATTTTGTAAAGGGATTCTCCAAGATTGTTGCTCCCCTCACAAATTTGACGAATAAATAAAATTTCACATGGAATGACAATGCACAAAAAGTCTTTGAAAAACTTAAGGAAACCATGAGTTCAAGCTCTGTTCTAGCAATTCTAGATTTCACAATGTCATTTGAGTTGCAATATGATGCCTCGGGAGAAGGAATCAATGTGCTTCTAATGCAAAAGAAACATACAATAGCATGTGAGAGTTGCAAGCTCATAGAAATAGATAAAAAATACTCCATATAGGGTAAAGAAATGTTGGTCATAATGCATGCCTTGGCCAAATTCAAGAAGTACCTATTTTGTGGGAGATTCATTGTCAAGACTAGCCTTAATATCCTACAATTCTTCATGAACCAAAAATATCTTAATGACTGACAACAGAAATGGGTAAGTACCAAGCCTTTGATTTGATATAGAGTCTGTCAAAAGGGTCAATAATGTTGTTGTAAACACTCTATCCATACACCCTCACCTTAATGTCATCACCAACATTTTAGGAGATTGGAAAAAGGATATCATTTTAGGATACATCAAAGACCCCCAAACAAATGAAATCCTAGAAGGAAAGATACCAAATGAAGAGTTCAAGGTATGGGATGTTGTCATCCTATACAAGGGAAGAATATTATTGACCTTGTACTCAAAGATGAAAAGAAATATTATAGAGTATCATGACAACCCCCTATCTGGCCATCAAGGGTACTACAAAACATACAAACATATTAGAGAAAACTATTCATGAAAAGGATTGAAGAAATATATTTAGAAATATGTACAGGAATGCCTGGTATGCCAAAAAAATAAACTAGAGAAGACTCATCCAGCAAGGTTACAGAAACCACTACCCATCCTCAACCAAAATTGAGAAAGCACCTCAATGGAATTCATAACAGGATTATCCACGGTTCATGAGAAAGACAACATTTATGTGATAATAGATAGAGTCACAAAATATGCCCACTTATTTGCAATTTTCATAGAATATAAGGAACCCTAAATAGAAGAGTTATTCTTCAAGGAGGTATTTAATCTTCATGTGTTACTAAATAATATTGTTAGTGATATAGATAGAAAGTCCTTAGTCAATTCTGGCAGGGACTCTTTTGGCTAGCAATGACAGATCTAACCCTAGCACAAGCTACCACACCTAGACTAATGGATAAACGAAAATAGTCAATGAATGGTAGAAGGGTATTTGAGAAACTATATCTCTAGCCAACAAACTACATTGATTAAGTGGTTGAACTTAGGAGATTATTGCTATAGTACTACTAATCACGTGTCAATTGGGATGATTCTTTTCATGGCCCTATATGGATACAATGTTACATCCTTCTAGAGTTTGATCACCCAAGAAATTAGAGTACCAGGTGCATAAGACTTCATACAAAAAAGCATAGATATAATAAAAACCCTTAAAGAGAACCTGGATCATACTCAGAATCAATAGAAGATTTATGATGACTAAAACTGCATGGAAAGGACATTTGAAGTAGGAGATTTAGTCTTTTACAGTTACAACCATATAAACAATCTTCATTAAGAGAAGTAGAGATGAAAAACTTAAGCTTGGATTCTATGGGCCATATAAGGTGTTGAGGGGGATTGGTGAAGTAGCTTATGACTTAGAACAAGCTGAGAGTAGCAAGATTCACAATGTATTCCATTTTTCTAGACTCAAAAAAGTTATTGGACAGAAAATAGTGTCGCATATAGAATTACCGGCCCTTGATTATGAGGGACAACTTATTTTGGAGCAGAGATTATTCTAGACACTCAAGGGAAGATGTTAAGGAATAGATCCATTACTAAGCTCCTAATCAAGTGGGGAGGTCTACCAGTAGAAGATTCCACATGAGAGAAAGAGGAAGTCATTAAAATTTTTGAGGACAAGAAAATTCAAGATAGGACGACTATCATGACCCTCAATTAATGATGATTCATCAAAAAAGTAAAAACAATGATGTAAATCATTCACCCCTAAATGTAAGTATATGTATATCAAATAGTTATGATAATTACAATATACTATAATTACAAATAATTACATCATTGATCATCAGTGATCATAGATAGACCAACTTCCATAAGTCAAATCAATAAAATAATAATGTGTTAATTAATGCGTATATGAAATACAAAACTAAGATACTAATCAACAATCAATTAGAAGGGAGTGATTGACATAGGTAGTAGTTAATGAAATAAAATATAATTAAATGAAAGGTCATAAACTATGGATCAAATCCATTCATCCAAAGGATACCACCCATATGATATAAAGGTATTAATAGATGACCTTTCAATTAGTGAAGCATATCAAGCACCGTCGAACAAGCAATAAATACATGAGATTCAATTCATCCAATCATCAAATCGAGCAAGTACATTCATCGATCAAGGAAAGTATAAAGACATTTATTCAAATCAATCATAACAAACCTATTCATTTATCAATAAAACAAAAGAATTATGCATTATTCCTACAAGGGAATTGCAAATCACATAAAGCTTCTCATCCAAGTTATTGATTGCATATTGAAAAAATAAGGAATATCATAATCCAATATTCAACATTGAACTCTTCTTGAGAACAATTATACTAAACAGTAAGGAATTATCAACAAACAAGGAAAAATATCTAGCAGACATACAAGTAGATCCTCAACTTAGGAGGAAGAGAATCCATTTCTTAGAAGAGCCATAATTTATTGAGAGAAGGTCCATATATCAAACTAGATCAATCTTAATCTAAGAAACTAAGAGGAGGTATCTTATCTTGATAATAATTATTTATGTTTACCTATTGGAAACACGATCCAAGCTATGTTTGATGGAGGGAATTCTTAGTGAATGTCATGATTCCAAAATCAAATATATAGAGACAGATTTTAATAATCTCTTAGAGACAGTATATAATGGTAGTGGAACAATACATATGCATATGTTAAGAGGGATATGCCCTGGTGGGTATCTATAAGGCTTGTGAAGAGATGGAAGACTTATAACGATGGATATACCAATGTTGGTTATCCTGGAGACCTTAGTGGAAATTAATCAAAATGAGATGGTGAATAGTTGAGGATCATTCGAGACTGGCCATAAGGCAACTAGAGCCCCTAGAGGTCCTTACCAGAGAGCTAGGAACCTGATTTTGAAATCTCCCTAAGAATTAAGTGGAACCTAGTAGGGGAGGGATATAGTTTCTTTCATTTATGTTTATATATCTATTTTTGTATAGAATCTACTAACACTTGTTAGAAGTCTATTCATCAAGACATCGAGAAATATTGAAAATAAGAGATGGGGACATTACACTAACTTTACACAAAAGATTATGTTATTTGTCATTATGTCTATATATCAAGACACTCCCTTTAAATTAGAAGTTATACCAATTTGACATGCTACAACATGATCTAAAGTTCTCATATTGCATATTTCAATCGAATTCCCTAAAGAGGCTCAAATAGTTATTGTATAAAATAATGTTCATTCACTCCAAGCCCTTTGAAGCTCACATAAATGAATGAAAGTTTAAAATTTGAGCTATTGAGGATATAATTTCATGCAAGGAGCTTCAAGATCTAGTTTTAATGACATGTGATATCTAACGAAATGAGAAAAAAATTGCTAAATTATAAATTGGAATATTGTTCTTGAAATCAGTACCCCTCTTTTTAGCTCTTGATTTCCAATAGCTACCTTTAAGATGGGACTAAAAATGTTTCCCACCTAATTTGTTTTTCCACATATAATACATATACGAATTAAACATTAACTTTTGATAAAAATAGTCCAGCTAAACATTTTGACAATTAATTATTATAATTATAAACTCCTTAAAAATATCTTTTAACACCAACTAAAAAAATTTAAAAGCCCCTTGTGTGGACCATAGCATTAGTTAATGCTTATATTAACATGTTTGTAACCTTAACTATGTATTTATGTTTGAGGTAATTCCAAGCACCGTCCTATAATTGTGTAAACAAGCGAACAAGAATTTAAAGTGTAATGGTTGTTTTGTTCCCTTTTTTGTCAACGAGAAACACTTAAATAGGTATCCCCATTTTGTCGTCTCTTGTTGCCTTCAAATCATTAAAATTATTAATAAAAAGCTAAATTGTATAAAGTATTTAAAATTCTAATGTCTAGCAAATGGGATTTTATAATTTCTTCTATGCTAGGTTGATTTTAAACATGTCCACATGTTCTTGAAATGCAATTTTGTCGTAAGAATAGTTTTCATATTTAGTTTCAACGGATCCATCATTGTTGATATATTAAATCTATTGCTATAAAACAAGACTTGTCTGCTTTTTAAAGTTTTTACTCTTTTGGATTGTCTTAGGATGGTCCATGTTTGTGATCTATATTTTTTTTATTTTAACTCAAGAGATATTTTTTAATTTGATTTAAATGTATATAATTGATATTAGTTTGTGTATCTAAGGTTTTAAGTTGTGTATTTAAGATTATTTTTAGGATTGTTTTATTATCAATTATTATTATCTTATATCTGTATGTAATCACAATAATTGCAATTGTAACATTTAGTCTAATTTACATGAAACATGTAAATTTTTAATTCGATATATTTTTAAACTTTATACATCACCCATGACTTTAAATACCATTAAGCAAGTCAGCCTTCCTAAGTCTATAACAAACTTCCACAGATATTTTTTAGCAATATAAATTTCTTAAAGAAAGAAATGTACATTTTTTGTTTGATATTGTCAATTAAACTAGTCTACATGTGTGGTCTAGTTATAAGAAGGTATCATAAGCAAAATCTATCATTAACATTAGAAATCTCAGAACATCTTTATTACAACTTCTTGATCAATATTTCATTATCAAAATCCAATTTCTATTGCAATTAGTCAAAGAGTTTGAATCAACACTAAACCATAAAAAATATAAGTATATATTTATTTTCTAAGTATTGAGTAGCACAATACTTGTCCCACTTATTACCTTAAGCGTGACAAAATTAATTAGTTATGTCAAATAAACAATAAAGAAGTTAAGGATAATGTTAGCATTTTCTATCTAGATTCAATTTACAATTTTTTTTTGACATTTTCAAAGAAATATTTTTATAAAAAAAAATTTAATTGTTTTTTCTTAAGTGATATTTTGTCATCACATAACCTTTACTAAAAATTAAAACATTTTAAGATTTTTCTAAATTAGATCATTAAGACTAATTTCTAAATAATGTTTTTTTAAATTTTTTATTAAAAAATTATTGGTATTAAAAAAATCTTAAACATGTATTTTGCAATAAACGTAGCTCTATTAGCTAACAAATTTATTATTATTATTATCAATGAAACAAGAACATCCATGTAGAGAATAATGCATTTTGTGGTATTCTTACAATGCTATTTAATATTTTTCCTAGTATCTTGAATAGAAGTCATTATTTTTCATAATTGACCTATATTCATTACAAAATTATAAGATTATATAATATAAAAAATATAATACATATATTATTATTTTTTAAAGAAAACATTAAGATACTTGCAAAATGAGATTTTCAATTGCTTCATTAGATCCCGCAAAAGTGAAGAGCTCAATATTTTTATATAGGGAAAAGAGACTCCAATGGGAATTTGATTTAAGATTTGGAGTTCTCTTCGAGGGAATTCAAACTAATCCCTATAAAATGAATAATCCCCTTAAATAAAGCCCCACCAAGCCTATAAATTTAGTTTAAAAAATATATGATTTCAAGAAAAAAATGATGTCTTATAAGTGGAACAAAACTTATGCTTCTATCTAGCACACTAACACTATCTTTATGGGTAAGTGCACCAAGTTAGGGGACCAAAATAGAGTCTTGAGATGTCATTTTTTTCCAAAATAGTCAAGTATTGTCTTGGATGAGAAAATGAAGAGAGTTATGCTCAAAATTTGAAGATGCAAAAAGAATAAGAGTCGTAGTGCTCTTAATATACTTTATAAAATATTACTTTCTTTAAAACACTCGAGATTAAGTGTTTCAAAAATAGAACACACAAAGTGGTCATTTTTTTATCAAGAAACATTACATAGCATCTGGTGTGCTCCTCAATTTTTTTTTTAAAAAATTAATATTCCAAAAGTTTCTCTAGTGAGAAATTAGATAAAACCATGTAGTTTATGCCATATTTTTTGGCTATTTTTAAAATGTATTTATGATCTTTTACTAATTTCGGAAGTGTACACATCCTAAACAATAGGATTTTGAGTGTGATTCCCCCTAAAAAAATTAAAACTAATTAGAAAAAATGTAAAGAATAGAATCTAGTTTCTAAAAATGAAATTTGTTTCAAAATTGGATGAACGAGTAAAAAACTACACCTAAAATACCAAATGTTGATTTTTTTCAAAACAATGAACACACTAACAAAATAAATTAAACATTAAAATCTTAACATACTCAAAATGTAAAAAAAAAAATCAAATGCTTAGTTAGTTTAGAGAGATCTTGTGTCACAAAAAAGTTTTAATTTTGCACAATCAGAGGAAAAGTCACCTAATATTTTGATGTCAAATGCTTCCATTTTAAATTTCACAAAGATTGGAGCTCGTTTGAAATATTAATTTAAAGTTTCAATTTATGTAATTTAACATAAATTAAAATCATCACACAGTTAAACCATAAACAATAAGAGCACATCCAAACATGATGGAGACCACGCTCAAAAAATATGTGAAATATTTTTGCATTTATTTTTTATACTAAAGATGGTGTACAAAAGGTGATACATTATAAGGAGATATCGCCCTAGTTCACGATCAAACTTGATCACCAAGTGTCTAAACATATCAATACCATATCAAAAGTAAGAGACGAGATCAAAGTGTTATCAAAATATACACAAAAACAAGGTCATCTCAGTACCATGACACTATGATATTATTGTTGCATTCAATTGTATCATTATCAAAAGCACCCAAGGGTGGATCAATCTTGGGATCCACTATAGTATCCCAAGGCAGCTTGGACTTCTTCCTCTCATCTATGTTAATGTTTTCAACATCTCTCTCAAGGAAACCTTCTTATCCTCAAGGTATTTGTTTAGCAAGTTCAGTTCTTCTTTACTCATATTATTCTTTCCATATGGAAGGAAATGAGAAAACTAGATATACTTTGTGTACACAATCATTACTCCTTCCTTTAGCAATGTCATAAATCTCTCCTTGGGGATCTCCATAGTGTGTGTGTGTGTAAATGGGTACCTGTCAGAATCAACACAAACACTCAATAAGTCATTATATTAGCTCAAAAGGGTTAGTAAAAAGCATGTAAAGCATATAAACCTACTAAAACTGACTTATTGCCTGCTAACTAGGAGGAGTGTGATTAACAACATATTAGCCCTCAGAATATGCTATAAACCAGTGACGAATACAACCTAGCATGAAGGATTTTTATTTAAAAACAAGCTA
>MU228198.1:828503-840716 GCA_018584345.1 Thuja plicata | reverse complement strand
TCTTTGGTCCCTCTTTTCTTTAGAAGATGACATTTTATCCTAAGCACTCCTCTATGGTGAGGGTCTTGTTGATAAGATCTCTTCCCTTTTTGAGGATCCTTTTTCCATAAGTGACATGTCCATTTCACGATTATCTATGTTCTTGGATGTAAGGGTCAAGACTCTTCGCTAAGGATATGGTATACATTGTTTTTAAGCTGGATATCTCCTTACCTTATGAAGTAGGTATCCTCTTTCTCTTCCTTATCCTGCCTAGTGGGTAGTCATGATAAGGAGGGGGAATATATAGGGTCTCCCTTGTACTATATTTTACATTAATTTACATTTTGCAATATGCTAAATCCTCAGAAGGTAACACACATAAGTTGCTAAATCTTGAAGAGACACACATTTTTACTTTTATTTTTGCTAAATCCTTGGAGGGTAATGCACATGCGTTGCTAAATCCTAAAGGGACACACATTTTTAGTTTTATTTTTGCTAAATCCTCGAAAGGTAATGCACATAAGTTGCTAAATCCTGAAGAGATATGCACCCCTTTTTATAATTTTCAATATGCTAAATCCTTGGAAGGTAACGCACATACGTTGCTAAATCCTGAAAAGACACGCATTTTATATTCATAGTGATACAAGAATGTGGAGCTATGGATATTTTCAAAAGCTTCCAGAAGACACATTACAATTACAAGCACAGTTTATGGGTGAACCTATTAGGCTCTCCCTCATTGGTGATTCATAGTAAGGTGGGCATCTTACTAGGTGAGGTAATCATTATCTCTTTTCTCTCTTTTTTGCTTTCATTCTAGTAGGATTAGATCATGAAGCTATGTTACCTATAGTGTTGCTCTTGTCCTGCTTATGTATTCATGTATGTTTCTATGATTGATTGCTCTTTATCTTCCATATCTTTATGCATGTATGTTGAGTTAGAATCTTTGGTCTAGGGGCTCATGTCCTTGACCTAGTGATGTTCTACCTCATTGCGATCCACTAGAGTCTTTCTTCTAACTTTACCAAAAACATGTTCGATTTCCATACTTCCGCTAAAGTGGGGGCTTAATGTATCATCTTAAAATGGAAGCACTTCCATGATAAAAATGTTTAGCCCTCCTTAGGGGATATTTGTGACCACCATCATACTGTCCCCTCATTTATGCATCATCTCCTGCTTCAGTGCATGTTTAGGACCCTGATTGGGCCTCTCTGGGCACCTTCTATCCCACTTGGCACTTTTTCTAGGGTTCTGACCCCATGGGTCAAGGTTGAACTTGACCTTGACCTAGGTCAGGGTCAACCTTAACCTTGACCTGGGTCCCCCTTTCAAAATTGGAATATTGTCGGCTTCCGGAGGTCATCAAAAATTCATTTTTCCCGCTTCTAGGTCAGCTATTTTGGGTTCCGAAGTGGAAAATCCTAAATTGTATTTAATATAGGTCCTCTTCTAGGGGTATGGGTATAATTGAAATTTAATTCTCCTATGTTGGCCTCATTAGAAGACTGTGCCCTAGTTTCATATAAAAGGAATTTTTCTCCTCCCATTTTCTCAAAAGCGATATTGAGCAAAAAGAAGTCTTCTAAGTGTAAAAAGCTCTAACCAAGATTTTGTCAAGAAGAAAAAGGTTCAAGAATCCATTGTTATACATGTTATCAATATTTCAAGGTGTTCAATTCTTTCTCTCAAGCATTCAAGCTCTCCTTTGAAGATCAAGGATTCATGATTTCAAGCCTTTGAAGGGATTAGGTTCAAACATTCAAGATTCATCATTCAAACCCTAGATCTAGCCATCATGGTGGTGTGATCTTCCTTCAAGATCCTTTTTTCATCCTCAAATACTCATTCATTCTCTTCAAGGTGGATTCCAAGCATACAATCATGGATTTTTATGGTTTCTATTGAGTCCAAGCTTTCATATTTACATACTTGCTATATTTGAATTACAATTGCATATCTATTCAATATCATAGCTTCATTCTTAGATTCAATTCTACTACTTGCTAGCATTCTATAATTTATTAGTTTCAAGGTTAATTCCTAAATCGGGGTTTGACTAAGGCAAACCCCTCCCCCCAACAAACAAATCTATTTTTCTTGCAGGTACAGGTTCAAGATTGAAGATTTGAACTCAAATCTGGATACCCTTTTCAGTGAACAATCGGGATCCGCAAACAGACTTTCTGTCAAACCAGTGAAGGTCAGGGTCAAGATTATTGGGTCATGGGTGAGATTACTGGGTCAAGGTTGACCTTTTTCTTAAGACGGTATTAGATCAAAAAATGATTTCTAGGTTTTGTTCATCTCTGCGTTCCGATTCTGGATCATACTTCAAATTTTCCATAACATAGTACAAACCTCAAAAAATAGCATTCTTCATATATGTAATTATTTAAGGTTGGTACTTCCTCTCATCCTTTTCAATTACTGTTATATATCATATCTCCTTAATCATAAAATAGAATTTAAGATCTTCTTCGTTTCTCTCATTTTCAAATGGTTTATTCATTTGTGCATTGATCCTTCTTTTGGGTTAATCAACTTGGATCTTTCATTTGTGCATTTGGGGATAAAAGAGGAACATCTTATATTCCTTCCCCCTATATTCTTAATCAACAATACAATATCACATCCATCAATTACTAATTAAATATAAAGGTTAAGGAAATACAACACACCCAACACATAGTCAATTTTCTTCCTTTACAACATCCTTAGCATTATGTCAAATGAATTTCATTACTAATTGGGCATGGAATCCTTTAGCTTTGACTTCTTGTAGATAGAGGAAGTCTAAGTTCTGTCAATTTTTGTAGAGATCCCCAACAACATATTTCATATCCCCACTCTCTAAACCCCTCACATTCCAACTACATATGTTTAGATTCTTTCAATTTTAGGTGAAGAGACTTTTTTATTTCTTGTACAATTTGTCAAAGTACTTTGTGATAGTTTTTTTCTTTTTTCCTTGATTTCTTATTAGAACCATATTTTCACTTGTCTTATCATTCTTTGAATTTCCCTTTTTTGTCTATCCTCTTTGGAAAAATTAATTTTTTAAACCTTGGAAGGGGACACCTTTAGTGGAATTAGGGTTATCCAGGGAAATTTTATTCAAATCTCTAGGAATGAGGTCATAATATATGGCTTGAAGGTCATCAAAACTTTAAAAAATAGCAGAGCTCATGATTTTCCAAATTCTACCATCTTTTTCTTGGATAGAGTCTAGGGCTAGCTAATGAGCACTCTTTTTTTGAACACTAGACACAATACCTTGATTAGTTTGGTGACAAGGATGGGATATGAGCGTAGTTGTATCCAAAGTAGGAATGACAATGATATCTTCTTCAAAAAGAGCATCTAGAAGGGATAATTTGGGTCTATTAGGGATTAACTCCCCATTTTCATTCATTTTCTCCATAGAAGGGCATGTACGATCCAACATCTCAGTGTCAATTGGTTTTACCTAATTATTCTATTGAGTATCAATAGTAATAATATTGTCTTTTACTATTTCCTTATTTTTTCACCAGATTGGGTTTGGTTTTTTTCAGCAATAGAAGCATCCTCTAAAATTTTTCTAGAACTAAGAGACCCAACTTGCTTGGGTTTAAATTTAGGACAGTCTCTTTTTAGATGACCATTCTTTTTATAGTAAAAAAAAATCATTTAGGTTACCCAATAATTCTATATCCCAAATTAGGAATCTATCCTCCATTATTAAAAAAATTTGTTAAGTATGTCATCTTTTGGGTCTAGGGAGATTAACACCCTAGCATTAAGTGAGGTAGGATAAACCTAGATTCCTCTACTTCCATAATGTTACTAATAGGTTTCAAAATTTGAGAAATAAATTTCCATTATTCTACCAGCAAGTTCATAATTTCAATCCAGTTACCACCTGTGCAAGGTTTCCTTTTAGTGACCAAGGAAAATCCCTAAAAAGGGGCTTCCCAACATTCTATAATTCCTTTTCAACACTCTTTCCTTCATTAAGTGTGATTTAAACATAACCACAAATAACCCTTTTGGATAATTTGATAAAATTTCACGTAGATACCCCTTTTATTACCCCAAAATATAAGAATCCAATCATCAAAAAATATTCTAGATGGAAGCATACTACCCAATCCAAGCAAACACAAAAATTTGCAATACTTCTCAATCTGGACTGCTCAATTTTGATGGATTTAATCATGTCTTGGGTAGGATAAATGGAAATAACCTTAGGACTAGAAGCAGGATCCTTACGCATTTCTCATAGGCCATTATCTCTTCCTTAGATGAGTCCTCTATCTTCGTGGTCTAGCGACTCGATCCCTAAAAGTCCTTTGGTTTCCAAATTGTTATCTGTGTCCATTCTCATTCATCCATTGAATTCTATTGAGGGGGAACTCAAATTCTCTTGAGTCTACAAGTGCTTCCTTGTATGAGACCTTACTACCAACACCTTTAGTTCTCTATTGACGGCTAGCATTATCTTGTTCTGAATTAATTTGGCAATTTTGTTAACCATGTCATCTCCTTCCATTAATTCTCACATGAGAAATTTGGCTTGGAAGTACATGCTACTAGTAGAATTAATGTCATTGAAAAAAAGGCCAAGGGTAGGTTAAAATCAAGTGAGGTACAGAGGGAATTCAAAAAGTAAATGAAGTGCTTGAAAATACACCAAAATAAACCATAGAAGCAATAAAGTGAAAAAAAAACAAAGAAGGAGAAAGAAGGTTCAATCAAGAACAAACAACACCAAACCAAGTCATAGATGTGAGGGTAGTGCTCTGAGGGCATTAATGGTAGGAAACATTTGGCTTCCTTAGAGCACTGTGCTCACCCTAATATGTTATATCATGATTGTTTTATACATTTTTTTTATATTCTTACATTTTCAAAAAATATGTCTTTGGACATTAAATGGTCATCCAGCCCTTTGAGTTTGATACCCAATTAAAATCCAACCCAAAGGTTTGGAATTTCCCAGCACGTATTTTTTTAACTCTCCATATTTGGCTTCAAGTTGGTATAATTCCCTTCATTAGAATATATACGATAAATATAGCATTTAAGTATAAGTCACATCTCAATATGCTATATTTTATGTATATGTATATGTTAGTGATAGGATTAGAAGACATAAATATAACAGTTACATTCAAATATCCAATAATGCAAAGGAATAAAGCACACAAAAGTAGAACAAGAAGACACAAATTTAACATGGTTCACCCAATCTTGGGCTAAATTCACCAAATAGAGAGTCCAATATTATTATTCAGTAATTTCAACCAATTACAACTAGTGATCCTTTGCTGCTCAATACCACTGCAAATGGTATAATACTTCTTCACTCTAACAATCCATAACCCTAAAACCATTTTTCTTATAGGAAAACCCTAACCCTAAAACTTACTTGACATTTTAACCTAGGGAAATGCTTGACGAGTCAACCAAGGGAAATTATTGACGATTCAACCTAGGGAAATGGTTGAAGAGTCAACCCAAAAATGCTTGACAAGTTAACGAAAAACAATTGGGTCATTACCCTGAACTCCACGAATTGAAGAAAAGTGTATATTACTTGCCTGATCAATTACCAAAGACCAATCGTTAGTAGGATGTTTGAGAAAGGTTTTAGATATCTAGGAGTTATAATGAAAATTAAAGGTTTTATAAGATCTTATAATTTTTTAGACAATCAAATTTCAATAATCAACAGGCTCCTATTACAAATTTATCACTCTCTTTATCTCTCCTAAACTCTAGACCTATCTCTTTCCCTATCATTCTTCATTTATCTCCCCTCTACATCTCTTTATCTCACTATGTCCTCTCTTCACCAAGATCTAGACCTATCTCACTACCTCTCTCTTTGACCCATCACTCTCTAATTGACCTATCTACTCTTGATATCTTTACAGACCTCTCCCTTTTTTCCCCTCTAACTCTATTTCTCTATACACATCTCTATCTATCTCTACACATATTTATCTCTCCCTTCCTACCTATATTTCTCCCTTCCTTATTTTTTCACCAAATTGGGTTTGGTTTTTTTCAGCAATAGATGCATCTTCTAGAATTAAGAGACCCAACTTGCTTGAATTTAAATTTGGGGCAATCTGTTTTGAGATGACCATTCTTTTTATAGTAAAAAAATCATTTAGGTTACCCAATAATTCTATATCCCAAATTAGGAATCTATCCTCCATAATAAAAAAAAAATTGTTAAGTATGTCATCTTTCAGGTCTAGGGAAATTAACACCCTAGCATTTAAGTGAGGCAAGATAAACCTAGATTCCTCTACTTCCATAATGTTACTAATAGGTTTCAAAATTTGTGGAAGAAATTTCCATTATTCTACCAGCATATTCATAATTTCAATCTAGTTACCACCTCTGCAAGGTTTCCTTTTAGTGACCAAGGAAAATCCCTAAAAAGGGGCTTCCAAATATTCTAGAATTCCTTTTCAACAATCTTTCCTTCATTGAGTGTGATTTAAACATAACCAAAAATAACCCTTTTAGATAATTTGACAAAATTTCACATAGATTCCCATTTTCTTACCCCAGACTATAACAATCCAATCATCAAAAAATATTCTAGATGGAAGCAGACTACCCAATCCAAGCAAACAAAAAAAATTGCAATACTTCTCAATCTAGACTACTCATTGTTGATGGATTTAATCATGTCTTGGTTAAGAGACATGGAAATAACCTTAGGACTAGAAGAAAGCTCCTTACCCATTTCTCATAGGCCATTTTCTCCTCCTTAGATGATTCCTCTATCTTTGTGGTCCAGTGACTCGATCCGCAAAATTCCATTGTTTCCAAATTGTTATTTGTGTCCATTCTCATTCATCCATCAAATTCTATTGAGGGGGCACTCAAAGTCTCTTGAGTCTACAAGTGCTTCCTTGTATGAGACCTTACTACCAACACCTTTAGTGCTATATTGATGGCTAGCATTATCTTGTTCTGAATTAATTTGGCAATTTTTTTAACCACGCCATCTCCTTCAATTAATTCTCACATGAGTAATTTGGCTTGGGAGTACAAGATACTAGTGGAATTAATGTCATTGAAAAAAAGGCCAAGGGTAGTTTGCAATCAAGGGAGGTACAGAGGAAATTCAAAAAGTAAATGAAGTGCTTGAAAATACACCAAAATAAACAATAGAAGTAATAAAGCAAAAAAACCAACAAATAAGGATAAATAAGGTTAAATCAATAACAAACAGCACCAAACCAAGTCATGGATGTGAGGGTAGTGCTCTGAGGGCGTCAATGGTAAGAAAACATTTGGCTTACTTAGAGCATAGTGCTCACCCTAATATGTTATATCATGATTTTTTTATACTTTTTTTTTTTCTCATTTTCAAAAAATATGTCTTTGGACATGAAATGGTCATCCAACCCTTTGAGTTTGATACCCAAAAAAAATCCAACCCAAAGGTTTGGAATTTCCCAGCGTGTATTTTTTTTACTCTCCATCTTTGGCTTCAAGTCAGTATAATTCCCTTCATCAGAATATATATGATAAATATAGCATTTAAGTCTAATTCACATCTCAATATGTTATATTTTATGTATATATACATATGTTAGTGATAGGATTAGAAGATAGAAATCTAATAGTTACATGCTAATATATCCAATATTGCAAAGGAATAAAGCACACAAAAGTAGACCAAGAAGACACAAATTTAACATGTTTCACCCAATCCTGGGCTACGTTAACCAAACAAAGAGTCCAATATTATTATTTAGTAATTTCAAATTATGACAACTAATGATCCTTTGCCTCTCAATACTGTTGTAAATGCTACAATACTTCTTCACTCTAAAAAGCCATAACCCTAAAACCATTTTTCATTTAGAAAACCCTAACCCTAAAGCTTGCTTGACATGTCAACCTAGGGAAATGATCGATGAGTCAACATAGGGAAATTATTGATGATTCAACCTAGGGAAATGGTTGAGGAGTCAACCCAAAAAAGCTTGACAAGTTAATGAATTTTTTTTTTTTGCTTTGTTGCCCTGAACCCCATGAATTGCAGAAAAGTGTACGGTACTTGCCTAATCAATTACCACAAACCAACAATTAGTAGGATCTTTGAGAATGGTTTTAGATCTCTAGGAGTTATAATGAAAAATATAGGTTTTATAAGATCATATAATTTTTTAGACTTAATCAAATTTTAATAATGAACAGGCTCCTATTACAAATTTCTCACTCTCTTTATCTCTCCTAAACTCTAGACCTATCTCTTTCCCTATAATTCTTCATCTATCTCCCCTCTACCTCTCTCTATCTCACTATGTCCTCTCTTCCCCAAGATCTAGACCTATCTCTCTACCTCTCTCTTTGACCCATCACTCTCTAATTGACCTATCTACTCTTGAGCTCTTTACACACCTCTCCCTCTTTTCCCCTCTAACTCTATTTCTCTATACACATCTCTATCTATCTCTACATATATTTCTCTCTCCCTTCCTACCTATATTTCTCTACATACATCTCCCCCTCCCACCCTCCTTCCCTCTCCACTTATTTATGTCTTTCCTCTCTCTTTCCCTCTCTGCCTCTCCATCTCTCCCTTCCTCCCTCTCTCTCCCTCTCTAGCTATCCATCTCTCTCTAATTATCTCCATCTCAATTATCCCTCTTTATATATCCATCTATCTCCCCTCTCACTCTCTCTTCATTTCCCATCTCCCTCTCTCCCTCCCTCTACTTTTATCTCCCCTCGCATTCTACCACGTTCCCTCCATACTACTTATTCTCTCCTTCCTTCACTAATTACCTTTATCCTCCTTTCCTATCTCTCTACGTACATTTCTATTCCTCTTTCTTTACTACAATATGTCTCAATTCTCTATACATACATCTCCCTCCCATCCTCTCTCTCTTTATCCTTCCATTGTCAAGTTTCTCTCTATCTCATCCCTCTCTCTCCCCCTCTCTATGTACCTCTCTCCCTCCTATCTCTCTCTCCATGTCTCTCCCTCTCCTTGAATCTCTCCTTCCCCTCCAATTATCTCTATTTCCCCAGCCCCCTCTTTATATATATATATATATATATATATATATATATATATTNTCTCTCTCTCCATGTCTCTCCCTCTCCTTGAATCTCTCCTTCCCCTCCAATTATCTCTATTTCCCCAGCCCCCTCTTTATATATATATATATATATATATATATATATATATGTTCCTCCCTCCTTCCCTTTCCATGTAGGATTGATTATATAAGGTTTAGTGTTAATAGTATAAGGCATATGGCTAAGAATCTAAGTTTTGTTTAATTAGGATAGACCTAGATTACTTTAATTTAAGGAAAGAAAATTTGTATTCTTAAACTTCAATGTGAAAGAAAGAAAAGGTGTGGAAAATGCTTTCCTCATGCTAATCTTGTTGGGGAGATAGTAAAAATTTTATTGGCAAAGCTTAACTATTATATAATAAGAAACATGTTTAAATGGATATAGAAAACATGCCAATAGAATATGAAATTATACACATGAACATACATGGGTAAACCTTTTTAGGATAAAAAAATCTCTTTTTGATAGATCTTCATTGATTGGATGATCTTCCTCTGAATCTTGGAGGTATAGCTCCCTCTTATGATATAATTTTGGGTTAGTTAGGGTATGCTTTAAACAAGAAAGAAGAAAAGGCACATCAACACCTAAGCATAGGAATACTACAGATGCAAATTAAAGATTTACTTAATCATGAATAGAGGAAATTTTGGAAAATGACACAAATTACACCTTCTCAACATAGTGTTAGTAATAACTGAGAGGGGGGGGTGAATCAGTGGCCTCAAAAATTTATCCTTTAAAATTTAATTCACCAATTAATACACCTCAGATTATTAAGTCCCTACAAGCTGTATGCCTTGAAATACCTGAAATAATTTATTGTCTGTCGGTTTACCTTAACTGTCCTTATTCTCCTTGATTACTGATAAGAAGTAAAACTCATTTACTGATACTCAGTAAATATGTAGAGTATACCAATCAATCCAGAAATGCATATGTGAAATGTAAAACAATAAAGTAATAAACTATACACACATAACACATGGATTTTAATTTGGAAACCCTGTTAAGGGAAAAAACCACTGGGATCGGTACCTCAAATTTTCACTCTTCTGAAGTGAGCCCTATTAGGAGCCAACCCTATTAAAGGTTACAAACACACGGTTAAGTGTGACCTTGTTAGAGGATTTTTATACATAGGTTGTCACTTAGTATCTGGCATCTACGCTACCATCCTTGAATCAGTCTTTTGACTGTCAATAGGCTTTATGCTAATCTTACTACCATCCTTGAATCAAACTCCTTCTTAGACTGTCAATAGACTTTAGGTAAGACCACTGATACTATCATGAATCAACCTTTTTGGTAATCTATTAGGATATACCTGAATTATAGAAGACGGTTAAGTCCTGCTCTGTTAAGAGACTTAATGCTTCAATTGTTAAACTGAAACACAATGACCTGTTTCTAATGCAACTTTGAATTGTAGATATTCAGATCTATTTATGTACAATACCTCTCTGATCAATGTATCAATTCAATTCCTTTGTACTTCACACTTTCTACTTTGTGATGTTGTGCTTCACTATTTGTCGATGTCTAGAGAATTCTTTACCTCTCCCTTAGCTTGATTGATCAGGACTGTATGAAGTTTATCCTTCACCAGTTTCTCTTCAACATCTTCTTTCAATTCACTCCCCCGTGTATCAAAGTGCATGTGGAAAATGAATTATGCTTGTCTCTTATATAGACATGATATTCTTTAATTCTTGATTCTTGGTGTGAAAAAAAATCCAGCCAATTTGATTTACGGCTTTAACTCCTGATTTATCTCATAGTTATCTTCTTGCCAACTGTATAAATCAATTGCTTAACTATGGTTGAATAAAAAAAATAAAACAATCAGTTAATTCTATCTTTAAGCTTTGCCAGCTACATATTTTATCATTTTCTAATCTCTCTGTTCTATCGGTCAATTCTGCAGTTCGTCACCGGTGACAACTGCCAGTTTCGTCAGTGTAACTCTAGTTAGCTTTGGGATCTCCGTCCATCGGGCATCATTGGATCTTGCTCATCGGGCGACTCTATTTTCATCTCGTCAGGCATCCTATGATTCTGCTTCATCGGGCAACATTGTCTTCTGCTCATTGGGCATCACTGTGACTTTATCTCTGTATTTACCGATGGTGTGCACTCCATCAGGGTTGTCTGTCACTTAGTGAATACTTGACTTTTATGCATTGTTGAAAGCATAATCATTGTTCCATTGATTCTCTAAAGTCTTTGGCATTATGTGTATGACCATACAGATGATATCAAGTTGACATCAATGACAATACAAACCATTAACTGATTTAATGTCTTGTATCATCTTCAACTTAACATTATCAAACATTCAATTAGTTACATGTCATCAATCTCTCCCTTTGGCATTGATGGCAACATACTATATTATCACACTATACTATTTCTAATACAATATGAAATATAATTGTTGAGATTCATCAAATTACCAAATAGTTTTTTTTATAACTAATAAGAATGTCTGACTGCTGGTAAGCTCTGTGTTAGCTTAAATTTGATTCTTGCAGCTTTCTTGTTTCTTCTTCTGATGTTTTGTGACCTCTGTTTGTATCAATTTCTCTCTTTTGACTTTTCTGCTTCTTGATGTCACTGTCTTTTATTTTCAACTTTTATACAAATACTCTCCCTATGGATATGATCTCTCCCTATTTGGAGTAATCTGTTAATGAATAGTTTCCGATGATAATATGGATACATTCTCTCCCTTTGACTACAATGCCAAACAAATATTTGTCAAATATCTGACATTCTGTCAAACAATTTATTCTCTCCATAATATATTCCTTGAATTTCCCTTATCCATCATCAATATAACCATATGTTCTTGTCCTCAGTTCTAATATATACCTTTCTGTATATAGATGTAGCTTTGAAGTTCATTTTTGTCTTGCATTAATCATCAATGATATTCTAATAATACATGGCTGATGCAGCCTTCAATCCTTTTACTGAATGGTAGTCATGGGTTTGACCCCTAGTATTTTTCTCAGGTACTCAAATGTATCCTTGGGTAGTGGCTTGGTGAAGATATCAGCCAATTGTTCTTTTGATTGCACATATTCAAGTATGACCTCTTTTTCTTGAACT
>MU228198.1:810007-821879 GCA_018584345.1 Thuja plicata | reverse complement strand
TATATATATAAACTATTTCTTTAATAACAATCTTTGAAAGTGACCAGTGCAAAACAAGAAAAAGGAACAAAATAGGAAGACAACTCCAGAGCCAAAAACAATTTCACTATTATACTAAAACCATTAAGTTCCTCGTATTTCCAGACAAATAAAAAGTTAAGCTACTCTATGCGTAGGATTCCTAGCTGCATCGACTAACCAAATTTCCATGAAGAGGTTATGAATATCAACTCATCTTTCCTCTTCTTCCAACATGAAGGTCACCCTTCAATACTCAGCATAACTAGTTTTCTCCTTCCGTGCGACCAAGAGTAATTGAGAAACAATGTCTTCATGTTCCCTTTGAGGCCAATTCAGGTTAGGTTGAAAAATAAGCACTAGCTCATCATATAAAAATTTTCCATTTGCGGGGATTGCCATCCTGAGAAAATTCCTTTGATTTGTCATTATGGGGGAGATTGAATTCAAAAATTTCACCACCGTTCCTTTGTAGATAGAGCGTTAAAGCTCATTCAATTCTAGCAGTAGTTAATAATAATTCTTCATTTCCAAAATTGTGTTATTACCTCAGTAATTTACTTCATCCCACTTATCATTTAAGAGTTGTACTTTTTCCAATATTTGAAAAGAATGTGCTTTGAAAGGTGTGTGGCTTGATACAATTAGAAAGACAGCGCATGGTATGAAATTTCATTCTGAAGCAAGAGTTCTATAATGAACCCGACTAATGAAAAATCAAGAACTCATGAGGAAGGGCAGCTACTTTGCATTCTGGGAATTCATCAACTTCTCCAATGTTCTGAAAGGTATGTAAGTTCATGGACCCACTTGACTCTCTAATAGACAATGATTTAGTGTAGTCTGTGAGGTTGGGAACTTTGCAAACTTTTGTACCATTAAGTTGGTAGTATTGTCGACTACTTCTCAAAATGATATAAAATATCGACAACAAAGGAAAAGGGCATACTGAAGAATTTACGAATGAGGGTTTTCAGTTGCGCACTTAAAATTTTCAAAATTTGGAGTAATAATTAGCTCTAATTGGGGATTAGTTTTCCCTCAAAAAAGTGGAGAGCTCTATAATTTTTGGCATGAACTAGTGTCTGGCTCTATTAGGCTACAAAGTCAAAAGGGTGACAAGAAAATAGGGCATTTCTTGTAGAGGGGTGGAGAGGACTTGGGCACGTCTTGAAAAATAACAAGGAAAAACTAGGAATCCAAAACCACCTAAACCTACAACACACAAAAACTTATTAAAAAATATGTATAGGGAAGGAATCCCTTTACCTCGAGGGAAGTTCTAAGATGCTCATGTAAAACCAATAATAGGTTGGGAGAAATATGAGCCTTTTTGAAACAAGGGGTTGTGGTTATATGGTGTGATTGAAAGACAACTATCACTTGGTAATTGTTTCAATGGAAGACCTCGAGCTAATGAAATGCAAGAATAATTTATAAATTCTTTCATTTATGAATAGCCACTCTTCATCATTAACTCTTGAATCATAGTCTGCCTCATTCTTGACTTTGTGTATGACCTCTGTTAAGTAGTCTGGCTCAACATTAGTTATGAATTCATTAGTTTTATCAGGATATGGAAAGGAAATCATACAAACCAAGCATTCATCCTTTGAATTGCAGGATGAATCAATCTCTACACATGCAAATACTAGTTGTGACTTCTGAATATTATATTCTTCAAGCATGGGATCAAATCTGATAGAGATGACTTCTTCTCTTTTCATACAAATAAAATCATCACTAGGCTCTGTTACTAGATGGTCACATTCTTCAATTTTATCTTCATCAAAGGAAATAGGGAACTGAAACAAACCCCTTTGAGTCTACATGAAATCTCTTTTAGAAAAATATTTTTCAAATGTGAATAATATTCTGCCTATCTACTTCGTCAACAAATCTAGGCCATACCATAAAAATATTTGAATGATTGATTTATTTTACCTAAACTAGGTTTTAAACCTCCTTTTCAGCTTCATCAAGTATTGAATCATCATTAAAGACAAAATCAATCACTTTTGGACTAAAATTTAAAAATGTGTTTGTAGTCTTATCAGAAATAATTTCTTCCTTTTATCACTAAAGTCACAAGTGAATGCATCAATTCCAAATTTTGTAATGTGGTCATTTTCATCTTCAATTCCACACTAAAAATTGTCATTCAAACCCCTAAAGATCCAATTAGGAATAAAATTAATCTTTTTCCCATCTGTTAATGCTTCTCTTTTGGGAGAAATGAATGGTAGTTCAATTTTTACCATTTACATGCATGTCAAGAAAGATTCAGGCTCTTTATCTTCATCCTAGTACAAATTATTTTTTTGTTGTTGATTATAATTGTATGGTATTGATGATTCAACCAATGTTGGAATATAGTCTTGTTCATCTAGGATAGTAAGACAAGGGTGTGAAGAAGCACAAGAATCAACATCTTTAGATTCCTCTTTAAGTAGTCTTAACTTCTCTACTGTCGCTTGTAATTTACAAATTTCATGTTCAAGGTCTTTGAGAAAATAATATGTGTGATGCATTATTTTTAATAGAAGTCCAAATTTGTGGTCTTCAGATGGACATAACCTTTTCTTCTTAGCTTCATAGATACTTCCTTTGAAGGCATTAAAAAATGAATGAAGTACCTTGTCATCTTCATCCTGTATTTCTTGAAAATTTGGTAAACATCATCTTCTAAGTTGGGAATAATTTATTTTCTTGGTTTGAGATTGATCCATTTTCTAGAGATATTTATTAAGTAGAGTCTTTAGCCTTCATTTGTGGGAAGGCACTATTGTAGGTTTGAAACAAGAAAGCACTAGTCTTTTTGTCTCCCTAGCAGAGTCTCCAAAAATCTATTAGTTAACAGATTTATCTTTTTAGATTAACAAATAAATTGACTCTCTTACCCAAGTGGGAGGACAAACTGATAATGAACAGTTGGGGAGATCTCCATTGATTGGATGATCTTCCTCTACATTTTGGAGGTACAACTCCTTCTAATGATATAATTTTGGGTTATTTGGGGTATGCTTTTAACCAAAAAGAAGAAAAGGCACACTAACACCTGAGCATAGGAAAACTACAGATGTGAATGACACATTTATGTACTCATGAACAAAGGAAAATGGAAAAAAGACACAACGTATACCTCCTTAACATAACATATAAACAAAGGGAGGTTTTAACAGCTCAATTCTAGACAAATAAATATTCCAGGACTAAAATTTTCCAACATAAGCATACGTATAACCATTATGAACAAGAGAGCATCGTAAGAACAATTTAAAATAACTCAAAGCCTATTTTGCAATTGAATGAGATACAAACAAATATGCAATTTTGAAATATATGTCTTCAAATCTCTCAAATGCCAAGACATAATAACACAAATTCACTATGTTCCTATACAAAATGGTTACATTCGATAATTTTGAGAACTGTTTTCTCTTTTTCTTTTCTTTTCATTAGTCCCTCTTATATAATAACGGTCTTTGAAAGCGACAAACACAATACAAGAAAAGGGCACAAAATGGAAAGATATTTCCAGAGCCAAAAGTTTTGTCACTATTATACTAAAACAATTAAGTTCCTCACATTTATAGATAAATAAAATGTTAACCTTCTCTAGGTCCAGGATTCCTATCTACATCTAGTCACATTTCCATGAAAATGCTATGAAGTTCAGCTCGTTGTTCTTCTTCTTCCAACATGAAGGTCACCCTTTGATACTCAGTGTAACTAGTTTTCTCCTTTCATGCGACCGTGAGTGGTTGAGAAAAAATATTTTCTTGTTCCCTTTGAGGCCAATTCAGGTTAGGTTGAACAAAAAACACTGGCTCATCGTACAAAAGTTTTTCATTTGTAGGGAGCACGATCCTGAGAAAATTCTTTTTAGTTTTTTTTATGGGGAAGATTGAATTCAAAAATGTCACCACCTTTCCTTTGTAGATAGATCTTTAAAGCTCATTTAATTCTCACATTAGTTAATAATAATTCTTCATTTCCAAAATCATGTTATTACCACAGCAATTTACTTCATCCCTCTTGTCATTTAAGAGTTTTACTTTTTCTAGGATTTGAAAAGATTGTTATTTGAAAGGTCTGTAGCTTGATACAGTCAGAAAGTTGGAACATTGCATGAACTTGTAATCTGAAGAATGAGTTTTATAATGACCCCGACTAACCAAAACTTAAGAACTCACAAGGAAGGGAAATCACTGTGCAGTCAGGGAATTCGATGACTTCTCCAATGTTCTAAAAGGTATCGAAGTTCATGGATCCACCTAACTCCCTGATAGCTGACAATTTAGTGTAGTCGGTGATTGATAGCAAACTTTTGTACCGTTAAGTTGGTATTATTGCCTAATGATTCTCAAAATTATATAAAATTTTAACAACAAAGCGAAATGGTGACCCGAATAAGTTATCAATGAGGGCTTTTAGTTCTGCACTTAAAATTTTCAAAATTTGGGGTAACAAATAGCTATAATAGATTCTATCATAAATTTTTCATCACATAGCGCATGGAACTTAAAGCATGAAATACAAGATCCCCTAAGTAGGACACATAATTCCTGATGTGTGAGAACAAACTCCATATTGCCTTCCCAATAAGATGACAAATCAACACCCATCAAAGATTAACCATATATCAACTCCAGACTTTCATTTCTTAGGCATTGTCTTGTCTAGTATAAACCATAGCATATATAATATTTCTCATAGATATCGCATATGGTAAACTATCCATGTCCTCCACCATGGTAGGATATTTTGGACTATACAACAAAAAATTCACATGATTACACTAGCTTAGCCAAATATATTGCTATCTCTATCTCTTTTGGCACCAAGATCTTTCATTTTCAATTATGATAACAGCTACAACATCAAATCAAAAATCAAATATCCATTACCAAGGTATAAAGAATATGAGCTACCTATTTATTATGTTTCTCTTCTTTCAGTGCATCAATAGTTAAAGGTTTCATCTCTCAAAAAATAACACTTCTATAATATATAACCTTATCTATCATTGGATCCAAAAGACTGTACCCTTTTACACCAACTCTTTAACTGATAAAGATACACTTTATTGCGGTGCTCTCCAACTTGGAATTTTTTCACTTGAAACATGAATGTAAGCTTCACAACAAAATAATTTAAGATGTCTCATTGAAGGCATCTTTCCAAAGGTCATACATAGATCAAAGGTAGATGAATTATCCATGTTATATTCAACATTAGATAATGGCCCATTAATACGAGCATATTCCATATGTTTACTATGGTGAGAATTAGAAGGAATGATATATATATAATTTAACTATATTCATGCATGTGATTTAAACCATGACAAAATGGGCTACTTAGTGTGATTATAAATCCATGTACACCATCAACAACTTAAAAAGGTAAAATTAAATAAATAAAATAAAATAATGAAAAGGTGTGCATTAGATGTATTTCAAAAATGTTCTTGCACATGTATTCATAGAGCATAAATAGATTTTCCATAAAGCTCTATATATCTTCTAGTATAGCCTCTAAATGATTAGTATAACCTAATGCAGGAACATCCTAGGATTCTTGGCAATCTTGTATTACACAAAAATATATTTGCTTTGGAGAGTACTTAGTGTGTTTTGATGAAGTGTTACTTGGTCGAAGGTGTGTTGTTGCTCGGTCACAGTGTTGGCCGACGAGCTCGATCGCTGAAGGGATCGACATATACGGGTGCTCAGCTTTTGGTGTTTCTCAGCATATTGTGGCCGAGGGGATCGACACTTCTGGTGCTCGACAGTTTTGGCTTTCTGGTGCTCGCTAATTGTTTCTGATGCTCGACAGTGTGGCTTATCGACTTGTGTTTTCAGATATGAGAGGTCAACTTAATACATTTTATTTGTGTAGCGGGGTATTTAATTTGGATCTCTCATTGGCGGATGTGGGTGGACCTATTTGGGTCTTGGATCTTTATCCTATGTGCATATAATATTTGTTTACAATCTGACTTGTGGCTTGGATATGTATTTAATGTAAGGGTTTATTTAATTTGTATTTGCATGAGGATGACTTGTGGCCATGCTAGTATTTAAGGAGGTCTAAGGTAGATGAGTAGAGGAGATCAAGGATGTAGATCATAGTAGAGGGGATCATATTTTAGGATCTAAGTATTGGATCTGAGTTGTATGTTTGGGAAGAAGGTAAATGGCCTGATGCTTGCTAAATATTTATGCTAGATCCTGAATTCATATCTTTGTATTTGGTCATAACTGGGAAGGCCTTACAACCCAGAATGTTTAATGTAATTGATGTTTTATGAATCAGATTGTAGATAGTTATCAGATTTCCATTGTGGTTGTGTTTTCAATGTATTTTTTCTTTGGAATAAAGGTTTGGAATATCCATGCTTAGATTCTCCATCCTTGGCTATCATCGGGTGGTATCAGAGCTTGAAGTTCCTGAGCATGTGGATAGATCACCGAAAGTTGAGGCAGTTTTCACCAGTACCTTGGATTGGAAAGTTGTTTATTTTTTGTAGAGGGTTTATAGAGATCTTGAAGATGCCTTTGAGGAAGATCTATGAGATCACAGAAGAAGAAACTAAGGTGGAGGTCAGTCTTGAAGATGTCCAAGCTTTGCAGAAGAAGGTGTGAGATCTACAAGAGGAGTTACAAACAAACAATGCATCTAGAGAACACCGAGATAATGGTGATGAGTTTGAAGAAGGAGATCATTTCAAAGAGGTTGTAGAAGATGTCATAGATCTAGAGGAGGCTAGATTTCTAAGAGTTGTATCTAAAATTTGGAAAAGACCTAAGATTGAAGTTTCTACATTTTCTAGAAGCCTTAGGCCAAAAGAGTTGATCGATTGGATTAATGAGATGGATGAATAATTTGAGTATGAAGAAGTAGGATATCTGGATAGATTTTGGTCTGTAAATACAAGGCTAAAAGGTCATACAAACATATGGTGGAGAGAATTTCAATTGGAAAGAAGTCAAAGAGGTAAAGACAAGATCATTAGGTGGAACCAAATGGTTGAGAAGTTAAAGAATCATTTTTTTCTGGTGGATTATGAATTAGAGATGTTTAAGAAGACGCAAGGTTTGAGGCAGGCAAGCAAGTCGTTGCAAGAGTATACTGAGGATTTTTACAGAATCCTTCTTAGAACTGGTCATTTAGAAGCTGATAAAGAAAAGGTTGCTAGGTATATATATGGCTTGAGACATCATATACAAAAAGAGTTACTTACTATTTTTATGGAAATAATATATGTTTATCAAATGACATTGAAGATTGAGGAGAAGCTAAACAATAAGTTTGAGGGAAGACAAAATAACAGAAACTGAGGTGGTAAGACTAGTGAAACAAGTGCTGAGAGTAATATGGCAAAGAATCCTAAATAGATTGATGAAGGATCTAGAAGTGGTCAAACCACAAGGAACTACAATGATGGACAAAGAGGAATATAGATAAATGAGTTCATGGGTACTTATTTTCAGTGTGGTGAGAAGGGTCATAGAGATTTTCAATGTCCTAAAATAAGAGTTGAACTAACTACTAAGGAGATTCAAGTGAATGTTGCAGAAGAAGGTGAAGTTCTTATCACTAGGAGGTTGGTTGCATGTGTTAGTGAACCTGTGCAGTGAAGAAATTTGTTCAAAACCAGATGTAAGTGCAAGGACAAGGTATGTAATGTCTTAATTAACGGTGATAGTTTTCAGAATTTTGTTTCAGAAGAGATGGTTAGTAAGTTGAGTTTGGAAAGGAGGAAGCATCCTGATCCTTATCAGATTAGTTGGATACAAGATGTGTTTAAGGTTAGGATTGAGGAACAATTCCTTGTTAGTTTTAAGATTAGATCTTAATCATGAGATATTGTGTGATGTGGTACCTATGGATGCTTGTCATATATTTCTTGGTAGACCTTGGCAATATGATAGACATGTTATGTTTGATGGTTGTGCACATACTTATGTGGTAAGGCAGGGTGGATCCAAGCATAAACTGATACCTTTGCAGGAAGCAAGAGTTAAGAGATGTAGAGTTATCAGATGTTGTGTGAATGATAGTGAAAAATATGAGGAGCAGAGAGTTGATGAACCTAAGCCTATGAGTAATATACATAAGAGTTTGAAGGGAAAAGAGAATAAAATCTCTGAGAAACTTGTAGAGATTAAGAGGTAGATGGAATTTATAATGAAGATAGTGCAATAGATTATGACACTAGTGACATAAAGAGATGCAGATGATACCGAGTTGATTAATAAGTCTCGTGAGGATGTGGTTCACCAAAATGTTGATGGTATCAACAGTGCAGAGGCTGGTCAGGCTTAGTTGTTGCCAATTTCAAATAGGAGAAATGAGAAAAGTGCAAGGCAGATCAACTTTCCGAATGAGATAGTGGACAAAGTGAAGACAACATGGAGTGAAGGACAAGAGGAGATATGGGTTAAGAACAGATATGGCATACCTATTTTGATTCCCTTAAGATGTTCACGAATTCCTTTATGGGAACATCTTCTTTTACTAGGGGTGTCTGATGCAGGAGCATCCTAGGATTCTTGGCAATCCTATATCACACAAAAATATATTTTCTTTGGAGAGTACTTAGTATTTTTGATGAAGTGTTAATCGGTTGAAGGTGTGTTGTTTCTTGGTCATAGTGTTGTTCAAGGAGCTCGGTCGCTGAAGGGATCGACACATACTATTGCTCAACTTCTGGTGTTGTTCGACATATGTTGGCCGAGTGGCTCAGCACTTATGGTGCTCAATAGTTTTGGTATTCTGGTGCTCAATAATTGTTGTTGATGCTCAGCAGTGTAGCTTGCCAACTTGTGTTTTGTATCTAGGAGGTCGACTTAATACATTTAATTTGTGTAGTGGGGTATATAATTTGGATCTCTCATTAGGGGATGTGGGTGGACCTATTTGGGTCTTGGATCTTTATCATATGTACATTTAATTTTTTTTTACAAGATGACTTGTGGCTTGGATATGTATTTAATGTAAGGGTTTATTTAATTTGTATTTTCATGTTGCTGACTTGTGGCCATGCTAGTATTTAAGGAGGTCTAGGGTAGATGAGTAGAGGAGGTCAGGGAGGTTGATCACAATAGAGGGGACCAGATCTAAGTATTGGATCCGAGTTATACATTTGGGTAGAAGGTAAATGGTCTGATGCTTTTTGAAGATCTGTGCTAGATCCTGAATTCATAGCTTTGTATTTGGCCGTAACTGAGAAGGCCTTACAGCCTGATATGTTGAATGTAATTGATGTTTTATGAATAAGATTGCAGATAGTTATCAAATTTCCATTGTGGTTGTGTCTCTGTTGTGTTTTTTTTTTGGCATCAAGGTTTGGACTATCCATTCTTGGATCCTCCATCCCTGGCTTTCATTATAACCTCACTTGTTCTAATACTATGTTATATAAATTAGCAACTTATGATACTAATCATTATTGAAAAATATAAAATAAACAAATAAGAAGCATACAAGCATAGATTTTACACATTACATGGAACTACTAGATTCATGATGTTGGAAAAAAAATGTATGTATATAAGGTTCACAAAGGTTTGTTGAAACTTTATAGCCCATCTTTGGATGTTTTGGCAATCCATGAACCTAAGAAGAGATTCTCAATTGAAGAAGATTCATTTAGCATCCCTCCCTTCATTCTCTCTATGAATCAATCATTGCTCTTTTTCTTTTTTTTCTCATTGAAGGGGATAAGTAAATAACTCTACCTGAGAGCTAAGGTTATTCTCTCTCACCAAGTACACTTTAATATACAATTTGGTTCAAGCCATTAAGTTTATGAAATGAAGGATAAGCTTGGTGAAATAGGAGGATAAAACTTGTAGTTCTATGTTTATCAATTCTAATAATATTTAATAAAATTTTGTATACCAATAGGTACCCTATGGAATATATAATCTCATTTTTTATCTCTCTGAACCATGATTTTGTGTCATTTTATTTTCTAATGATTTTAGCTTATTTGTGTGGCCCTTTCTTTCTTAATCATTTTATCTTTGTTTTTATTTGTTTGTCTTGGATTTTCGTACTAGCTTGTTTGGCACCCATTTTGGTTATAAAAAAAATGTAACATCTCAATCATGCTTGCAATCAATGCAAGATTTTTGTGTAAATTCTATCATACTATTAATAGAATGAGAAAGAGCTCTTATCTCTAACTTGAATTACCAAAAAAAAGAGTATAAAGGCTCTAAATATCAACTAATGATGTTAGATGAATTGTCATCTAATAGAATGACTTTTAATTTTTCAAATCCATTTTGATATAATATGTCATTGAATGTGTTTGATGTATGTAGAATAGTAAATATATTTTTTGTATTCTTATTCCATGACTTTCTAAGCTTTGTAAATATCTTAGGCCCTTAAGTTTTGAATAATTCTAAATTATTAGGAAGGGTTGAAGAACATTATTCAATGATTTTCTAATGTGTGTAAATTTCCTAGTCTCTTAATGTTTGAATGATACAAAATTGAAATCATGGACATTTGTGTGGAAGTATATTTATATTATTTCTTATCATTTTTTTTTAAATATGTTATTCTTTTAACATTTTGAAGGGTTGGGGGAAGTAGGGGAGACCCCACAATTCCAACCATTAGATTCAAATAGTTAGAGTTCAACATTTTTTACATGCTAACACAAATTCTACTACAATTTTTGGAAGCTAATTCCATAGTGATTAATTGACTAATTATGTCTCTAGTAATATTTAGTTAAATTTAGCCCGTACTAACACTTAATTGTTGCAAGAAAGTGGTGTATAGCTCATCAAAATAATTGATAAAAATCTAAAGGATGAGAAGTAGTCAAGAGCATAGTACACAGAGTTCATAGAAAAAATTTATGTAAGAACCTATCTTCATATGCAATATCTAGATATGCATCTTAGAAATCTCATAGGTAAACATTATGACCACCTTTTTGGTAATATAACTCAAATATAAATATAATAAAGTTAATGGGCAATGAGTGTGTAACAACCTCAAATGCAACATGTGTGCAAAGAGGAGAATTATATGTAATAGAGTAAGAACTAAAGACATAGTATCTGCATAGTCAGAAAATGGAAGCACTTCCATGGTAGACTGGTTTAGCCTTTCATGTAAGTGTTTTGGGGTCATATAAAGCACCTTGAATGGGTTCCTGACTTTGACCTGGATTTCCCCCTGTTCTGCCTCTCTTTCCATTTCTTTCTATCCATTTTTTGACATCCTGGATTGCAGATCTGAGGTGTTTGACCTCAGGGTCAGGGTCGACCTTTTGGGTCTATGTCAACCTCAACCCTAACCTAGTTCAAGGTCAACCTTGACCTTGACCTAGGTCAAGGTCGACCTTGATCTTGACCCAGGGTTCAAATCTTAGGGTCCTACAGTTTTTAGATGTCGGTCTTTGCAAAAAGTTATTTCCCGCTTCTAGGTCGGCTATTTCGGGTTCCGAAGAAATGATTCCTAAATTGTATTTAATATAGGTCCTCTTCTAGGGGCATGGGTCTAATTGGAATTTAATTCTCCTACATCGGCCTCCTTAGAAGATTGTGCCCTAATTTCATATAAAAAGAAGTCTTTCTCTCTCATTTTCTCAAAGCGATAGATTCTAAGTATCATCAAGCAAAAAGTTCAAGCATCCATTGTTCTACATGTTTTCAAGCTTTCAAGGTGTTCAAGTATTCCTCTCAAGAATTAAAGTTCTCCATTGAAGATCAATGATTCAAGCTTTCAAGCCTTTGAAGGGATTAGGTTCAAACATTCAAGATTCATCATTCAAACCCTAGATCTAGCCATCATGGTGGTGTGATCTTCCTTCAAGATC
>MU228198.1:783820-799905 GCA_018584345.1 Thuja plicata | reverse complement strand
TGTGTGTGTATATCTGTGTGTGTGTGTATGCACGCACACACACACACACATATATATGTATGTATGTATGTATGTATATACACATATTTGTCTTTGTGATGACAAGATTGCAGGTACTAGGCATCAACTTCCCTGAATTACCAAGATGAGTGTGCTGGCCTATTGCAATATCTCAATGGTAAGAGAGGGGAGATAACATATAGGTTCAAATCCCAACCTAAGCCATCATTTGTCTTGAAATAGTGGACATGTATATGATTGACTATATATCTAAATTTGTCAAGGTGACATGAATTCATGAACCCTTCCTTTAAGCATGATTATTGCATTTTGATTTGGTCAGGTTTCTTCACATTGCATATCATGTAGGGTGATGTTGTTTTTTCTTAAAGTAGATTACGAGTTTAATTAAGATTAATTATGAGATTTTAATAATTACATCTTATAAAATATTGAAAATATTAAATATATGGAGATTTAATTAATGAAAATTAATTAAATATCTATATTTATTAAAGGGATTTAATTAAAAAGTAAATATAAATATTGGGGATTTGATTAAATATCTAGATCTAAATTGAAATTAAATGCATAATTAATATAATTAATATTTAATTATCAAGTGGATAATAATAATATGCTATAAATATTTTTTCTATTAAAGATATACGATTTCATACAAAAACTAATACATTCAAGTGTCTTTCTCATACCGTATACCAAAAGAGAGCCATACATACATGTACATGAGATTAAATATCAAACCTACATATATATATCTAAGCTACACCTTACTGTCATATCTGAAATAGGAACTAGACAACAAAAAGATTAGAGTATCATTGTCCGAGTATAAGGTAATTAAAAAATATCATAAGATAGTTGTGTATCAAAGGAGCATCAAATGTTATCATCAACCATATAGGGTACCCATGCCACCCAACCTTGTTTTCCCTCCATCCATCTGAGAACTTCATCATTCCTAATGTGATTCTCATAAGGATGTGTTAGGGGCTCAGCAATAGGAATATGAGGTCCTGGTATAACAGTGATAGGGACAACATTGATCACTTGCCTCTCATCCTTATTTAGATCTTTTACCTCTGTCATGAAGTTATGAAGTGCAGCTTTGAAGGGGTAAGCTCATGGGTTTCTCTTGTGCAAGTGTATCCATGAGAGACCTCCCATGAGCCCAGTCTAACCATACCATTCTTGAAGCGGTCTTCCATCTTCTTCTTCTTTATCTTTATGACCACTGTAACCTACACATCAATTCTATGAAAAATGAGTCTCTTGATAGACTTAGTAAGGTTCCTAGAGGTACCACCAAAAACACTATCATTTCTTAATTTCCATTTATTCCACATAATTAAGGCAGAAAGAAGAGAAAATAAATTATTAAATGACTGCTTCAAACCTTTAATGTGACCAGAGATTATTTCTAAAATAGTGGCCTTAAAGTGTTGAGGGAAACCGAATAACTTCCAGATCTCAAGAGAAAATGGGTAGCTAAAGAAGACATGGCTGATAGACTCAAGGAGATTGCAGAAGGAGCAGAGAGTAGGTTCACCATTGGGAATCCTGAAAGGAAACCTATGCAAGAGAAGTCGCCAAAGGAAGCACTCTATTTTTGGCTCAGCAAGGGTGAACCAGACGTTACAATAGATTTTGGACTACTCCTCAGGTTCAAGGTTGAGATTTCAGCAGGAGTTCATATGAGGGAAAATGGAACAGTCCTTAGTAAGGAGCCCATACAGTTTATTGGATCTAGTTTTGGGGAGCAGGGTGCCATCATCCCATCTAAACTAGAGGTGACAATCACTATCAACATAGGATTATTTAGGAAGGAAAAAAGATCTCTATACGCATCTCTTATAACAAAGTAAGTTCTTAACTATGAATTAGGTAGGGCAATTCTATTTTTCAAATCTTCCCAATCTAAGAGAAAATCATTCTGAATAATTTTTGCCAAGCAAGATATACCTTTATCATTTCATTTCCTAGCTGAACACCCTTGGAACAGTGCGAGAGGCTTCCCTCTAATTTTGAGGCTCCACCAAATAGACCTGTTACCAAAAATTTTATCATGGCAGTGTGTAACCTTATTATCTGTTATAAGTTGCATGACATATTTCCATGCTTTCCAAATTGAATTAAAAATTGCAGGGCCTTGGACATTAAACTCAATCTCTCATGCAATAATATCATTCATTGTCAGGTTGTTCAAATTCCTCATTTCTTGGGATCTCCCCTCAAAATATTATTTATGATCATAGATTTCCATGGCTCATCTCCCTCCAATGATTTCTTTATCCACTTATTTTCCAGAGAGACCCCTTGTATTTTGAGGTCTTTAAGCCTCAGCCCCCCTACTTCTTACTTGCAGTACACCATTCCCATTTAACAACATGAAATTTTTGTTTCCCCTTCCATCACACCATAAGTAATCCCTGATGATTTTTTGGAGGTGGTTAAATTGGTAGTGGAAGAAAATCCAAGCTGAGGAATAATAAATTGAATAGGAAGACAAGATTTTCTGGCAAACTTGAACTCTGTCAGCCATGGAGAGGTACTGAATATCCCACTTTCCTAATATATTTTCCACTATATTCTTGACCCACTCCCACATAGATTTTAAATTTGGGTTAGTAGAGAATGGGATGCCAAGATATTTGACCTGGTAGTTTGGTCCTTTCCATCTGAGGTTCTAGTGAGAAAGCCATCTAGGGGGCTCCTTTGTCCATCCTAGAAAAATGGATTTATCTAATGAGATCTTCCTCCATGAGGCTACGAAGAATAAATTGATCTTATCCATAAAGAAGGTTAGATTCTCTGCCTCTAGCCTTAATAATAAGTTTGTATCATCTGAAAATTGTATGTTTTATATCTCCTTATCTTTAGGTATTTGGACACCCCTAACTCTTGGTAGAATTGAGTAATCTGAAATCATATATCCAACTGCTTCAGCAGCTATCAAAAAGAGGGTAGGGGTGAGTGGGAATCCTTGCCTTATGGATCTGGTCAATTCAAAGCATTATGATCTCACATCATTCACTTCCACCCTTTCTAGGGTGCCAGTCATTAATGTTTGGACCATTTTAACAAAGTTATTGGGTATGCCTAGTGCAGCCATCGTCATATAGATGAAGTCCCATTCTATTCTATCATAATCTTTCTCATAGTCAAGAATTAGCATACAGGTCTATTTATTAGTTTCTCTATCCCATTCCATGGCTCCCAGTATGTATTTGCCTTTCACAAACCCAATTTGGTTGTAATCAATAATTCTGGGGAGCACATTTTTAAGTATGTTTGCCAAGATTTTGGCTAGGATCTTATATGACACATTAAGTAGTATTATAGGTCTCCATTTCTTAATCAAGGACTTATCACCCTCTTTAGGGATGAGTTTAATAAGTCCACTATTAATATCTTGGTGCAGGAGCACCTAGGTAAGACTATATGGTAACCTAGGGTTCCTAGTCAAATTTTGGCTTGTAGTGGTCTTAGCCAAACCACTAGTGAAATAAGAGGGATAGATAGTCCTAGAGTGTTTTTTTATGGTTATGAGGCCTAACTAGGTCATTTGTAGTCTTTAAGTTATAGTTTGTCAAATTTTGGAAAAGTTGCCCAATTGTTGCAAATGTTGTCAAAACAGTGCATTTGTGCATTAGAGGGATAAATTAGACAAGAATAGGGTAGGATATCTATTTCATGATATAGTAAGCATAATCTTTCATTTGGTTAAGTTTTTTAGTGATTTGACTAAGTTTGGATGCAAAATTGCCAAAGATGTAAAAAGTTGTTGACAACTTTGAAAAATTGTCAATTTGTCATTGACAACATTTCTTACTCAAGTGCATTTTCGAGTATGTAGCTATGTAACTGTCTGAAATAGTTGGTGGATGTGAATATCAGCTACTTAAGGCATCCCTCGACCTTTGTGAAGGGTTGGTTGAAGTATTGGATAAATTTTATTAATATACCAGTACAGTTTGTGAGCAATTTCTTTTGAAAATTTGAAGCTTTTCATGGTTTTGAGGTGTTTAATTGATTGAATGTGGTATTGTAACCATTAGAGTATGCATTTGTTGTTATTTCATTAATTTTTGTGTGGTTAGATAGTTGCTGATTTTTTATTCTACATTTTCTAAATTATTTTGAGTTCGGTGTTGTTGTTGGTCTGATCCAGACAGTTTTTAATAATGGAGTCATAACTCATTTTCCCACTGTGGCATCTGTCCAGTTCCTTGGGATTTGTGAGATGACTCCCTGTACATTATTGGTGCAAGGTCTTGGGCCTTGGAAAGAAAGTTGTCTATTTTTTCAGTGATGCCCTAGGTGAGCCAGAGGAGCATGGTTAGGGATCATAGTGGATTGTAGAATAAATTAGAGGGATTGAATGCATTGGTTCCTTCAATATGAGAATATGAAGAGGAGGATATGTGTGTGTAGAATGTCCAAGGAGAAGTTTTTGTGAAGATTTCTTCGAGGTGAAATAAAAAACCCTTGTGGATGTTCTCAGTATTCTTTGAAACCCTTTATTTGAGGCTCGATTATAGAAACCCACTGTACAAGTAGTTTGGGAAAGTAAAACCTAATAAATCTTAAAGGTCTTCCAAAAGGGTGTCAGGATCTAAACCTTTTTTCCACCTTGTTGAGAATATTTTGTAGTTATGTGCCAAAAGGTGTATAATTAGGTCTAATTCCTTGTAGCCTTGTTTTGATTAGTTGGAAGCAAGTTCTTGGAATCGACTAGGGTTTCATTGCAATTTATGTTATTAGACATTGTCTTGGACTCAATTCCCTTGTTATAAACCTTCATCTCCACTGGTGACTAGTTTTGGTCATATTGGATCACTTAGTGTAGAAGATGCAAGAAGACATCCATGGGGTATGTTAACAATTGAGTTAATTTCATTATTGGTGTGGACAAATTGAAGAAGTGCAGGATTGGGGATGGAATCCTTTTGAGTTAGTTTTATTGAAGGACCCCAATAGGCTAGAGAAGTGGCCTAGAGAAAACCCTAGGAGAAGGTAGCATTGGAGAGAAAGATTTATCTTTACATCAGATTAGTATCAGAGAAAGTTAAATATTTGGGCTTCAGTGTATGTCTCTATATACTGGTGAATTAGTAGGGGAGATCAGCATGGTGACTAATGTAGAGTTAGCTAAGGAGGGTGATAAAAAGGAGAAAAATAGACTCCTTAAAGAAGCCCTAGGTGAAATGAGAATAAAACTACAAGAAGTTTTTGATGGAGCCAAGGATAAAGGAAAAGAAGGTGAAAGTAGTGACAGAGGTAAAAAGAATATTGATGAGGAAGATATCATCCTTGAACCAGACCCTCCATTGAATGAAGAAATATTCTTGAAAGACATCAAGGCACTAGGAGGAAAGGCACTAGAAGGTGTATCACTATTTAGTGGGAAAATTGATATCCAGACAATGATGGAATGGATTGAGGGGATGGAAAACAATTTTGAGTGTGAAGGTGTTACAGAGGCACAAAAACTAAAAGTTGCAAAGTCAAGGCTAAAAGGATTAGCATTGAAATGGTGGAAGTACTTGCAAGATAAAAGAGTTAGAATGGGTAAATAATCTATAGCTAACTGGAAAGCCCTGGTGACTAAAGTGAAAGAAAATTATCTGCCAAAAGACTATGCAATACAACTTCATAGAAAGAGACAAGGTCTGAAGAAAAAAGACTTGGATGTGGCCTCTTATACAGAGGAGTTTCAGAAGTTATGTCTCAGGTCAAAGATTCAAGAAGAGGAACCTATCAAGGTAGCAAGATACTTGGGTGGTCTAAAATGGAACATCCAAGAAGAGATAAGTTTTTGGACTCCAACTATTATGTAGACATGCCACCAATTATCCCTTAAGGTGGAAGAAAGGAACAAGAAGAAAGGGGATTCTAATGTTAGAGGAAGAGGCATAGGAAGAGACCAAGGGGGTCATAGAGGTAGTTATCAAGGCAGAGGTAATGAACAATGAAACTAGGGAGAGTCCAAGTTGACAGAGCATGGTAGTAAAACTACTCCAAGAGGGGTTATACCAAAGGTACAAGTACTCAAGGAGGCTCTAGTAGAGGAAAAATTTTAGGCAGAAGCAACTCATACTTTGCAAGAATGAAATGTTATACTTGTGGTTAATTGGGTCACCCAACCTGTAGATGCCTTGGTAAACCTACTTCATAAAACAATGGTAAAATGATTGCATATGATCATGAAGACACAACAAGTATCAAGAAACCTGAGGTTGATCACATTGAGTTAGAGATGGGATAAAATCTAATGTTCAGAAGAATTTTGATTAGGCAGCTAGTCAAGGATGAACCCAAGCATATGAGAGCTTTGTTTAGAGATAGATGTAAAATTCTTGGAAAACTTTCTCCCCAGACAATATCATATCAGAGGAATTTTTAAGAAAACTTAAATTGGAAAAGATACCATATATCAATGCATACAAAGTGACATGGTTGAAAAAAGGACAGAGTGTGTTGGTGAATGAGCAGACTTGGGTGGAGTTTTCTATTGCAGGATATAAAGATAAGTTGCTTTGTGATGTGTTTCCTATGGATGCATGTCATCTACTATTGGGAAGGCCTTGGAAATATGATAGGGGTGCAATGTATGATGGGAAAGAGAATTCCATCTTTCAAGAAAGATAACGGAACTTTCAAAATACAATCCTTATTGGAAGAAGATGAGCCACAACCCAAGACCCCTAGTATCTTATTGAGTAGTAGAAAGGAGTTCATTAATACCCTTAAAGATGAAGGAAGTGAAGGGTATGCCATTTTTCTCAAGCCTAAGGAGGAAGAGAATCCTAAACAAGAACCTTTGCCACTGCAAATCAGAGAGTTACTTGAAAATTATAAAGATATAGTCAGTGATGGTACTCCTGCAACTTTACCTCCTAGAAGAGTGATAAGTCACCAAATTAAATTTGTACCTAGTGCATCATTTCCAAATAAGGTAGCCTATAATCTTACTCCAGATCATAACCTAGAAGTGGCTAGACAAGTGTAGGAGCTATTAGACCAGGGACTAATTAAGAAGAGCATCAGTCCATTTGTCGTACCTATGGTTTTAACATCCAATAAAGGTGGTAAGTGGAGAATTTGCACTGACTCTAGGGATATTAATAGGATTACAATTAGATACAGTTTCCCTATTCCTAGAATTGAGGATTTGATGGACTGTCTTGGAGGGGAAAAGTACTTCGCTAAATTGGACCTAAAAAGTGGGTACCACCAGATTAGAATCAAAGATGGGGATGAATGGAAGATAGCTTCTAAGACTACTGATGGGTTGTATGAGTGGAGAGTTATGCCATTTGGCCTTTCAAATGCCCCTAGCACATTCATGACGCTCATGAATGAAATGCTTAAGGATTTCACAGGGATATTTGTGGTAGTGTATCTACATGATATACTCATTTTCAGTAAAATAGTAGAGGAACATTTGAAACATGTGGAGATGGTACTCAAAAGGTTGCAAGAGAAGAAGTTATCCATAAATCTAGAGAAGTGTGAGTTCTTCAAATAAGAGCTTGTGTATTTGGGGTTTGTAGTATCCCAAGGGTCATTAAAGATGGACCCAAGAAAGGTGGAAGCTATTCTAAATTGGGCTACACCAACCACATGGATAGAGGTAAGGAGATTTCATGGGTTAGCTTAGTATTATAGAAATTTTATAAGATATTTTAGTGGTATTTGTGCACCAATGCTAGACACTGTCAAGGGTGATCTAAAGACTAAGTTTAGATGGACCTATGAAGAAAGAAAAGAATGTGAAAAGTTGAAGGAGCGAGTAGAAACACAACCTATCCTTAGACTCCCTAGTTTTGATAAACTATTTACTTTAGAATGTGATGTAAGTGGGATGACAGTAGGGGGTGTGTTAAGTAAGGAAGGTAGGCCAACAGCCTTCTTCAGTGAGAATTGAAATGATGCCAAGAAGAAATATTATTCTTATGACTTGGAGTTGTATGCCTTAGTTCAGTCTCTTAGGAAGTGGAGACATTACTTGCTAATAAAAATAATTTGTAGTGTTTAGTGACAACTAGGCCCTTAGCTATATAAATACACAATAAAAGATCAGTAATAGACACCTAAAATGGATGGAATATCTTCAAGCATTCACATTCACAATAAAGCACAAGAAAGGATAGTTGAACAAGGTTGTAGATGCACTAAGTAGGAGGATGTTGATCATTCAAGAAGTTCAGTTGTAAAGCATTGGTAGAGAGAGTTTCAAGGACCTATATAGGGATGATGAAGATTTTGGTGAAGCATACAAGGTATGTTTTGATTTTCAGAATCATTTTCATAGTAAGTTTTCTGATTTTACATTGCAATGTGGGTTATTATTTAAGGGAAACCAGTTGTGTGTTCCTAAGGGTTCAATGAGAGAGAATCTCATTCAAGAGAAACATAATGGTAGCTTGAGTGGCCATTTTGGTGTGAAAAAAACCATAGATTTAGTACAAAGGCTTTACCATTGGTCAACGTTGGTAAGAGATGTGGCAAAATATGTTGAGCAATGTGTAGTCTGCATGAAAGAAAAAGGAGGAGCTAGCAATGCAGGTTTGTATCAACCTTTTCCAATCCATAATAGACCCTGGGAGTTTTTTAGCATGCATTTCATTGTAGGGATACCTAAGACAAAACATCGACATACAATATCTATGGTGTGGTAGATAGATTTAGTAAAATGGGTCATTTTATACCTTGTATAACTACTCATGATGCTAGTAACATTGCACATTTGTTTTTTAAGGATATTGAAAGAATCCATGGACTACCCCTAAGAATTGTATCAGATAGGGATGTTAATTTCATGAACCATTTCTGAAAAACACTATGGAGCAGATTGGGTACTAACCTATCATTTGGTTCATCTTACCACCCTCAGACTAATGGCCAGACTAAGGTGGTTAATAGAGTGGTTGGTAACTTGTTGAGGTGCCTAACTAAGGAATATGGCAAGACATGGGATGTGGTCATTCCCCAAGTAGAATATGCATATAACAACAATGTTAATCGAAAAATAGGTAGGAGCCCATTTGAAGTTGTTTATGGGATGCACCCATGAAGCATATGTGAGCTTAGAGATCTTGGAGCAATGGAGTACAGAAGTGGTCATGATGAAGACTTCACTCAAACCATGAAGGAGATTCAAGAGCATGTGAAAAGGACTATACTGGAGTCTACTCAAAAATTGAAGGCTAAAGTGGATGTGAAGAGAAAGGATGTTCAATTTGAGATAGGGGATTATGTCATGGTACATTTGAGAAAATCTAGGTTTTAGAAGGGAGTGCCTACCAAGCTACAGATGAAGAGAGTAAGACCTTGCAAAATATTAGCCAAGTATGGGGCTAAAGCCTACAAAGTGGATCTGCCTACTGATTTAAGAATCTCACCTATTTTCAATGTAGCAAACTTAGTCAAGGCTAAAGGACCCTTACTTAAGATAGATGTGTATAGATAGGATATTGGAAAAGATGTAGAACCTGATGTTTTACCTCCCAAGATGCAAACAGAAGAAAACAAGGTATTGGATTCAAGGGTCAAGAAGACCACCAGACATAAGGTGTACATGGAACACCTCATCAAGTGAAAGCATAAGCCAAAGTTAGAGGCAACATAGGTTGAAGCTATAGACTTCAAGAAGCTGGGAACTTTAGATGATATCTATTCCATAGGAGTGACGTGACTTTCCTTTGTGGGCGAGTATGGTGCAGGAGCACCAAGGTGAGGCTATATGGTAACCTAGGGTTTCTAGTCAAATTTTGGCTTGTAGTGGTCTTAGCCAAGCCACTGATGAAATAAGAGGGCTAGATTGTCCTATAATGTGTTTTGATGGTTAGGAGGCCTAACTAGGTCATTTGTAGTCTTTAAGTTATAGTTTGCCCAATTTTGGAAAAGTTGCCCAATTGTTGCAAATATTGTCAAAACAGTGCATTTGTGCATTAGAGGGCTAAATTAGACAAGAATAGGGTAGGATAGATATTTCATGATCTAGTAAGCATAATCTTTCATTTGGTTGAGTTTTTTTGTGAGCTGACTAAGTTTGGATGCAAAATTGCCAAAGATGTAAAAAGTTGCTAACAACTTTGAAAAATTGTCAATGTTGTCATTGACAACATTTCTTGCTCAAGTGCATTTTTGAGCATGTAGTTATGTAACTGTCTGAAAAAATTGGTGGATGTGAAGATCAGCTACTTAATGCCTCACTCAACCTTTGTGAAGGGTTGGTTGAAGTATTGGAGAAAGTTCATTAATATACCAGTACAGTTTGTGAGCAATTTCTTTTGACAGTTTGAAGCTTTTCATGGTTTTGAGGTGTTTAATGGATTGAATGTGGTATTGTAAACATTGGAGGATTTAGTTGTTGATACTTCATTACTCTATGTGTGCTTATATGGTTGTTCAGTTTTATTCTTCTACATTTTGTAAATTATTTTGAGTTTGGTGTTGTTTCTGGTCTGATGCCAACAATTTTTAATAATGGAGTCATAACTCCTTATCCCACAGTGGCATATGTCTGATTCCTTTGGATTTGTGACATGAATCCATGTACATTATTCATGCAATATCTTGGGCCTTGGAAATAAATTTGGCTATTTTTGTAGTGATTCCCTAGGTGAGCCACATGAGCATGGTTAGGGATCACAGTGGATTGAAGAATAAATTAGAGGGATTGAATGTATTGGTTGCTTCAATATGAGCATGTGGAGAGGAGGATATGTGTGTAGAAGCCCCATGTCCAAGGAGAAGTTTTGGTGAATATTTCTTTGAGGTGAAAGAACAAACCCTTGTGGATGTTCTCAGTATTTAGTGAAACCCTTGATTTGAGGCTTGATTATAGCAACCCAATATACAGATAGTTTGGGAAAGTAAAACCTAATAAATATTAAAGGTATACCAAAAGGGTGTTAGGATCTTAACCTTATTTTCCACCTTGTTGAGAATATTTTTGAGTTATGTGCCAAAATGTGTGTAATTAGGCCTAATTCCTTGTAGCCATGTTTTGATTAGTTTGATGCAAGTTCTTGGAATTGATTAGGGTTTCATTGTAATTTATGTTATTAGGCATTGTCTTGGACTCAATTTCCATTTTTATAAACCTTCCTCTCCATTGGTGACAATTTTTTTTTATATTGGATCACTTAGTGTAAGACATGCAAGAAGACATCCATGGGGTATGTTAACAGTTGAGTTTATTTCATTGTTGGTGTGGACAAATTGAAGAAGTGCAGGATTGAGGATGGAATCCTCTTGAGTTAGGGTTAGTGAAGGACCCTAATAGGTTAGAGAAGTGGCCTAGTGAAAACCCTAGGAGAAGGTAGGGTTGGAGAGAAATATTTGTCTTTACATCATATCTCCTCCCAAGGTCCCATGAATAAAGGCTTCTCTATAAACCTCTAAGAGGTCTTAGCCAATCTAGGCTATATTCTTCTTGTGAAAATATATAGGAAGTCTATCAGGCCTAGGGGCCTTATCAAGTGCCATCTGGGTTATGGAACCATTGATTTCATTTAGGGTGATAGATTTACTGAGATGGGTTGAGTTATCATCCCTAACTTTATTGGGAACCATTTGACTAATTTTGATTCTAGCCCCTGTCATCTCTGTACCATTATTTTTAGAAGTAAAAATATCTTGGTAAAATTTCTTAAAGGTATGTAAAATAGTTTGTTGGTCATATATTTTGCATCCCTCAACCCAAATCTCTTCAATTTTACCTTTGGCCTCTTTTTGTTTAAGAAGTTTGAAGAATAATTTTGATCCTCTATCATCATGCTCCACCTAATTACTTCTAGATCTGATTTTGATTCCTTTGAGATTGTCAATATGTATCTTCCTGAGGTCATCTTTAGTACTAACCAATTTCAAAGTGGCTTCTTCTGAGGAGGGGTTCTTTTCAAGGTCATATTCTTCCCTAGATAGTTCTTCCTGAAGTGAACCTTATGCCCATGTAGCATCTCTTTCTCTCTTACCCCCAAATAGTTTGGAATAGAATTTTCCAACTTGCAATGTTTTGGGCCCATCTATCTTTAGCACTATTGTGTTTAACCACATAATCATTGAACCATTTTATCAAAAAAATGGCATTACCAATACCTGGCTCATCTAAAAGAGAGGTATTGAGATAGAAGGTATTATTCCCAGGGAACCTTTTAGCAGTAGATCCAGAGGAGAGGAGTCTAATAGTGATGCAGTGGTGATATGGAAATGTATATGGGATAACTCAGAAAACCCTACCAACCTAATCTTTCTGACATTTAAATAACTCATGATTAAAGTAAACTTGTCCAATCTGGAGTAGATCCTTTTACTATCTTGTTGGAAGTTACACCAGGTGTACCAAATGTCTTTGTGGTCATCTTTACATCTACAGAGTGGGTCAATAAGTGTGTGCTTGCCTAACATCCTGTTCCATAAGAATTGTTCACTTCCCTTTCACTCCAATTTATTACCCCCCAGCTTATATGGAGTGTTAACACTCATATTTAAGTCTCCTCCCAAAATCTAATGAATATCCTCTAACTAGAATATCCATTTCCATAATTATGTTCTCTCTCTATAGTCATTGGAGGTATAAACTGAACATACTCCAAACTTTATCTTATGGTCTTCTAGAATAATCCACACTCCTCTGTTGCATGGTGAAGTGCCCCAATTCAAAAAAAAGTTTGGCCCAGTAGGGACTTAATAAAATGGAAATGCATCCTTTTCCCCTGATATGTGAGGTGGAGAAAGAAGTATCTTCTCTCCAAATACATTTTGAGAGATATCTAGTGTAAATTTGATTGCTTTCACTTCTTGAAGCATCAAAAAATCAAAACCCTTATTAACTCTCCTAAATCTCTGAACTATATATTTTTTGTCTAAGGACTCTAGTCCTTTGAAATTCCAAGAGGCAATTTTAAAATCCATAAAAATCATGATGGGGATCTTAAACTGTTCCTAAAGCTTGAGTAGCATTTAGGAAGTTCATTATTTTGTGTACTCTAGAATCTTTCTTATTTCCAAATCCTGTAGGTCTTCCTCTTTTCCTCTTACCTTCCTTGGGACTAGAGTTATCACCTTCCACCATAGGGTTGTCTTCTCTAGATGGATAGTTTGTAACCCTTGGTTTCCTTTTGATTTTACTGAACTTGAGAACTTCTTCCCAAGCACTTTGCACAAACGACTCTATGGCCCAGTCTTTGTTAGCACCATTTTCACTAAAAACATCTTTGAGGGTAGACCCATGTTTGAGAAGTAGAGAGGTATACTCTCCCCTCTTGCTGACACCATCCATGCTAGGAGGGGTAAAAGGGAGGGTTTGAATAGAAGGATTGGAGAGAGGACAGGTAGAGGGAGGGTCAGGGGGTTAGATGAAATGACCAATAGGTCATAGTCATGGCGTGAACTCTTAATTGATGGATCAAAGACAGTCATCTCAGTCTGTCCATCTATAGTATCCATATAATCTTAACCACACTTCATGGCCCTAGATTTATCTTCTTCTGCAATCCTTCTATATCATCCTCTATTTTTATCCATTCTATTTTGGATGGGGTTACCAAGAGGGGAAGGTTGGTCAACTAGCTTCTCATTAACATTGAATCTTCTTCTCTTGAAGGGACCATCAATCGTGTAATCCTTTCCATGGCCAATTGTTGGGAATTTTTGGACCACTTTTTGTTTTAAATCTTAGGAATTGAAGGATTTTTATCCCTACTACCTGTATAATTTGAGCTTCCCTGCAAATCAAGGGTGACTTTCTCAAGTCCAAGGGACAAGGAAAGAGCATGAAGAGCATCTATGTCAGGGTTCAGAGCATCTAGAGTGCTAATAATAGGTCCTCAGGAAGAAGAGAAGGGTACACAATACAAGAGACATAGAGAGATGGTGGGATAGTGTTAGGGGGCACCTGTTCAGGAAGGTTGGCCTCATTTCTGGTGGAGGGATGAAGTTTAGTTTTGGAGGCCAAGAGAGGGAAAATTATCCTCCTATGGTCGTCTTTCTTGCACATGAAGCATGAATTAAGACCTCCAAGGTATTCCAATGGACAAGTGAATATATCACCTTCCAAATCAAAGACTAGGTTGTCAGGGATAGCTATACCTGGTTTAAGGGAAATAAGGATTATGGCATCCATATGAGGAAGAAGAATATTGGTACAGTCAAACCTAATGACTTTGCCCAAATATTATAGGGCTTCTAAGAGAACATTACAAAGAAACAAATGTATTTTTTTTTATGGTGATCCATCTCAGACATGATAGTACCATGATTTCTCCAAAAAATGTACTATCTGACCAACCTAGGGCATGAATGTTGCAGGCTCTGATGGTCCAAAATTCCCTATCAACTATGGATTTCTAACTAATAGAGTCATGAAATATAATGAAGGCCTTTTGTAGCATCCTACATAATGAAAATTTAAACCCTAGTTTAGAACTCCAAACTGTATGAATCTAGTTGTTCATGGATACATGGGAGGGTAACTTACTAATGTCTTGGGCAGCCATAAAAATTGCAAAATCAAATAGTTTGTCTCTTTCCGCCTTAATTATATTGACAATATTTTCTTTAAGAGAAATGATAAGTTGCTTGGGGGTAGAAACCTTACCTCTTGGTCCAAAGCTCCCATCTCTACCAACTCTGGAGTGTTTGTCGACAAACTTGGAACCATCCTTGTGAATCTCTGACCCTACCAGCACATGTCTAAAGGATTTGCTTGCTTGGCTAAGAAAATAGGACAATTTAGGGTTTGTATGGGGATCCTCCAGAACACTGCTAGATGAAGGAATAATTCTATCTAAAGCTGGCCCCATTCTTAACCTCTGAAGGAAAGTGCATTAAAGACCCTCTAAGTACAAAGGGCCGATCGACAGCCACGCACTCCCAACTCAAATTAATTGCAGAGCGCATCCAAGTTGTAGAGCACCAACCTCGAACCATTCATCATATGCTCTAAATATTAATTATAAATTAAAATATTATTATGTAATTTAATTTTTCTTTAATTTAATAAATTGAAATATGAATTCTAATTATAGGGTTGAGTTCAGTGTTTTAGTGGTGACTTATTTAAAATAAACAAACCAAAAAAAAAGGAAAATAATTCTTTTATTAATTTTAAGTTGAGTTATCTTATTTTGGAGTTATTTTTTTTAAACCCTAGTTTGATTAGGTTTTCTATATTAGAGGTTATTTGGTCATTTTAGACATACAGGTTTCCAGGTTACAGATTGTCTAGATTTTTTGAGTTAAAGAATTAATTAAAACCTTTGGATTTTTGAGTTTGGAAATCTGTCTTTGTTGTTGCATATTAGTTTGTGGATTGAGGTAGTGTTTGAAACCTCTTTCAATTCTTCCCTTTTGAAAATATTGTCTTCTTTGTGTTTGCAAGATTGTTTAATAAATTTTGGAGTGTTTGTATTAAGGTTTTTCCTTATTTTGAGAAATTGGAAAGAAAAATGTTATTAGGGTTTTTCTTGTGTGGAAAATTTGTATTAGTATTAAATCTGATAAACTTTAGAGTTCATTGTGAGAAAATTACATGCAATAGGTTTGTGAAAACTTATGGATTTATTCAATTAGGGTATTGCTAAATTGAGGGAACAAAATTTCTTAAGATTTATATATATTTTTGGATTGCAAAACCCATTGAAAAAAATTTATACAAACTTGTATTTGAATATATTTTCTAAATTAGATTTAATGGGAAAATGTGTGTGTGTGTGTGTGTTTTTAAATAAATAATTGAAAAGACTATATATATATGTTTATTGCTGAACGTGACCTCTCAATCCAACAAGAAACTCAACATAGTCATTATTCAATCCATGGATTCGCAAAGACAAACATTGAATTGTTTGCTCTACGAAGGGATTGAGATGACCTGTTGCCTCCTAATTAGGAGTGATTGTTGTAGTATACCCTCAGAACAAGAGCCAACAACCGGATCTGCTCTAATATGGAGGATTTTTAGAGTGCAAATGTGTGTGAAATAGCCATTGAAAGTGAGAAATCAGCAACTAAATATAATGAAAATGAAGCTATTCTATGAATTGAACATG
>MU228198.1:757920-783720 GCA_018584345.1 Thuja plicata | reverse complement strand
ATATATAGATATATATATATATATATATACATGTATATATACATATATATATATATGTATATATATATATAATAGGGTTTTTGAATTTTTTATTTTTTTAAATACAATATCATTGGAAATGTATTGTTCTGGGAAAAAAAGTAAAAGTAAAAGTAAAAAAGAAAGTGTGTGTGTGTTTGATTTAATATTTTATTAGTGTATGTATAAATGAATGGAATATATATGTATGTAATTGGGTTAAATTGATTATGTTTTAAATCAAATTGGACTTCAGTTAAAAGAGGGTATTTGTTGAAATTAATTGAATTTATGATTATTGGATTATTTCTTAAGCTATTTGGTGAACTTTGTTGTGATGTTTATTGTTGTCTATTTGGGGGTTCAAGTTGGCTTTAGGGTTTGTGTACCAAAGGCTCGGGAATTATTTTGTATTGATGCATGTGTATTTTATTTCATGCTTTGTGATGTTATTGTCTTAATCTTTTTTTGTCTAACTTTGTTCAATCTTAAGCTCATGGTTATTGTGGACACTTTGAGAGTGTATCTGTAATGTTATGGTTTTGAGAACCAATATGTTTTCCTTATGGTTTTATGGAATTGATTTTGATCATTATAATTTTGTATGATTTATGAGGTTAGGGTAGGTTATCTAGGTGTATAGATGGGGGTGGCTTGCAATAAGTGCCAGGGCCCACAAGTGGCTGTCTGGATCACTTATTGTAAGAAACTTAATTAAGTGATAACATAATATATTAAATGGGGTTTTAAATTGAATTAATAAGATAATGTGTACCCCACACATGCCTTGAGAGATTTTATAAGCTAGGATGGGGTGTTATATGTTTCTTTCTCGTCTAAAGTGAGACATTGTATTCTAGTATAGTTAGTATCCTTGTCTATATGAGAGGTTTACTAATACCACATATGGTCACTTGAGTGTTGGGGTCAAGAGAGGTTGTTGTGATGAAGCTCAAGGGTTATATATATGTGATGACACTTCCCTCTATGCATCTTAGGTTTCATACATGTTTTGGGTGCCTTTGGATTAGTGTGTATTACCTTTGTAGTGAATGTAGTACATCTTGTGATAGAGAGATTTCAAGATCCCTTGCATAGGTTAATATTGTTGTTGATTTTTGTGGTTGATATCTGAGTGGGGTCTGGTGTTATCTCCTCAGTATGGTGAGAGTGGGCCTTTGAGTTCCACATGGTTGGGTGGTAGTGATTCTATTACCATTTGATAATCTAACATTCCTGATTAGGTGTTGGATGATCCTTGTAGCAGTTACATTCTTCTTGTTCATCATTGGAGACTTGATCTTGTATTTTATATGTTGTATATTAGTATATCAGTTGTGACACATTTTTGAGATGTTTTATATGTACCTTGTACTTAATTTATTATTACATACCCTACAACTTGTGCAGTTGATGTTGGCTCCTTATGTATACCTTGTGGTATGAGTTGTATCTATGTTTCATTTATATGAGGATGGACTTGCTATTCATTTTTCATATGTAATATTTTTTACTTGTAGTTCATTTGATTAGTTAATTAACATATACGTAATTCTACGTTATGGAACCCTTGAGTGTTGTTAATTATAATTTTTGTATTACTTATGTGTGTATTTCATCCTATATTGTATTTCTTCTGCATTGGTATTTATTATTGTTGTGTATACTTTTAAAATATATATATATTCTGTAAACTTAGCATCATATTTTAGGTTAATTTCTCTTGGGTTCCCTAGCAGGGCGTTACATTTGGTATCATAGCCTGAGTTTCTACACCGGGAACTCTTGGAATTTGTAGGTCCATTAAGTGTCTTGTAGTTGAAACTTAAAACCAAACCTAGACACATAACTCTTTTTTATTTCAAACTATTTCTTTGTGATCATACATTATGTCTTTATTTTTATTTGTTTGAGTTATTGTTTTATCTTTTCGTTGCTTTAGGAAAGATGCCTATTGAGACTATAGTTTTTTTTAGAAGTCGAGGTAGGGGCTAAGGTGGAAGAATTGGAAGGGGTATACTTTATATCCCTTATAATATTGTTAGGAAAGAGAGTGTGCATTAGAAAAATAGGGTAGAGCATGGGGTGAGCAGTAGGCTGAGTCTGAGGAGCCTCATACTAGGCAATTGCTTCAGGCTATTCTGGAGCATCTACCTATGAAAAATAGGAATAAGAAGGATGACTCTCATCATTCATGGAATGAGGAGAGATAGGGATCTAGGAGTCCTAGAAGGAGGAGCATTTAAATTGATCATGATGCCATCATGGCTAATCACATGGGAGACCTCATCATGACCTCCTTCCTTTAATGGTCTTGGTAGTGCCTTTGAGGTAGAGACTTGTCTTATTGGTTTGGATCAGTGAACATTTTTCTATGCATCCCTATGGTATCAATACCAATGTGAGGTGTTCCACCATGCACCTCATAGAATTTGCAGCCACTTGGTGGAGAATTGAGGAACATAAACTTGAGCTTAGCATGGATATTATCACGTGGGAGTTGTTTCTCAAGAATTTCTAGGAATTCTTTCTATCTAATTAGTGGAGGAATTAGTACGTAGATGAATTTCACAATCTTTTGTAGCTATCTATGATTGTTCAAGAGTATGAGCGTCATTTCTTTGAGCTCAAATAGTATGCATTTTTTGGAAATGTTTCATCCCTGATGGTACAAAATTTCATTAGGGGACTTAATGGTCACATTATTAGGTAAGTTAAGGTTTTTGAACCTAATACCATCAAGGAGATCATCATTAAGGATACATTGGTAGAGATGAAATTGGCTATGGGTCATGGATGCCAATCTCATGTTTAGTCAAGTGGTGCATCATTTTCAAGGTTCAGAGGTAATTAGTCCCAAGGGGAAAGTAGCTTCAAGAAGCCTTCCACCTCCTTTAGGGGTAATTAGAATTAGTAGAAAAAGAATTTATTCCCTCTAGCTCAAGGTGTTGGTTCTCATTCTAAGAGCTTTCGTAACAGTCAGCACTTCAGGTGCAATCATCCTACTTAGCCTAAATAGAGCGCACATCTAATTGCTAGAAGTGGTAGTTTTCAGTAGTCTAGTACACCCTCTGCTGGGAGAGGTTTTCATGGATGTACTATTTGTTTCTCTTGTGGATATTTTGGACATATTGCATCAAATTGTCCTCAGCATGCTTCACAGTTTTTAGGACAAAGGCTTGTTAAAAATTGTAGTTGTCATTGTACCAAAAGATCGATCATGTTAGTACCTGATACAAACACTAGACATATAAAAGGCATAGGAGGTAGTTAATCCATATCATGAACCACCACTACACTAAATAACCAAGGAGACAAAGGGAATAATCAATGTTTCTCTCCATTATAAAAATCCCCCCAACACAAGCGCAGGGTTCAAACATGTGACCAAGCTCTGATACCACTTGTTACAAGTAGCGGTTATCATTGCACCAAAATATCAACCTTGTTAATTCTTGATACAACCACTGGACATATAGAAGTCACATGAGGCGGTTAAGTCATGTCATGAACCACTATTGCATTGACCAACCAAGAAAACCAAGGGCCCAGTTAGTATTTCTCACCAGTGTAACAAGGCCTACATCTTATGAGCCTATAGTAGGAGATACTAGCATATCTCATAGAGTATTTGTAGTAGTAGATCATCATCAGGAAGAGAACTAGGGCACTATGGTAGATACTTTGGGTTTTATTTGAGGTATTTATCTCTCTATTATATTTGATTCAGGTTCTGTAGATTCTTTTATATCTCCTTTTGTAGTATATTTATATGGGTTAGTCGCAATAAAAAAAGACATAGGTTGGCAAGTTAAATTGGCCTCTCGGACTAGGGTGACAATAGACTCTCTAGTGCATAAGTGTGATTTTAATTTGGGGAGGTTTAGTACCTCATTTGACCTTCATGTGATTCCTTTGGGATCATATTATATTGTCTTAGTGATGGATTGGTTAGGATATCATGGAGCTAGCATTTATTTTAGACAAAAGATTGTTAAATGCAAAGACAATGTTGGAAAAGACATTGAGATTGTGGGTATTCAACATCATATATCTCTTTGTATGATTTTCATCATGCAACTCAAGCAGTGCATGGAGAATGGTTATCAGGTATTTTTTGTGATTATGAATAAGCTAGATGAAGTTGAGAGTAAGGACAAGGCTCTTGATCATCTTATTCTTCAGGAATTTGCACATGTCTTTCCAAGTTTTGGGTATGCCACCAAAGTGTGACATAGATTCTTATATTGATCTTATTCTAGGAGAAGAGCCTATTGCTAGAGCTCCTTATTGGATGACCAGCTAGGAGTTGAGTGAGCTAAGCCTTTTGGTGCAGGAGTACCTAGGCTATCCTCTAGGCCCTAGTCATTTTTGGCTTGTAAATGACCTTAGCCAAGTCAGTGTGTGTTTTATTAATACCTTAGAAGATCTTTTTTTTGTGTTTGACTAGATGGATTAGTGGTTAGTGCTAATTTCATCTTAGTCTTTGATTTTTTCTTTTAGTCCTTAGTTTGGTCTAATTTAGGGAAATGATGAAAATGTGTCCAAGACCCATGTGTGGGTAGTAATATGATTAAGGAGGCATAAATGATCTTATTTCATCGAAATAAATGGGTTAGAGGCCCTAGAATATAGTTTGCATCATAAATACAAAAGATGCCAAAAAGTTGTCATGACATCATTTCCAACTATTTGCAAATGTTGCATGCAACTCGACAACATTGGATTCCCACAATTATAGGAGTGGGAAATAAATTTTATTGGTCTTAAATGGTAGAGGAATCATATTTAGACACTCTATGGCTCATTTCCTAAGGTAGAGTGAGTGTATGCAAGTTTTGGAGAGCAATAGAGCAAGTGTTTTTGAAAATAGAGTATAGTCGGTGTATTTGCAAGATATTTGTGTTTTAATGGATTGAATTAACTGATCTAAGTGTTGATTCATGTGGTAGAGACATATATAAGAGTTTTTCATTCATAGTGCAAGTATATTAGAGTTTATTTGATAGGTGTAGGAAATTTTTTACTAACTAGGTAGTCTGTTGGTCCAGTTTAGGTAGTTTTTGGTTTTATGGCTCCCCCATGAAATTCAACCGGTAAATGATTAAGGTTGAATTAATATGTTAGGGGAGCCTCTTTAAAGTGTACATATGTAGGTAGGAGGTCAGGAGATTTGATTTTCAAATTTTAAAGTCATGCCCTAGGTGAGCTAGGACAGTCTGGTTAGGTGTATGGTAGGTGAAAACAAGAATGCAGAGACAAGGGTGTGCATGGGAGAACTAAAAAAAGTGTGGTCTTGGTTTCTTTAGGTTCTCATAGATCCCTAGAATCAAGTTTGGAAACCACCCAATCCATTTGGATTTATTTTTGCATATAAATCAGAGAAGTGCTTGCGAGGAGCCAACATAGGCCTAATAGCCCTACATTTTAAGACAGAGGTGTACGGACAGTTTGGCAACCCTAGACCTTAGAAATATTTTAGGTTTCTCAAAAGGGTATCTAGATCCTAGATTGGTTTTAGGGTTTGTGTGGAATATTTCAGAGTAAATCTTGAAAAACCCTCTGGATAGGGCTAATTGGTGCTTTAGGCCTAATAGGACAATTTGGGTGCAATTTTGGAACTCGACTAAGTTTGGATTGAATACCTATGAAATATGGATTTTATGGATGAAAAATGAACATACCAAGAGTTTAAAAGGCCCTTGTGACATGTGTGGAGTTTTTATGAAGGATTCAGGGATGGAATTCTTCAAATCCAATGAGAAGCATTATGAGACAATACTAATGGTGGATGTCCTTCAAGGTGAAACACAATGGTTATAATTCTTAGAGAAGAGTTAGGAGGAGTCTTTGGCTCAGTGCCTTGAGGCTAGTCTAGTCCTAAAAGAGGAATTGGGATCCTAAGTGGATTAGGACAAGCTAGTTCCTATCTTGAAGTATTGTGTAAGCACGCCTTGGGGTTACTTCTATCAGGGTGGTATCAGAGCCTCGTTTGATCGAGCTTGTGGTTAATGTTACAACTAGAGGAATCCATTGGAGAGTCAACAATGGTGACTAATTTTGAATTAGAAAAGAAGGTAGATGAACAAGAGGAGGAGAATAGATTACTCTGAGATAGGTTGGCTTAATTGGAGCGAAAAGTGTATGAAGTTGATGTGGAAGTAGATGAAGTGAAGGAAAGAATGGAAGGGAAAGGAAAAGACATTTCCATTGAAGATGAATTCCCTGAAGCTGATCCTTTCCTTGAACAAGAACCATTCCTGAAATCCCTAAAGGCTATGAGTGGCAAAGAATTGGAAGAATTTCTCATCTTTAGTGGAAAAATGGAACCATAGGTAGTCCTTGATTGGATAGAGGGACTAGAAAACCATTTTGAGTGTGATGGAATCACATAGGCTCAAAAGGTGAAGGTTGCAAAAGCTATATTGAGACAGTTTTCTCTCACTTGGTGGAAATTCATCCAAGATGAGAGGGAGAAGGAAGGGAAAAGTCCCATTACTTCATGGAAGGATATGGTAGCAAGAGTCAGAGATGCTTACATCCCTGAGGATTATGAAATCTAGTTACACAAGAGAAGACAAGGTCTAAGGCAGAAGGACCTAGATGTCAATTCATACACTGAAGGATTTCAGAGACTTTTTATGAGCTCAGGAGTGGCAGAGGATGAGAAGGTGAAGGTAGCAATGTATCTTAATAGACTTAAATGGACCATTCAATATGAGATGAGTCTTTTGAATCCAAACATAGTTCATAAATGCCACCAAATTTCTATCAAGGTGGAAGACAAGTTGAAGAAGAAACAAGATTCAAGCACTTCAAGAGGAAGGGGTAGAGAAAGAGACACTAGAGGAAAAAGATGCGGTTATGGTGGAAGAAACTCTGAATCTAAAGGTCAAGTAGAGACTAAGCTCACTGAACAACATGAAGGAAACTTCAATATAGGAATTTCAAGTAGAGGAAGGAACTCTAACAATAGAGGAAGAGGCAACTATTTTTCCAATATGAAGTTCTATCACTGTAATCAGTTAGGACATCCGGCATATAGGTGTCCAGAGAAGGGAAGTACCTCTCAAGGGGGTGACAAAAGAGTGAACTATATTCATGAGGAGAAAAGTGGAAACAAGAACCCTGAAGTGTAATTAGAATCAGAGGAGGGAGAGAATCTCATGATGAGAAGAACTCTGATCAAAGAGGCAGTGAAGGAAGAACTCAGTCAAAGGATATCACTATTTAGAGTAAAGTGTAAGATGATGGGAAAAGTGTGTAGAGTAATCATAGACTCAAGGTCAACTGAAAAAATAGTGTCAAAGGAGTAAGTCAATAAGTTAAAAATGACAAGGATTCCCCACACTAGTCCCTATAAGGTCACTTGGCTAAACAAAGGACAATATGTCCTAGTTAATGAGCAAGCTTGGGTAGAATTCTCAATTTGGAGATACAAGAATAAATTTTTATGTGATGTCTTACCTATGGATGCATGTCACTTGCTCCTGGGTAGACCATGGAAATTTGATAGGAGGTCCATGCATGATGCAGTGAAAAATTCACACTCCTTCAAGAAAGACAATGTGACATACAAAATCTAGTCACTGTTGGAGGATGTAGAATTGAAGTCTACTAGTCCTAATGTTCTAATGGTGAGTGAAAAAGAGTTCTTAGAGACTTTAGATGAAGGAGAAGGAGTTTTATTTGCACTAGTGTTAAAGCCAAAGTAAGTTACAGACAAAATAGAGAAGATGATAGATCTACCAAAACAAGTCCAAGAAATGCTAGTGAAGTATGAAGGAATAGTGAGTGATGGAAAACCATAAACCCTACCCCCTAAGAGGTATGTAAACCATCAAATATACCTAATACCAGGAGCTACCCTACCCTATAAGGTAGCCTATAAAAGGACTCCCCAAAAGAATGAAGATATTGCTAGACAAATCGAAGAGCTCTTAGAACAAGGCCTTATAAGAAAGAGCATTAGCCCTTATGTCATGCCCATAGTCCTAGCACCTACAAAGGGAGGAACTTGGAGGTTATGTACAAAGTTTAGAGAAATAAATAGGATCACCATTAGGTATAGGTTCCCTATCCCTAGGATAGAAGACCTAATGGAATGTCTAGAAGGAGGAAGGTACTTTACAAAGATAGACCTAAAGAGTGTCTATCATCAAATCAGAGTAAATGAAGGGGATGAGTGGAAAACAACCTTCAAGACTATAGAAGGACTATATGAGTTTCTTGTCATGCCATTTGGGTTGTCAAATTCCCCATCAACATTCATGAGGTTGATGAATGAGGTACTTAAAGATTACAATGGAAAGTTTATAGTGGTCTACTTAGATGATATACTCATCTATAGTAAGACAAGGGAAGAGCACCTCAAACACCTTGAACTAGTTTTTAAGAAGCTGCAGGAGGAGAAGTTGATGATCAACTTAGAAAAGTGTGAGTTCATTAAGACAGAGTTAGTGTACCTTGGTTTTGTGCTATCTCAGGGTAACTTAAAGATGGATCCTAGTAAAGTGGAGGCCATCATCAACTAGCCTACTCCAAGAACAAGCACTGAGGTAATAATTTTTCATGGCCTAGAACAGTACTATAGAAAGTTTATTAAGCAATTTAGTGCAATCTATGCTCCTATGTTGGACACTATTAAAGGAGGCATGAAGACTAAGTTTATTTGGAATGAAAAAGATAACCATGGTTTTGAGCTATTGAAAAAGAAGATTGCAACCCAGCCAATTTTGGTTTTGCCAAGATTTGAAAAGTTAGTTATAGTGGAGTGTGATGCCAACAATGTGGCAATTGGAACTGTCTTAAGCCAAGAGGGAAGACCAGTGGCCTTCCACTCTGAGAAACTAAGTGAAGATAAGAAGAAATATTCTTCTTATGACCTAGATATGTATTCTCTGGTCTAGTCACTGATAAAATCGAGGCACTACTTGCTTCCAAAGGAGTTCATAGTCTATTCATACAATCAATCCTTGAGCTTCTTGAATTCACAAGACAAATTGAGTCATAAGAATATGAAGTGGGTTGAATACCTACAAGCTTACACATTAAATATCAAACACAAGAAGGGATTGGAGAACAAGGTTGTAGATGCCTTGATTAGAAGAGCCCTTGCTATCCAAGAGATCCAACTGTAGAGCATGGGAATAGACAACTTCAAAGATCTATATGGTGATGATGAAGTCTTTGCAAACATTTATAAGGTATGTCAAGAATATCATAACCAATTTCATAGTAAATATTTTGAATATACTTTGCAAAGTAATCTCCTATTTAAAGGAAGTCAACTATGTGTCACTAGAGGGTCTATAAGGGAGAATTTGATTCTGGAGAAACATAATGGTGCATTGAGTGGTCATTTTGGGGTTAGTAAGACACAAGAACTTGTCCAGAGATTTTACTTTTGGCCAAAGATGAATGTTGATATTAGGAAATATGTGGAAAGTTGTATTGTGTGTCAAAAGGCCAAGGGAACATCTACTAATGCTTGCCTATACCAACCACTTCCTATCCGAACTAGACCATGAGAATGCTTGATCATGGACTTTGTGGTTGGATTGCCTAATTCAAGACAAGGAATAGATAGTGTCTATGTGGTAGTAGACAGATTTAGTAAAATGGCTCACTTTGTGCTCTGCAAGACAACCAATGATGCCAGTCAAATTTCTTCTCTTTTCTTTAAAGAGGTAGTCAGGATACATGGATTGCCCTTGAGCATTGTATCAGACAGAGACACCAATTTTAAGTCACTTTTGGAATACTCTATGGAAAAAATTGGGAACCAAATTATCCTTTGGATCTGCATACCATCCTCATACTGATGGTCAAACTGAGGTAGTTAATAGGAGTCATGGAAATCTCCTAAGATGCTTAACAAAGGAGTATGGTCAAACATGGGACCAACTCATAGGTCAAGCTGAATATGCTTACAATGACACTATGAACATGACTACTGGTAAGAGCCCTTTTGAAATTTTATATTGTCTACACCCTAGAGGCATTTATGAGCTCAAAGAACTGAAGGATAGAGTTAAAGGAAGTGGATATGCTGAGGACTTTGCCTATGCTATGCAATAATTTCATGACACAGTCAGGAAGACAATGATTGAAAACACTGAGAAGGTCAAGAGTAATGTGGATGAAGGAAAAAGGGATGTTCAATTCAAGTTTTTGGATCTAGTGATGGTAAATCTCAACAAGGATAGACTCAGAAAGGAATCCCACACAAGTTGCAAATGAGAATAATTGGCCCCTGCACTATACTGGCCAAGTATGGAGAAAATTCTTACAAGGTGGAGTTACTAGAGAACAGTGGCTTGTCACCTATCTTTAACATTATAGACTTGGTTCTATATAAGGTACCAATCCTTGATCTAGATCAGAGCTTGACTGAAGTCATCCAAGAGGTAGAAGAACTCCATTTTCCATCTACACTAGTCAAGAACGCAGACTGCAAACTGGAATCTAGAATTTACAAGAAAACTAGGATGAAGGATTACAAAGAACACTTAGTGAAGTGGAAAGGACAACTGGATGTAGATGCAACATGGATAAAGAAGTCAGAGTTCAAAAAGATGGGCATTGATCCTGACTCACTCAATCCAAGGATGGATTGAAATCTTTCACTTGGGAAGGATGGTGCAGGAGCACCTAGGCTATCCTCTAGGCCCCAGTCAGTTTTTTCTTGTAACTAACCTTATCCAAGTCAGTGTTTATTTTATTAAGACCTTAGAAGGTCTTTTTTTTGTGTGTGACTAGATGGATTAGTGGTTAGTGCTAATTTCATCTTAGTCTTTGGTTTTTTATTTTAGTCCTTAGTTTGGTCCAATTTAGGGAAATGATGTCAAAATGTGTCCAAGACCCATGTGTGGGTCGTAAGATTATTAAGGAGGCATAAATTATGTTATTTCATTGAACTAAAATGGTTAGAGGCCCTAGAATATAGTTTGCATCATAAATGCAAAAGATGCCAAAAAGTTGTCATGACAACATTTGCAACTTTTTGCAAATGTTGCATGCAACTCGACAACATTAAATTCCCACCATTCTAGGAGTGGGAAATAAATTTTAGTGGCCTGAAATGGTGGAGGAAGCATCTTTAGACACTATATGGATCGTTTCCCAATGTAGAGTGAATGTATGCAAGTTTTGGAGAGTAATAGAGCAAGTGTTTTTGAAAACAGAGTACAGTCGGTGTATTTGCAAGATATTTGTGTTTTAATGGATTGAATTAACTGATCTAAGTGTTGATTAATGTGGTAGAGACATATCTAATATTTTTTAATTCAGATTGCAAGTAGATTAGAGTTGTTTTTATAGGTTTAGGAAATTGTTTACTGACGAGGTAGTTTGCTCGTCCAGTTTAGGTAGTTTTTGGTTTTATGGCTCCCCCATGAAATTCAACCATGGGAAATGCTTAAGGTTGAATAAATTTGTTAGGGGAGCCTCTATACAATGTACATATGCATGTAGGAGGTTAGGAGATTTGATTTTAAAATTTTAAATCCATGCCCTAGGTGAGCTAGGACAGTCTGGTTAGGTGTATGGCATGCGAAAACAGGAATGCAGAGACAAGGGTGTGCATGGGAGAACTAAACCAAGTGTGGTCTCAATGTCTTTAGGGTCCCACAGATCCCTAGAATTTATTTAAGAACCCACCAAATCCATTTGGATTGATTTTTGCATGGAAATCACATAAGTGCTTGTGAGGAGCCAAAATAGGCCTAATAGCCCTACATTTCAGGACAAAGGTGTATAGACAGTTTGGGGTAGATAGTTTGGGGACCCTAGACCTTAGAAATATTTTATTTTTCCCAAAAGGGTATCTAGATCCTAGATTGATTTTAGGGGTTGTGAGGAAGATTTCAGAGTAAATCTTTGAAAAACCCTATGGATAGGGATAATTGGTGCTTTAGGCCTAATAAAACAATTTGGGTACAATTTTGGAACTTGACTAAGTTGGGATTGAAGACCTATGAAATATGGATTGTATTGATGCATAATGAACATACCAAGAGTGTACAAGGCCCTTGTGACATGTGTGGAGTTGGTATGAAGGATTTGGGGATGGAATTCTTCAAAGTGAATGAGAAGCATTGTGAGACAAAACTAATGGTGGATGTCCTTCAAGGTGAAACACAATGGTTATAACTCTTAGAGAAGAGTTAGGAGGAGTCTTAGGCTCAGTTCCTTGAGGCTATTGTGGTCCTAAAATAGGAATTGGGATCCTAAGTGGATTAGGACAAGCTAGGTCCTGTCTTGAAGTATTGTGTAAGCACACCTTGGGGTTACTTCTATCACCTTTCGTTAGAGGAACATTTGGAAAAAGGTTGCATTTGACCAAGTGTTTACCCATGGGGAGTGCATGTACTCTTTATTAAGAAGAAAGATGGATATTTCTTCTTGTGTATTGACTACAGATAGTTGAACAAGGTAACAATCAAGAACATGTATCCTTTTCCAAGGATTGGTGATCTATTTGAATATATTAATGGAGCCAAGGTGTTCTCAAAGATAGATCTCAAATTAGGGTATCATTAGTTATGTGTCTAGGATGCAAATATTCACAAGACTGCATTTCTCACTTGCTATGGACATTATGAATTTTGAGTAGTTCCTTTTGGTTTGATGAATGGAGTATTTCATGCTTATATTGACCATTTTGTTCTTGTCTTATTAGATGACATATTGATATATTCTAAGTCCATAGAAGAGCATGAAGAGAATTTGCAACAGGTATTGGAGTGCCTTCAAGATAATAACTTGTATGCCAATATAGAAAAGTGTGACTTCTTTCAAACAGAGGTAGAGTACCTAGGCCATGTGATTTTAGGTGAAGGTATTTCAATGGATTCCTCCAAGATTCAAGTAATTATGGAGTGGCTAGAACCAAATAATGTGTCTAAAGTTTATAGTTTTATGGGGTTGGTTGGATATTACCATTTATTTTTTCAGAACTTCTCTAGATTTTTATATCCTATCACTTCTCTTGAGAGGAAAGGGAAGAAGTTAATTTGGACAAAGAAGTATGAATAATATTTTTAGAACCTTAAGGAGCGTTTGACTAGTGCACCTATTCTAGCAGTAACCACTCCATTGGGAAGTTTCATGGCATGTACTAATGCTTCTTTGGAAGGTATTAAATAATTCCTAATGCAAGAAGGATGTGTGATAGCTTATATATTTCTCAAACTCAATGATCACGAAATGAATTATCCTACACATGATCTTGAGTTGGCAAAAGTAGTTTATGCATTAGTCTGATGGATATATTTTCTATTGGGACATCAATTTGAGCTTCATAGTGATCATCATAGTCTACAGTATATATTTATGCATCCTGATTTGAATGATAGGAAGAGGTGATGGATGGAATTATTTTGTGAGTATGACTTCTAGGTCAAGTATATTCACCGTTAAAAAATGTGGTAGTTGACGCTTTGAGCTAAACAAGACATGAGATATCAACATTCACTCTTAGTGTGGATTTGCAGAGTCAAATACTCATTTCACTTCCTATTGATACTTTGTATTAGGAAGTGAGTGCAAAGATTAAATCAGGTAGACCTTTAGAGGGAATATTTTTAGGCTATGGTTTGGATTCAGATGGTCTTTTATGACACATGAGTAGGATATATGTAACACTATCAGATAATATTTGTAAATTGGTTTTATCTGAGGTTCATCATGCACTTTAATTGGCACATCCAGGTGTCAAGAAGATGCATGAAAACCTTGCATAGCTACATCATTGGTCTGGTATGAAATGTGACATTGCAGATTTTGTGGCAAGGTGTCTAGAGTATCAGAGAGTTAACGCAAAACATCAACATCCAACATGTATGTTATATCCTAATATTTTTCCAACATAGAAATGGGATTTCATCATAGGTTTTCCTATGACTCCTTATAGACATAATTCTATCATGGTCACTATTGATCGGTTGACCAAGGTGGCACACTTTTTCCCTATGAGAACATCCTATATAGTAGCTTCAGTAGCTAGAGTCTTTATGCAGGATATTGTGATAATACATTGTATTCCATGCAAGATTACCTCTGATAGAGATCATGTATTCAATTCTTCATTTTAGACTTCATTGTAGCATGATCTTGGAGCCTAGCTGAATTTTAGTTTGGCATATCATTCTTAGAATAAAGGATAGAGTGAGAGAGTTAATCAAGTGTTAGAGGATATGTTGTGGATGTATGTCATGAATATGCAGACTCATTGGGAGGAATATTTGTATTTGGTTGAGTTTGCTTATAACAATGGTTATTAGACCTCGATTGGTATGTCATCTTTTTAGGCATTGTATGGTTTTCCTTTCGATACACCTTTGAGTTGGGATAGACTAGAGGATCATGTTCTTCTAGGTCCTAAGATGCTTTGAGATATGGAGTAGTAGGTAGAGTTCATTCAGGAGCATTTGATCACAACACAAGATAGACAGAAGAAGTATGCAGATGCTCATAGGGTGGATAGACAGTTTGTTGTTGGTGACAGGGTCTTTTTGAGAGTGTGTCCATGGAATAATCTGATCTTTTATGGAAAGGGTTTGAATTTGGCACCTCATTTTGTTGGTCTATTTGAGATTTTAGAGAGGATGGGACCAGTTTCTTATAGTCTTCAATTATCGCCCAACTTAGCTCGCCATAATATTTTGGTTATTTTCATGATGATTAGGTATATGTTATGATGATTTTACTGACCTCATACTTGCCTGTGTATGGTTAGCATATATGTTTTATATTGTTGTGTGGCATGTCTATCTTACATTTATCGTAAAGGATGGAGACATAGTTACTTGCATTGTGAGATCCACACGATTGATCAATCCTCATTGTTTGTTCTATATATTATATATATGCTCGGCTTTGTGTTGTAGGTTTGCAGGTACCGAGAATTGACTTCTCTAAATTGTCAGGATGAGCATTCCCTATCACATTATCTCATTGGTAAGAGAGGGGAATTAACATTCAGGCCTAAATCCTAACATAAGCCCTCATTTGTCCATAAATAGTGGACAAGTATCTAGTTGAATACCTTCTCCAAATTTGTCGAGGTGATGCGAATTCGTGAACCCTTGTTTGAGCATGCTTATGTTGTTACATCTTTTTTTCATTTTAATTTTGTCAGATTTCAGTATGCATGCATGAAGGTCAATGTGGTATTTTGTCGTGATGTAAGTAAAAGAGTAATTAAAGGTTAATTATAAAGTTTAAGTAATTGAACCTTCTAAGAATAATAAAATATTAAATATATAGATATTTAATTAATAGGGATTAATTAAATACCTGTATTTATTAAAAGGGATTTAATTAAATATTATGTCTAGATGCAAATTAAAAGGCATATTTAATATAAATAAATTAGTAACATGCTACAAATACTATTCCTAATTAAAAATAATAATATGGAATGTAATTGCATTATAATAATAATAATAATAATAATAATAATAATAATTTGTGTTTTGTGGAGAATTAATTATTTAATTAAAAAAAACTAAAATAAAAATCTAAGAAAAAAAGAAAAAAAAAAGGAAAAAAAAGAAGGATATATATATATATATATACTTAATTTAGGAAAAGAAAATAAATAAATAAACAATACTTAATTTATTTAATATTAAAAGAAGAAAGAGAAAGCAAATTGTGTATTTCTCACTTTTAAAAATAAATGGATAAGTTAATTTATTTTATTTTTAAAAAATAAGAAGAAAAAACAAGAAAACAATTCTTTTATCCTTTTTTAGGGTTAAGTTTTTTAGGAAGTTGTCCTAGAAATCCTAGTTGAATAGTTTTTATTTTATTAGAGTTTTTTTTGCCATTTTAAAAAGGGAGGACACAGAGTTTACAAAACACAAATTTTAGGAGATAGGTTACAGGTTTTGCATGGAGATGTTCAAGTTAAAGAACATATTTTTTAAAGCTTGGGAGTAGAGTTTGTTTTTTATTCTTCTTCTTCTTCTTCTTAGCAAGTCTACCTGGTGTTCTCAAGGTAGGCATTTCTGAGTCTTTTTGCAGTTTTTGTTGGAAAGATTTTTTTCTCCGTGCTTGCTTGATTGTGATTTGATTTTGAGTTAAGGTTCTTTTTATTTCTAAATTAATTTATATGGATCATTAAGGTGTTCATGTGAGTTATTTTAATGGCATGTTTGTATTCTATGAGAATTTGTATGGAAACCCTAGGAGAGAATGATTTAAAAATGATACATTTGTGTTGTATATCCATTAAGATTTTACCAAATTTTACAAATTTAGTTGCACAATTTTCAATTGTATGGAGAAATGATTTATTATGAACTATGTGTATTATAGATAACTGTATGTAAGGATATGGGTTTGAAAACATACGTATTGAGCGTTGTTTTTACACAAGTCAATTGCTAGGATCTCGAGATTCGATTTCCTCTTGAAGAATAACAAAGTTATTCCCAAGGTTCTCCAGGGTCGTGGTACAACCTCCTTGGTAACTCAGTTGAAGATAAATGTGAATGTTCACGAGGAGGCCTTTGCTGGTACTTTCAAGACGTCAAACTACAAAACAACTTTAGTACTTTTTTGGTATTTTTCTGATTTATCAATGAATGTAATTGACTAAAGATACAAATTTGTGTTTTAAACTAAAGACAATTTTGATTACTTTCAGATTTATGACAGAAACTTAAAGGAGTAGGGTAATAAGAATAAAGTAAATTGCTGAAAATGAAATCCTAACAGACATAAACCATTGTTGATCCATTTTTGCAAATAGAATGATGAGAGATTTGGAACAAACCCACTAGATATAGATCATACCACATCACAATTATATACCCAATGGATTCAATCATTTGGAGAGAAAACATATTCACTCTTGCAAGATTTTCAAAATCTATCAAATCGTGAAGCCACCGAGATGTGTGCACACACAAGACAAATTTATCGTTGAGCCCAAAAGATGATCTTTCACATACATTCATCACACCAAGGTTGATAAACAATAGAAAACTCTAATTTAAAGAATCATAGATTCGAGAAATAATAAACACAGTTGACTCTTTGAAAAAGAATGAATAAGAAAACACGCATTCATTAATTTTGCATAAATAGTAGAAAATATCACACCACGAATGAAGCAAAAATTGCAAATCTTTATTGTATCAAGAATCCAAGCTTAATACATTTTTTTTTATTACAATATATAGATTTTTGATCTACCAACTATGAACCTTGAAACTAGGGCATCAGAGGCTCTAAAAACAATGAAAACAAACTAAAACTAAAGTCTGCTAATGAAAAAAATTGCTAAACTGATACTAAACTACTTGCATGGGTCCTTAATCTTCTTGCAATCAGATTGCCCCTAAAAATTAGGTCAAACTCATTAGGAAAGAAGAAGGAGAGGAGCTGGAGTTTTCTTGTTTCTAACTAGAGTCTTCTTCTTGATCTCTAAGTTCTCACTTGGAATCTTCATCTAGGGTTCTCTTCGAGGTGGGAACTTGTAGAATACCCTTAATCATTGCAAAATGAACTCCAATTGTGCATCCATCTATTCTGAAGTTGTATTTTCATGTAGAAAAGTGATCACACTCAAATGACCCAGAATTCTGACCCTGACCTATGCACCGAAATTTGTCAAGTGCAGTTTTGACTAAGTATGAGACCAAAATTTGGGACCCCTGAAATTTTAGACTTTCGGAGGTTGAAAGGCCGAAAAACCAAACTTGAAAAAATGGCTAAGTATAAAAAAAATGACCCCTTCAAAAAAAATGGCTAAGTGTCAAAATCTCCATTTAGAAAAATTTGACTAAGTTTGGAAATGAACTTGTTTGGGATTTCAGGATTTCAAGATTTTAGCGGTTTTGGGATTTCAGGATTTCAGGATTTTGAGGTTTTAGGATTTTAGAGGTTTTGGGATTTCAGGGTTTCAGGATTTTAGGATTTTGGGGTTTCGAGGTTTCAGGATTTTGGGGTTTCGAGGTTTTCAGGATTTTGAGGATTTTGGGATTTTGGGGATTTCGGGATTCTGGGATTTTGGGATTTTGGGATTTCGGGGTTTTGGTATTTCAGGGTTTTGGGATTTTTGTGATCTTCAAAACTATGAAAATCTCATGACTGAACAATGGCTAAGTCCAAAATGGCTTTTCTAGTAGGATCCTAGGGTGAGCTTTGTAGAATCTCTTTCCAACCTCTTTGACTTCATCAAAACTAAGTAACTCCACAAATTCAAATTCTTGTGTTGCCTCTCCCTAAACTTGGAAAGGCGTGCTTCAAACTTCTGAACTTCTCCAATGTCATTCATGAATTGATTCACACTTTGCTTGAAGTAGAATATTTTTTGTAGATCTTCCCCAGTGTTTACTGTGGCAACCATTCCATTAAGTTGTTCTCTTGTGGTACAGGGACTCACCTACGTCTGTGTCGGTGATCTCAATGTGAAAATTGCCCATCTTAGTGGAGTTTTGGTATCTGTTTGAAATGACACTTCATTGGCAGAGCTATTGTGTTTTTTGACATTCTTTTCACTGGTTGAGGATTCAAAATCTTTGTATCATGTATGTAAATGTATTTGTTAGCAACATGTTATTGAAAACAAGAAACTACTCTAAGCCACCACTCTTATTACAATCTGAATTACAAATTCAGACTAGAAAAACTAACAAAAATACAAAACACTATATACAAAAAAAGGGTGGTCCCTATTAGGCCAAGTAGCCAAAATGGGGTGTGTGTTGTGGACCCACAACAAATAGCCCAGACAAAAGGAGAAATGACCAAGGCCTTTCTCTATCAGCAAACAACTTTTGGAAACCTACCTTGCAAGAAACTGAACCCAAGTACCACTCATGGAAATATTCTTTTTCCAACTCTCAAAATTGAAGTCTTCCATTATTTCTTCCTTTGTGTTCACTTGTGTGTTCATTCCTTTGACATTTTTACAAAGTTAACTTAAACAAATATCAACCAAAACCAACCTTCACAATGTTGACAAGGGCTTTTTGGGAAGATCTTTGCTGCCAGTCAGGTGTCCATAACCCCAAAATAGTTTCCCCCTAGTCCCAATCTAACCTTTCTCTACTTCCATTCAAGCATCCATAGCCCTGGTAGAGATTGCTAAAGTCACCCTTCTATGTCTTCTAGCGATATTTGAAGTAGAGGTATTTGTAGGATTCTCTCTTTGGAATTATTTCTTCTTTCTTGATTGGTAACTGGTTCGTACCACTTGTGCTTTGAGTATTCTACTTCTTGAATGTCTTCATTTTATTTATTTTGATAAACCTAGGCGATGCTTAGACTGTGTTGCCTTGGTATAAGATTCTGATCACCGTAGCAACCATTTCTTTGAATGATTCATTTTTCTTTCACATTCTTCTCCTTTTTATCCTCTCTTTCCTTCTTTTTTTTAGTTAGGTTGCAGATGGACAAGGGTTCTGGGACTGGTGGGTACCTGTTTCAACATGTTGGTGTTGGCTCTAACTAACAACTACCCAAGAAACCAATGTTTCTAGTGCCATACTTTAATTTATTTTGTGATTTAGGATGATCAACATTGAACATCACCCTGATGTCCAATAAAAGGTATCACCATTTCTGATCCCTGAGTATAGCTTCTTACAAGATACATCTCTTTTTGTAAATTTGGACTAAGAAATACCTCTACCTCTCATTGAGGACTAGTTGGGATGGACCACTTGTCAGGAATAGCCCAAAAAAATGCATCGACTCCCTTGACACAATAAACAGAAATGAGAAAACCAACAAAACAAAACAAAAACTAAGACAGACACCTACAAAACTAAAGTTAAGTAATATACAAAAAACTTAGAACAAAAATCATATAAGTTTCTGAGTAATTGATTTTTCTTTCCATGCAGTAGCAATAATGCACCTTGTATAGTTCTAAGGAAATCAAACTCATCTTTGTACTAATAAAAATAAAATTTAGACATGTTTTTCTCAAATTCTAGGTACAAATTACATAAAATCAGAAGCTGTGGCAACTCCCCATAATCATGATTAATCCACAAACAAGTTTTTTCACCCTTAGCATTCTATTCAAATTAGAAATTATCAGAATGCAAGGGATAATGGAAAGATACAACCTAATTTATTGAGTTCCCAACCATGGGTGTATACTCACACAACACAATTTCTTCTTCTGGAGGTCTTATCTCATGGTACACCACTCCATCCTCCTCAAGAACTTCAGGATACAGATCAAATGGATGAACTCTACCTGAATTGGCAACTACAAGGTCTGATATGTGCATGGAATGCCCACAGATTAACATTTCTTTACTCAAACATGATACCAAATCAAACACTTTTTCTTCCTCAGCCACTGATAGAGATAAAGAGTTATCCATTTTTTTGATTGGTAAGTCTTGATAATAATATACCCCATGGCATGATTTTTCACCTTCATCACATTCTTGCAAGTCATCATCAACCAAATGCATTAGATAAGTAACAATAGAGTTATGAAACCTACCCTCGTTCCACCTTTTTGGCCATGTGTGAGTGTCACAGATTCTAGGACAACCTTTTGATCATCCTTTTGAACCTCTTGTATCTCCTCCATTTGATTTTCATCGTGATTAGCATTCAAACAATAAAGAGCATCATCACTCATGATTTCATGAGAATAGACTTCTTCATTTTTTCTTATCATGAAAATATCTATGAATGTATCTACAATTTCATTCTCTTCATAATTTTGACTTGTCTCACCATCATTCCTTTGTATGCTGATCACTTTAAATTCCTCATCATGCAAGCCAATATCTTTCAAATTCTTAGGGGTTTGATAACATTCATCTTCTTCCTTCCTTGATTGACTATCCCAATGATCAACTATAGGACTTAATACCTCTTCAATAGTCATCTTTCCTTTCAAATAGAAGTCCATCTTCCCAATGAAAATAAAGCAATCAACCTCACAATGTTTGTTTGTGAGGTGTATCCTACATCTGCCCATCCATGCAAAATTTGATAATGACATAGGAATACCCAATTCTTGCAACCTCTCATTCAGTCTACTTTTCTCAAGTGGAATGTCCAGCCAACATAGATTATGAGTATCTTCATATTTATTTTTGAACCTCTCTCAACCTCAAAATTCATCAAAATTACCTTTTGAAGATGTCAAACATTTCTCACTTGCTGATAGTTCATGACCATAATTCTAGGGAAGCATTGAATATATCTCATCCTCTTGGGTTTGTTTGTCATGTCTTGATACCTTATGATTGTTTTTTGTGGAAAAATAATTTGGTAACTTGAGTTCTTGATTGCTGCAAACTTTTAGACCCATCTCATTTTCATTGTTGCACCACTTATCATGCTCATATGACTGGCCAACAAGCTCTCTATTTGTAGTATCATCATGACTTGATGTATTAAGTGTTGGAGTATAACAATAATATGACAGTATAGCTAAAGCAGTGTCATTGGGAGATGAAATGCTTGCATCCAAGGTTGTAGCATGGGAATTTTGACTCCAAATCTGATCTTGAAAATGATCAATCTGTTTCTTTCTAGTGGTTGATTGCATCATTTGGATATAAGTAAATTTGTAAGTGGTTGAACAAGGTGATTGAAACTAATATGGTCTGTTGACTGGACTAACATGGTGCTACAATGGTTGACAAAATTTAACCAATTGCATATTGAAACTTACATCTAGACCATTTACACCATTTGTAACATCACATCCACATTGTTCCAGATATAGAGCCTTGTTGAATGCATCATTCAAGGTAGAAATCTCACCAAATGATCTAATTGTGCTATCAAATGAGACATCCAGACACCATAAATAATGTTCTTTTAACATCAAATCATGCACCATCCTTTTTGAAACTTGAACCCTTTCATACATGAGAAGGAATCGATGATTAAATTGGACAATAGACTCTTGAGGCATCCTTCTTACAGAAGCAAAATAGAACACAGAATCTTGTGCACTCACATTGAGATCAAATTGAATTAAGAATAAATCCTTTAATTCAACCCATGAGAAAATATAATTGGATGAAAGACTCGCATATCATTGGAGTGCTACACCTTTAAATGTCTTTATAAATAGATTTCAAATAACATCTTCATGTTCAATTTTAAGAAAAAGCATTAGATCCTTGCAAATCCTTGCACAGTTTGCATAATTTTGTCCATTATTGGGGAGGAACAAGGGAAGCCTATTGTGTGCATATAAAGGAATATCAAGGAAACCTCCTGGTATACACAAAGGACTACCCATTGAAGCTAGATCTCATCAAGATCCAACCCATTCAAGTGTACATGTAACCACGAAATATTTTGATTTGGCCCTCCTTCTAGAGCCACTTCTATTGGCGTGATGATGAAGGGTTCACATACAACCAATTTGGTGATTTTGTGGTTTGCATACGTTTTGATTTTGGCTTATGGATGTGGTGATAGTCGGGGTAGAGATGTGTGATTTTTTTCCAACTGGATTGTGTGGCTTAGTGTGATAGTGAGGAGGATTTCCCCTTTTATTTCCTTTATCATTGTGATCTCTGCGATGATGGGTGAGTTCAAGGATCTTGCCTCTTTTCAGAGATGATATAAGCACTCGCTCGACCCGTTCTTGAGAGAAAGATCCAATGTTATCCATCTTTACAGTATTTGGCCCTCCTAGCACCACATCTGTTGGTGTGATGATGGAGGGTTTGCATACCCCTGATTCTCTAACTTCTAAGTTGTTTTTAGAGTGAGTCTTAATTAGCCCTCCTTCTAGCGCCACTTATATTGAGCATTGTTTTTACACTAGTCAATTGCTAGGATCTCGAGATTCAATTTCCTCTCTTTAAATAATAATGAAGTTATTCCCAAGGTACTCTAGGGTCATGGTACAACCTACTTGGTAAATCAATTGAAGTTAAATGTGAATGTTCACGAGGAGGCCTTTGCTGGTACTTTCAAGATGTCAAACTGCAAAACAACTTTAGTACTTTTTTGGTATTTTTCCAATTAATCAATGAATATAATTGACTAATGATGCAAATTTGTGTTTTAGACTAAAGATGATTTTGATTTCTTTTAGATTTATGACAGAAACTTAAAGGAGTAGGGTAACAAGAATAAAGTAAATTGCTAGAAATGAAATCCTAATAGACATAAACCATTGTTGATTCTTCCTTGAGAATAGAATGACGAAGAGATTTGGAACAAACCCACTAGATATAAATCATACCACATCACAATTATATGCCCAAAATATGATCTTTCCCATATATTCGTCACACCAAGGTAGATAAACAACAACAAACTCCAATTTAAAGAATCGCAGATTTGAGAAACAATAAACAATTGGCTCTTTGAAAAATAATGAATAAGAAAACACACATTCATCATTTTTGCATAGATAGCAGAAAATATCACACCATGAATGAAGCACTAATTGCATATAGATTTTTATTACCATATATAGAGTTTTGATCTACCAACTCTGAACCTCGAAATTAGGGCATTAGAGGCTCTAAAAATAATCTAAACAAACTAAAACTAAAGTTTAAAAAAAAAACAATTGCTAAACACCTTAATACATTGCTTTTTATTACAATATATAGAGTTTTGATCTACCAACTCTGAACCTCAAAATTAGGGCATTAGAGGCTCTAAAAATAATGAAAACAAACTAAAACTAAAGTTTTTTAAAGAAAACAATTGCTAAACTGATACTAAACTACTTGCATGGATCCTCGATCCGCTTACAATCATCTTGCCCCTGAAAATCAGGTCAAACTCATTAAGAAAGGAGGAGGAGCTAGAGTTTTCTTGTTTATAACTGGATTCTTCTTCTTGATCTTTGAGTTCTCCCTTGGAATCTTCATCTGGGGTTATCTTTGAGGTGGGAACTGATAGAAGACCCTTAATCATAGTAAAACAAACTCCAGTTGTGCATCCATCTAATCTAAAGTTCTATTTTCATGCAAAAAAGTGATCATGCTGAAATGGCCCAGAATTCGGACCCCCACCTATGCACGAAAATTTGTCAAGTGCAGTTTTGACTAAGTATGAAACCAAAATTTGGGACCCCCAAAATTTTGGAATTTCAGAGGCCGAAAGGCCAAAAAACCAAACTTGAAAAAATGGCTTAGTATAAAAAATGACCCCTTCAAAAACAAATGGCTAAGTGTCAAAATCTCCATTTAGCAAAATTTGACAATGTCTGGAAATGAACTTTTTTAGGATTTCAGGATTTCGGGGATTTTGGGATTTTGGGGTTTCAAGGTTTTGGGATTTTGAGGATTTTGAGATTTTGGGGTTTCAGGATTTTGGGGTTTCGGGGTTTTGGGATTTTAGGATTTTGGGATTTTAGGGATTTTAGGATTTTGGGGTTTCAGGGTTTTGAGATTTTGGGGTTTCAGGATTTCAGGGATCTCCAAAACTCTAAAAATCTCATGACTGAACAATGGCTAAGTCCAAAATGGCTTTTCAAGCAAAATCTTGGGGTGAGCTTTATAGAATCTCTTTGCAACCTCTTGGACTTCATCAAAACTGAGTAACTCTGCAAATTCAGCTTCCCATGTTGCCTCTCCCTACACTTGGGAAGGCATGCTTCAAACTTCTAAACTTCTCCAATGGCATTCATGATTTGCTTCACAATTTTCTTGAAGTATAATATTTGTTTCAAATCTTTCACAGTGCTTACTGAGGAAGCCATTCCATTAAGTATTTTTCTTGTGGCACGGGGACTGACCTACGTTTGTGTTGTCGATCTCAATGTGAAAATTTTCCATCTTAGTGGAGGTATGATATCCATTTGAAATGACACTTCATTGGCAAAGTTGTCTTTTTTGGCATTCTTTTCACTAGTTGAGGATTTGAAATCTTTGTATCATGTATGCAAATGCAATTGTTAGCAACATGTTATTGAAAACAAGAAACTACTCTAAGCTACCACTCTTATTACGATCCAAATTAAAAATTTGGACTAGAAAAACTACCAAAACTACAAAACACTATACACAAAAAAGGGGGTCCCCATTAGGCCAAGTGGCCAAAATGGGGCATGTGTTGTGGACCCACAACAATACATTTTTGGATTAGGGTTGTGAAGAGTCAGGGTAGGGGATAATTTTCATTTTAGATGTCACCTTAAAAATATAAAGACACTTTAAGATACCTATTTTGGTTTTATTTAACATATATCAAAATCAAATAGGTTTCCTTTGTACAGAAATGATCAAATATTGGTTGTTATAGTGAAATTAGGCCTATTTAAGCTTGATTTTTCAATCAAAGCCTCACGAACATTAATCCATAACTATTTCTAATTACATAATTCAGAAAATTGTTAGGAATAAGGTGTCTCAACCTTGGATAATTCCTATTCTTATTATTTGTTTTGTAAAATGTATTTCTTGCAAATAATGTTGATGTGTCGGCATCTTGAATTGTGTGTAAGGAGATCATGGCTAAAAGAGTTATGACGGATTCCTATGACATGTAAGAGCTATGTCAGGAAGATTCAATGACAGGTGAAGACATGTGGCAATTGATAAATTTGAGTACTGTACACTCTTCCCCAATCGTGGGGTTTTGGGTTTCCTATTTTCTCGGAGAATGGTAAAACCCTTCTACGGTTATCTTTGGGAGTAGCCCTAAAAATTAAAGTGCATGATATAAGCATTTTTTAGGGTTGCGAAGAGAAGTGATGCGAGTGTATTGTTGGAACGTTTTATGCTGCCATGATTTGTCTTCAAGGGTTTTGAAATCTTCTGAAAGAACTTGCATTGCAAGTGTATTGTAAGCTGTAATAGTTTT
>MU228198.1:672307-747667 GCA_018584345.1 Thuja plicata | reverse complement strand
AAAGATAACTGAGAGGGGGGGGGGGGGTGAATCAGTTATCTATAACTTTAAATCTTTATCTTATACCTATTAATCCAAACTAATACAAAGTAAATGCACATACATATAACACTTTACACAACACATCAATTTGGTTATGGGGAAACTAAATGGTAAAAACCCTGATGGGAATTAGTACCCACAAAGAACTATATTGTTTATAGTGATCCCTGTTAAAAGATCTTCCAACCCTATTAGGAGTTGTACATTATAATGCAGTAGTATAGTGACCTGGTTAAGGGTTGGACCTTGTTAGGAGTCTTTTAAAATAACCCTATTAGGGGTGGAGGACTCACTGTCCAAGTGGTGAAGGCTACAACCTTCTGGTTATTTGATACACACTGTATCAACAAGGTGAACTGTTGTTTGTGACACTGCTTGTCTGATCAGTTCCTTTTGTGCGTTGATGCTTTAACCTCTTATAAAGCACTACAACAATCTTCTTTGTATTCTGAAAGCTTCAACTTCAATATCTATATTATCAACATATGATAAATATAGCTCTACTGCTTTAACACTCTACTCTGCTTTTCTAATCTCTGGCTTTCGCAACTCTTCTTATCACAAATGACCTTCTATAAGTACATACACCAAGTATGAGATCATGTGACCTGTAGGATGAATCTTCTTAACATCCTTGTCGGCTCTACTAAGCAAGCAAGCATAATTACAACCGTGCAAGTATTAACTGAATAGACACATCGCTTCACTGAGTCAACTTCATCAATTTAACCATAACTTTGCAATCTTCTTGAAACATGTTTGGCACGTTTAGATTAATATCAAGAACTCATAACTCATCATGAATATACACATGCATATCCTAAAGATAGGTGCAACTTGATCAACATGTTACATACGTCGGCCTTAAACTGTTATTCCTCCAGAGCTGTAACCGTCAATAATAGAATTACATATCTTAATTGAAACTTCATATCTGGGTCTGTGTGTATGAACATAGCATAGTTAACATGTCTACAACATGTATCTATCCACGTTGGTCTTCATGTCATCATATTGATAAGTACATATAGAAGTACTACTGTGTATTATATGTTGTCATCAATGACAAACATACAATCAATCAACTGTTCAAAATCAAATCTCCAACAATATTGATCAGAGAGGTATTTTTAGATTAACAATAAATCTGAATATTTACAAATCAAAGTTTTAGTTTGAACAAATCATTTACTGTATCAGTTTAATCATTGAATCAGAAAATCTCTTATCTGAGTGGGATTTAATAGTCCTTATTATATTGAGATTCTCAAGAGTATCAAAAGGTTTTCTTGTTGACAGCACAGTGAGTCCTAGGTCAAAAGACAAACTGTTGGTTTTAAATCTTCTAACAAGGTCGCACTTAATAGTGTGTATTGTAACCTTTAATAGGGTTGGCTCTTCACCGAGCTCACTTCAGAAGAGTGAAAATATTTTGGGTTATCGGTCCCAGGTGGTTTTTCCCATATTGGGTTTCTACGTTAAAATCTATGTTAAATGTGTATATGTTTGATTGTATTGATATTTTGTTTTACACATTATTGAAACTGGATTGGTTGGTTGACTCTAAGTTTATTTGTTGTTACTTGGTAAAGTTTAGAAAAGATAAATAGTATGTCTTACCAAGTAGTTTATATTTGTTAAAGTTATTTATGACATACATCTTGATGATATTGGGACTGTAAGATAACTAAGGGTATTATATTTGATATATAATTTTTTTGGTTGGATCTTTTAGATAAGGCCATTGATTCACCCCCCCTCCCCCCTTTAGTTATTCTAACAATTGGTATCAGAGCTTTGGTGCTTGGAAGAAAAATTTAAAGGGACTTAAGATAAAGATCACAAGATGAGTAAAAGGGATGTGCTTAAGTTGAACAAGGACAACTTTGCATCATGGAAAAGAAATATAAGACTTCATCTATCAAGTATTGGATATGTTGTTACACAACACTTGGATACTTAATATGTTGCACCTACTAGACCTCTGACTGTTGATCAATTCAGAGAGAAACTTGAGCACAATTCTAAGATGATAGAAATTTATTCTTCACTAACCGATGCTAAATTTGAAGATGTGAAATCATGCACCTCTATAAAGTAAATGTGGGAAAAACTCCAGCTAGTACATGGAGGAGATGTCAATGTGCTGAGAGATAAAGCTGAAATCCTAAGAGGAAAGTTTGATGACCCAAGAATGAAAAAAGGAGAGAACATCACTCATTACAGTGACAGAATCAAAGAATTTGTTCATGCTATTCGTGGAGTAGGAAGAGTACTTTATGAATGAAAAGTTGTAAGTAAAATTTTGAGAACCTTACTGCTTTTTTATGTTATTAGAGTATCTGCAATTCATTAAATGAGAGCAGTAGTTAGAAACAATGTTACTCTTTATAGTTTGATTGGTAGACTTATTTAATTTGAGATGAATAGCTATGACAATAATGTTTTACCTACTATTGAGTTTGCATTCAAGTCTTCTCTGAAAATAAGAAAATATAGTAACAAACACACTATGAGAAATGATAGTGACAGTGACAGTGATAGTGATGAGCAAGAACTTGATGAACATGAAGCACTAATGGCTAGGAGATTACATAGAGGTAAAGGAAGATATAAAGGTAAATTACCAATGGTCTATTTTAATTGCAATGAAATTGGACATTTTGCTACTAGATGCCCTAACAAGAGAAATGATGAAAGAGACAATGATAGATCTTATTAAAAGAAGTATGACAGAAGTGATGACCAAGACTACAAAAGAAAATGACACTCTGACAGAAGAGATAACCAAGATTACAAGGAAAAAGGAAACAAGGCTTGTTACCTAGTTGAGAACAAAGAAAAAAAATTTGATATTGATTCTGATGAAGACATTGAGATAGTATTTGTGGCTATGAAGGATGATTCAGACGAAGAAAAAAGGTATGTTGAAACAATACTTATAGATAAATTTAGAAAAAATGATGTCTAGATTATTGATAGTGGTTGTACTCATCACATGACTAGAGATATAAAAAAAATTGAAACTTTTGAATATTATAATGGTGGATCAGTTAGGATGGGTAATGACTCACATTTCCCAGTTGAAGGAAAAGGTACCATCATGTTGAATGATCTGATCATATGTGAAAATGAATATTGGGTGAAAGGACTTAACTATGTTTTGTTGAGTGTTTCACAGCTAAAAAATACAGGACACTGAGTTGCATTTGAGAACAAAAGGGAAATGATCTATACTGGGACAAGAAAGTTGATCAGTACTAGTGAATAAACAAGAGGTAATCTATTTTATCCTTATAATATTGAGACCACTTGTTTATTGGCTAGAAATGAAGATGTTTGGCTATGGTGTAAGAGGTTATGTCATGTGAATTTTGGCAACATGGTTAAGATAAGTAAGAAAAGAAAAAGAAAAGTGAGAGGCTTACCGAGTATTTCAAAGCCTGACCATGTTATGTGCAAGAATTGTCAAATAGGAAAAATGACAAATTCTAGTTTCAAGAACATAACCTACACATCTAATGTTATTCTAGAGTTAGTCCATACTGACCTATGTGGACCAATGAGAACAAAGAGATATCATGGTGATAGATACTTTATTCTATTTGTTAATGACTATTCTATGATGATGACTGTCATTTTCTTAAAACAGAAATTAGAAGCATTTAAGATGTTCAAATGGTATAAAGATAAAGTTGAAAAACAAAGTGGAAAAGAACTAAAATGTTTAAGATTAGATAGAGGAGGAGAATTTATTTATGATGAATTCACTAACTTTTGTAATGAGAATGGGATTACAAAATAGGTTTCTGCACCGAGAACACCATAGAAAAATGGGATCGCTAAAAGGAGAAAAAAATCAATTGTTGATTGTGCCAGAACACTGATGATTGAAAAAGGCATCACACAAACGTTATGGAGAGAAGTTGTAACTACTGCTATCTATACACTGAACCGAGCTCAATTGAAGAAAGAAACAAATAAGACATCTTATAAGCTATGGTATGGATACACACCAAATGTGAGTTACTTTATAATTTTTGGTAGTTAATGTTATATACTGAAAGATGATAGAAATGGGAAACTTGACTCTAAAAGTGATGAAGGAATATTTCTGGGATATTCTACTAAAAGCAAAGCTTATAAATGTCTGAACAAATCTTCTAACAAAATCATTGAGAGTGCAAATGTTAAAGTGGATGAATTTTCTAAGAAAAATGATGAGGAAAGTAGAAAGGAACGTGAAGATTACAGCAGATTTGTCTACATTAAAGAACCTGACACCTTTCCCGAGCAATAGGACAATGCAACCGAACAACAAGCTGCACACACCAAGAACCAAGAAAATGCTCACAGTGATGAACCGAGTGATGAAGATCAAAATTAAGAACAAATGTTTGAACCTGTACTTGCTAAATATTTCAGAAGACACCATCCACAAGACTAGATCATTTGGTACAAAAGAGCAAGAATGAGAACAAGAAGTAAGTCACTTAACAATAGATGTTTGATTTGTGATTTTGAGCCTAAATCTGTTAGTGTTGCAGTTGAGAATCAAGAATCGGTTAGTGTAATGAATGAAGAGATTGAACAGATTGAGAATAATTTAACATGGACAGTAGTACCTAGAACGAGTGACAAAAATATCATTGGCACCAAATGGATTTTCAGAAACAAACTTAATGAGAATGGAGAAGTCACAAAGAAAAAAGCAAGACTGGTATGCAAAGGGTATGCACCAGAAGAAGGTATTGACTATGGAGGACCCTTTGCACCCGTTTCTAGAATAGGAGTAAGAATTTTACTTGCTTATACTTCTTTTAAAGGATTCAAAGTATACCAAATGGATGTTAAATCTGCATTTCTGAATGGAATACTAGAAGATGAGGTATACATTGAACAACCTGAAGGGTTTATTGAACCTAACAAGAGGAACATGGTTTGTAAACTACACAAAGCCTTGTATGGATTGAAACAAGCACCGAGAGCATGGTATGAAAAACTCTACTCTTATCTCATTAGCATTGGATTTATAAGAATAAGTGACAATAGTAATCTATATTTGAAAGGAGATACTGATGATACGTTTTTGATTGCTGAGATATTTGTTGATGATATCATATTTGGAGGTAATGATATACTATGCAAGTCATTTGTTGATGAAATGAGAAAATAATTTTAAATGTCAATGTTTGGAGAGATAAAAAAATTTCCTTGGTCTAAGGATTCTACAATAGAATGAAGGCATCTACATCACGCAATCAAAATACATCAAAGAAATTCTCAAGATATTCAAGATGGATGACTCCAAACCAGTTGGAACACCTATGGAAACTAGATACAAATTGACAAAGGAAAACAAGACAATCGAGGTAAATCAGACCTTATACAAATCTATGATTGGTAAACTAATGTATGTAGTACACACTAGACCTGATATAGCACATGTAGCTGGTATAGTTGTAAAATTATCTGCTCACCTTAAGGAATCGCACATGACTGTTGTTAAAAGAGTTTTGAGATATCTAAAGAATACTGAAGACTATGGTTTGTGGTACAATATAGAAGGAAAATTTGAGCTACAAGTTTGTGCTAATGTTGATTGGGCTGGAAACATAGATGATAGAAAGAGCACTACAAGAGGATTATTCTTAATGGGTGACAAACTTGTGACATGGATAAGTAAAAAGCAAGGATGCATATCTCAATCAACTATAGAAGCAAAATATGTAGCTATTGTTGCAAATTGCTCTTACATTGCATGAATAAAGCAATTGTTGAAAGGTATGAATGAGGAAATTCTTGACCCAGTCATTATCTTATTGGAATAGTCCCAAGGATAACTGAGAGGGGGGGTGAATTAGATGTCAGTCAATTTAATTCTTTTCTCTTTCTTAAATGTAATTTGATATAAAGTAAATGTACATTCAGATAACACAATCGATTACTCAACAATCTTTGTTATGGGGAAACCAAATAGGTAAAAACCTCGGTGGGAATTAGCACCCAAAAATAACTACACTAGTTTATAATGATCCCTGTTAGAAGATCTTACGACCCTGTTAGGAGTTGATCTTTACAATGTAAGAAGTATAGAGACCTGGTTAAAGGTCGAACCCTATTAGGAGTCTTTTAATGATAACCCTGTTAAGGGTGAGGACTCACTATCCAATAGCTCACTGCTAAGATGGTGAAGGCTATAACCTTCAGTACAATAGATATACACTATATATGGTAAATGAACTATTTGACTAGACCTACTATCTTTATTAGTTCCAATGAATTGCAATTAACTTCTATTTCTTCACATAGATCTTCAACTTATTCTTTCTGACTTTCTACTCTTCTTTGTCTTTTCTTTTTCACTTCATTTTCTACACTTAACGAACATATCTGAACTACTATATGTATATTCACCAAAGATAAGGTCATGACGGTATCTAGAAACACTTCATCAACTTCCTTGTTGGCTCAACCAAGCACACAATCAAGATTAAGACCGCACAACACAAACTGAATAGACACAATGCTTCAAAAAGTTAGCTTCACCAAATTAACTCTAACATCAAGATTCTGTTGAAACATGTTTAGCGCCTTTAGATAATTATCTTTAACTCATAACTAAACATGAATAAAAATACGCATATCCCAAAGATAGGCACAAATCAAGAGACACTGTATTTATGTTGGCTCTTAATAGATAAACTTCAGAAACTGTAACTGGCGTAACTGATTAATCATAACTCAACAGTAATTGCATATCCGACTCAACGTGAATGCACATAGCATCTAGAACATGTATACACCATGGAAATAAACACACATAGTACCAAAACATCTATACTGATAATTGCATATAGGATACTTGTTGTATATTATATGTTGTCATCAATGACAAACATACAATAAATTATTTGCACAGAGGCAAATCTCCAACAATCTCCCCCTTTGACATTGATGGCAACATATGATATCATCAACCCAAAGTGTCTTCCTTCTTTTTACAATCTTCTCAATATCATCATCAAAGGTTCCTCTTCACTGCACCTTCTCTGTATACTCCCCCAGAGTATATGCTCCCCCTTACTAATTTTCCCCCTTTGACATCAATGACAAAGGATTTTAATACACCATTAAGCATAGGTACTACTCCAGAAGTAGAGTAGTCAACCATTCATCAGTCACCAAGGACTGATGTTCTTGCTGCAAGTTCTAATCAGAATCAGGAAAGGGAATTACTCCCAACTTCTCCCTGAGATACTCAAAAGTATCTTTTGATAGAAGCTTTGTAAATATATCTGCTAGTTGTTCTTTAGTGCTTACATAATCCAGCTTTACTTCTTTGTCTGCAAATTTTTCTCTTATGAAGTGGTATTTGATCTCAATGTGTTTTTTCTTTACATGCATCACAGGGTTCTTTGACATATTGATAGTACTAGTGTTGTCATAGTGAATAACAATAGGATAATCAATCTGAATACCAAATTCCTTAATCATCTATTTGATCCAAACCATTGCTGAACAATTCAATGCTGCTGCAACATACTCAGCTTCTATTGTTGACTGAGAGATAAAATTCTTCTTTTTACTTGTCCAAATGACCAACCTGTCTCCAAAAAATATTGCTCCTCTTGATGTGCTCTTTCTTTCATCAACACAACCTGCCCTATCTGCATCTATATACACATTAATTCATATGTTCTCTGAGTTAGGATACCATAAACCATAGTCTATAGCTCCCTTTAGGTATCTAAATATTCTTTTTATTGCCATTAGATGATTTTGATTGGGTTCAACTGCAAATATTCCCACAATGCCAACTACATTAGAAATGTCAGGTCTAGATTGAGTGAGATATATGCATTTTCCAATCATAGACTTGTATAGGGTCTTGTCAACTGTTGTGGAATCATCATCTTTAGAAAGCTTGCATCTTGTTATCATGGGTGTGCTTACTGGTTTGCAATCTTCCATCTTGAAGGTCTTCAAAATCTCTTTCACATACTTAGACTGATTTATGAATATGCCTTTGTCTGTTTGTTTTACATTCAATCCAAGAAAGTATTTGATAGGTCCAGTCATGCTCATTTCAAATTCACTTTTCATTTCTTTGGCGACTTCAGCACTAAGTTTGTCATTACCTCCAAAGATAATGTCATCAACAAAAATAGCAACAAGTAGTAGTCCTTCATCTGTCTCTCTTATAAATAAATTACAATCTGCTACTCGTTTTCTGAATCCTATCTTTGTTAAGTAACCATCAAGTCTCTCATACCACGCTCTTGGGGCTTGTTTAAGTCGATAAAGTGTTTTCTTTAATCTGCATACCATGTCTAGTTTATCTAAAAGTTTGAATCCTTTAGGCTGCTCTATGGAGACTTCTTCCTTCAAGTCACCGTTTAGAAATGTTGATTTGACATGCATTTGATATACCTTAAATTTCTTGAATGTTGCATAAGCCAAAAACAACTTGATAGCTTCAAGTCTTCTCATAAGGGAAAATGTATCAGTGTAGTCTATTCCTTCTCTCTACGCATATCCTTTGCATACTAATCTTTCTTTTTTCCTTACCATTGTGCCTTCTTCATTCATTTTGTTCCTGAATATCCACTTACTTCCAATCACATTCTTTTCATGAGGTCTAGGGACCAGTTCCCATGTTTCATTCTTGATTATTTGATCTAATTCTTCTTGCATGACACTTTTCCAATCTGATTCTTTGCATGCATCTTCAACACTTAAGGGTTCAATTTGTGAAAGTAAGCATACCTCTTCATCAGTGATTGAACCTTTTGCTCTAGATCTTGTCAAGACTTTTGCGCTCTTATCTCCAATGATATCTTCCTTAGAGTGGTATTTGGATGTGTATCTTGAATTCTTAGGAGTGATACTTTCATCTGTAATCTATGATTCTTCTTCACTTGGTTCAGGATTGTTACATGAAACATCAATATAATCAAACATGTCTTCAATAACTATGTCCTTATTGATGGGTTTGGGCTCATCTTCAATCATGGGAGCATAGTCATAATATCTTTCTTGAATCATAAACTTCTCATCAATATTCACATGAGTACTTTCAATGATCTTCTTTAATCTTAGATTGAAACATCTATATGCTTTTCTTTTAGTAGAGTAACCAAGAAAAATACCTTCATCACTTCTAGCATCAAACTTACCAATGCTATCATCTCTCTTGATGCAGTACTTGCTTCCCAAGATTCTAAAGTATTTTATAGTAGGTACATTACCAACCCAAAGTTCATCAGGTGTCTTGTCTGTGCCTGGTCTCAATTGTATTCTATTGATAGTGTAAACTGTTGTATTGATTGCACCTCTCCAGTAGGTATGGGCAACCTTTCCTTCAATAATGATAGTGTGCACTGTGTCAAGTATTATCATGTTCCTCCTTTCTCCTATCCCATTATGCTGAGAGGTTTTGGGTGCACTTCCATGTTCTTCACAGTAGTCATAAAATTGGTTAGAGGTGAATTCTCCTCCTCTATCAGATCTCAGACATTTTATCTTTAATCCAGATTCATTCTCAACCTTAGCTTTGAATACTTGAAGTTCTAAAAACATTCAGATTTTTCTTTTAAGAATACAACCCACATCATACTTGAGAAATCATCAACAAACAAAATAAAATACCTTTCTCCGTAGTGTGATCTTGTTTGACTAGGTCCGCATAGGTCTGTATGTATCAAATCTAATTTGTCTTTTGTTGAGTTTTGTTTGCTCCTGAATGAGGTTCTCACATGCTTCCCCATCACACATTCCCTGCACATGGTTTCAACTGGTCTTGCAATGCTCAGAAGGTCTCTTACTACCTTTACATTACTTATCTTGACTATGTTGTCAAAATTGATGTGACAAAGTCTCTTGTGTCATAGCCAGTTGTCATCTACTTTTGCAACAAAATAACTTACTTCTGATTTGAGCTGAAAAACATTACCTTTGGTCTTTGAGCTTGATGAAATCATGTCTCCTTTGTTGTTAATGATGCACTAGTTTTTTTTGAATTCCAAGTGATATCCTTTATCAAGCAACTATCCAACACTTAGTAAGTTATGATGCAAACCATCAACATAGAGAACATCATATGTCTTTTTCTTTCCATCTAGGGTGATAGAACCTCTGGCTATGATAGGTTTGGGAGTGTTATATCCAAATCTAACCATGCCACCTTTTTACTTGTCCAAATGTACAAATCTATCTTTGTCTCATGTCATGTGGTGTGAACGTCTGTTGTCAATGATATAGTCAGTTTTGATGTCAGCTTTTGAGACTAATGCTAACTCCTATTCTTTTACTTCATCTGCTTTGTCCATTTCTTCAAGAATCTTCTCAATATATTTAATGGCAACAAATCCAATTTCATCTTCTCTTGAGTCATCATCAGTTACACCATCCTCAACATAATAACATTCTTTAGTGTACTTAGGTTTGTAATCTGATCTAAATTTCTTGACTCTTGTAGGGCACTTGGATGCAAAGTGACCAACTTTGTTGCATGAGAAACATTTGAATCGTAGCTATCCTTCATATTTCCCTTTACCTTTCCTTTCCTTCTTGGAAATCATAGCAATTATTTATTCTAGTTTTGTATCCACTTTTCATTATTACTAGAGCTTCTTATAGATTTCTTGTTGTGGACTGTGCCTTTGAAGGTTGTCTCACTTTTAGGTTCTGTCTTCAATCTAGATATCTCAAATGCAGATATTTTGCTGATCAAGGTTTCCCTCTTAAAGTCTTTTGAAAATTGCATAGTCTCATCTAGGATATTGATCTTTCTCTCATAGTCTGCTGTCAATGTGGTCATTAATTTTTTTATTATCTTCCTCTGATATTTCTCCACCATTGTTTCTTATACCTGATACTGCTTCATTAATCCTATGATTGTTTTATCTTTTATTCCATGTCTTTCTGCGCACATTCTTTGCTTGGATGTCTCTTTCAAACATATCTTATAAGTATTTCCAAATAGAGTATGCTTTATATATCTTCTTGATCTCAAAAAATTTACTGTTGGATAGGGCAATGATTAGGGCTTCTTTGGCAATTGCATTATTAGTGAATACTTCCTTTTGTTTCATAGTAGAGTCATCAACTGTAAGATCTTTCAAGGAGGGAATTTCAACTTCTTGAGTGGCAATCTCATAGATCTCAAATCCAACACACTGAAGATGTGTTATCATTTTGTTCTTCCAGTCAAGATAGTTTCTTCCATCAAACATAGGACTCTCTTTCCTGAAGTATGCCATCTGATCTACCTTAAGCTGTTGAGATTTCTCTCTAAGGCATTTGGCTCTAATACCAATTGTTGGAGTAGTCCCAAGAATAACTAAGAGAGGGGGTGAATCAGTTATCAGTCAATTTAATTATTTTCTCTTTCTTAAATGTAATTTGATATAAAGTAAATGCACATTCAGATAACACAATAGAGTACTCAACAATTTTGGTTACGGGAAAATCAAATAGGTAAAAACCCTGGTGGGAATTAGCACCCACAAATAAATGCACTAGTTTATGATGATCCTTGTTAGAAGATCTTACAACCCTGTTAGGATTTGATCTTTACAATGCAAGAACTAAAGAGATCTGGTTAAAGGCTAGACCCTGTTAGGAGTCTTTTAAAGATAACCCTGTTAAGGGTGAGGACTCACTGTCCAATAGCTCATTTCTAAGATGGTGAAGGATAAAACCTTCAATACAAAATATATACACTATATCTGGTAAATGAACTATTTGAGTAGACCTGTTTTCTTGATTAGTTCCAATGAATTTCAATCAACTTATGTTTCTTCACATAGATCTTCAACTTATTCTTTCTGACTTTCTGCTCTTCTCTGTCTTTTCTTTTTCACTTCATTTTCTACACTTAATAAACATATCTGAACTAATATATGTATCTTCACCAAAGATAAGGTCACGATGGTATCTATAAATACTTCATCAACTTCCTTATCAGCTCAACCGAGCACACAATCAAGATTAAGACCACACAACACAAACTGAATAGACGCAATGCTTCACAAAGTCAGCTTCACCAAATTAACTCTAACATAAAGATTCTATTGAAACATTTTTAGCGCCTTTAGATAATTATCTTTAACTCATAACCAAACATGAATACAAACACACACATCCTGAAGATAGGCACAACTCAAGAGTCACTGTATTTAAGTCGGCTCTTAACAGATAAACTTTAGAAACTATAACTAGCATAACTAATTAATCATAACTCAACTGTAAATGCATATCTGACTCAGTGTGAATGTACATAGCATCTAGAACATGTATACACCATGGAAATAAACATGCTTAGTACCAAAACATCTATACTGATAATTGCATATAGGATACCTATTGTATATTATATGTTGTCATCAATGACAAACATACAATCAATTATTTGCACAAAGGCAAATCTTGATCATATCTATTGTAATAATACAAGTTCTATAAACATTTCAAAGAACCCTGTGATGCATGCTAAGACAAAGCAAATATCCATTAAGTATCATTACTTGAGGGAACAAGTACAAGAGAAATAGGTAATACTAGAATATGGACAATCCAAAGAACAACTAGCAGACATATTCACAAAACCATTGCCAAAAGATACATTTGAATACCTGAGGAATAGACTAGGAGTTTGTCCCTTGTCTACTAGTCACTAAGCTGACTTGGAGGTTGCATCAACCTACACATTATCAGAAGATTAATCATGTTGATGCAAGCTAAGATATGGACTAAAATGACATATTAGTACACTAAAGGTACTTATCTAAACCACACACCAGAGATATTGTTGGCTACTACAGAGCTGTATATATATTTTTGGCAATGTTATCAATGGGAGAGGAAGATTCAATGAAATATCCATCAGTGAGAAATGAAATATCCATCAGGAAAATGAAATATCCATTAGGGAGAAGAATAACACAAAGGGAGAGAGAAAAGTCTACAACATGAAGGGAGAGAAAGATTCAATGAAATGGAGAAAAAGATTCAATAAAATAACCATCCATTAAACGGAGAGAATTGGAAAGAGTTAACACTACATATCTATGTAGAAAAGGGAGAAGAGATTCTACAAGAAAGGGAGAGACAAATTCAGAATATAGAATTGCTACACCTATCCATTGAAGGGAATGAAGAAAGGGAGAGCACACAGTAGAATCAAATCTATAGGGAGAGATGTATGGTAAACATTTTTTGTAGCGATTAAACATAATAAAATTTGAGCTAGAAGAGCTTATCGAGATTTAGATATTTGAATTGGTTATAGAACAATAAGTTTGGTATGTTATAGCATGTTTGGTACTGTATATTTCATATTGTGTTTCCATCAATGTCAAAGGGAGAGATTGATGAACTATAACTGATTGAATGTTTGAAGATGATAAGTTGATGATCATCGAGCTACAAAAGTGAATGCAAGACATTAAATCAGTCAATGTCTTGTATTTTCATTGATGTCAACTTGATATGGTTTGATTGTTCATACACATATTGTCATAAACTTGAAGATCTAAAGAGACAAAGTTTATGTGGTAGGTAAAACTTAAAAGGTCTGTACACACCAAGTGACAGTAAACAGTGAGCAATTCACAGTGTATACCGAGCACCACAGTAACCGAGCAAGTGTTACCAAGAAAGAGCTAAGTATCGAACATAATTTAAGTTGTTACCGAGCATAACTGGAGTTGATGACCGAGCAGAAATGGAGTTAAAGAATGACAAATTTACTTATCTGGTAGAGCTATATTTAGGGATTGACTAATTGATTCCTTTAGTACCAATGATCAGTTAAGCTAAAGAAAAGAAGGGGATTTAAAGCACATTTTATTCATAGTTATCAAGGAGATATTTACGCAATAAGACTAAAGGATATCTTTACAGGATAAATAAAATCATGGTGATTTTTACGATTCAAGAAGAGATCTACAACAAAAATAAGGAGATTGAGCGGCTAATCATGTCTATATAAAGAGACAAGGAATTCATTATCAAGAAGAGGAATTTTGAATATATTCTGGTGGAGATAGAATTCTTCATGTAGATTTGATCATACAGGCTGAATAATAGTGCCAATAAATTATGTAGACACCGAGCAACAAAGGACAGAGCATTCACCGAGCTGAATAAAGAAAGGAAGCAAAGGAATTGAAGTGTATATTGATTAGACGGGTATTTTTGGACTAATAATAGATCTAAATACTTGCAAATCAAAGTTGTATTTTGAACAAATAATTTACTGTATCAGTTTAACCATTGATTCAAAAAATATCTTAACCAAGTGGGATTTAACAGTCCTTATTGTATTGAGATACTCAAGAGTATCAAAAGGTTTTCTTATTGACATCATAGTCAGTGCTAGGTCAAAAGACAAACTATTGGTTTTAAATCCTCTAACAAGGTCACACTTAATAGTGTGTATTGTAACCTTTTAACATGGTTGGATCTTCACCAAGCTCAATTCAGAAGAGTGAAAATATTTTGGGTTACTAGTCCCAGGTGTTTTTTCCCATGATGGGTTTCCACATTAAAATCTATGTGTCAAATGTGTATATGTTTCATTGCATTGATATTTTGTTTTACACATTATTGAAATAGGATTGGTAGGTTAACTCTAAGTTTATTTGTTATTACTCAGTAAAGTCTAGAAAAGATAAATAGTATGTCTTACCGAGCAGTTTATATTTGTTAAAGTTATTTGTGGCATACATCTTGATGATATTGGGAGTGTAAGATAACCGGGGTTATTATATTTGAGATATAATTTTTTGGTTGGATCTTTTGGAATTATTTTTAAGGCCACTGATTCACACCCCCCCCTCTCTCAGTTATTATAAAAAATAATGTCGTACCTACTATTGAGTGTGGATTCAAGTCTTCTCTAAATATAAGAAAATCTAGTAACAAACACACTATGAGAAATGATAGTGACAGTGATAGAGATGAGAAAGAACTTGATGAACTGTAAGTACTAATGACTATGAAATTACATAGAGGTAAAGGAATATATAAAGGTAAATTACCATTGGTCTATTTTAATTGCAAATAAATTGGACATTTTTCTGCTAGATGCCCTAATAAGAAAAGGATGAAAGAGACAATGACAGATCTTATGAAAATAAGTATGACAGAAGTGATGACCGAGAATATAGAAGAAACTGACACTCTAACAGAAGAGATAACCGAGATTACAAGGAAAAAGGAAAGAAGGCTTGTTACCTGGTTGTGAACAAAGCTGAAAATTTTGATACTAATTTTGATGAATATATTGAGATAGTATTTTTTTCTATGAAGGATGATTCAGACAAAGAAGAAAGGTATGTTGAAACAACACTCATATATAAATTTATCAAAAATGATGTCTGGATTATTTATAGTGGTTGTACTCATCACGACTGGAGATAAAGAAAGTTTGAAACTTTTGAATATTATAATGGTGGATCAGTTAGGATGGGTAATGACTCACCTTGCCCATTTTAAGGAAAAGGTACCACCATGTTGAATAATCTAATCATATGTGAAAATTCATATTGGGTGAAAGGACTTAACTATAATATGTTGAGTGTTTCATAGCTGAACAACACAGGACACCAAGTAACATTTGAGAACAAAAAGGAAAGATCTATAATGGAATACGAAAGTTGATCGGTACTGGTGAAAAAACAAAAGGTAATCTATTCTATCTTGATAATATTTAGACCACTTGTTTTTTGGCTAGAAATGAAGATGATTGGTCATGGCATTAAAGGTTATGTCATGTGAATTTTGACAACATGGTTAAGATAAGTAAGAAAAGAAAAGTGAGAGGCTTATTGATTATTTAAAAGCTTAGCCATGTTATGTGCAAGAATTCTCAAACAAGAAAAATGACTAAGTTGAGTTTCAAGAGAAAAACCTACTCATCTAATTTTATTCTGGAGTTAGTCCATACTGACTTATGTGGACCAATGAGAACAAAGAGCTATTATGGTGATACATACTTTATTCTATTTATTGATAACTATTCTAGGATGATGAATGTCATTTTATTAAAAGAGAAATCTGAAGCATTTAAGATGTTCAAATGGTATAAATATAAAGTTGAAAAACAAAGTGGAAAAGAACTGAAATGTTTAAGATTACATAGATGAGGAGAATTTATTTATGATGAATTCACTAACTTTTGTAATGAGAATGGGATTACAAGATAGGTTTCTGCACCGAGAACACCACAGCAAAATGAGATTGCTAAAAGGAGGAAAAGATCAATTTTTTATTGTGCCAGAAACCTGATGATTGAAAAAGGCATCACACAAACATTCTGGAGAGAAGTTGTAAGTACGGTTGTCTATACACTAAACTGAGTTCAATTGAAGAAAGACACAAATAGGACACCTTATGAGCTATGGTATGGATACACACCAAATGTGAGTTACTTTATAATTTTTGGAAGTCAATGTTATATAATGAAAGATGATAGAAATGGGAATCTTGAATCTAAAAGTGATGAAGGAATATTTCTGGGATATTCTACTAAAAGAAAAGCTTATAAATGTCTGAACAAATCTTCTAACAAAATCATTGAGAGTGCAAATGTTAAAGTGGATGAATTTGCTGAGAAAAATGATGAGGAAAGAAGAAAGGAACCTAAAGATTACAATAGATTTGTCTATATTGAAGAACCTAACACCTTTCTCAAGCAATAGGACAATGCAACCAACCAACAGGCTACACACATCGAGAATCAACAAAATGCTCACAATGTTGAACCGAGTGATGAAGATCAAAATGAAGAATAGATATATGAACCTATTCTTGCTAAATATGTAAGAAGACACCATCCACAGGACCAAATCATTAGGGACAAAAGAGTAGGAATGAGAACAAGAAGTAAGTCACTTAACAATAGATGTTTGATTTGTGATTTTGAGCCTAAATCTGTTAATGTTGTACTTGAGAATCAAGAATGGGTTAGTACAATGAATGAAGAGATTGAATAGATTGAGAAGAATATAACATGGACATTAGTACCTATACTTAGTGAAAAAAATGTCATTGGCACCAAATGGATTTTTAGAAACAAACTTAATGAGAATGGAGAAGTCACAAATAAAAAAGCAAGATTGGTATGCAAAGGGTATGCAAAAGAAGGTATTTACTATGGAGAAACCTTTGCACCCATATCTAGACTAAAAGGAGTAATAATTCTACTTGCTTATGCTTTTTTTAAAGGATTCAATGTATACCAAATGGATGTTAAACTTGCATTTCTAAATGGAATACTAGAAGAGGAGGTATACATTAAAAAACCTGGAGGGTTTGTTGATCCTAACAAGAGGAACATGGTTTGTAAACTACACAAAGCCTTGTATGGATTGAAACAAGCACCAAGAGCATGATATAAAAGAATTCACTCTTATATCATTAGTATTGGATTTGTTAGAACAAGTGACAATGGTAATCTATATTTGAAAGGAGATACTGATGATAATATTTTGATTACTAAGATAATTGTTGATGAAATTTTTTTTGGAGGTAATGATATGTTATGCAAGTCATTTGTTGATGAAATGAAGAAAGAATTTTAAATGTCAATGTTTGGAGAGATCAAATTTTTTCTTGGTCAATAGATTCTACAACAGGCTGAAGGCATCTACATCACATAATCAAAATACATCAAAGAAGTTCTGAAGATATTCAAGATGGAGGATTCCAAACTAGTTGGAAAACCTATGGAAATTGGATGCAAATTGACAAAGGAAGATAAGAAAACTGAGGTAAATCAGACCTTATACAGATCTATGATTGGTAAACTAATGTATGTTGTACACACTAGACATGATATAGCACATGTGGTTGGTATAGTTTCAAGATTTTATGTTAACCCTAGGGAATCACACATGATTTTTGTTAAAATAATTTTGAGATATCTAAAGAATACTATATACTATGGTTTGTAGTAAAATAAAGAAGGCAAATTTGAGCTATAATTTTATACTGATGCTAATTGGGCTGGAAACATAGATGATAGAAAGAGCACTACAGGAGGAGCATTTTGTATGGGTGACAGACTTGTCACATGGATAAGTAAAAAGAAAGGATGCATATCTCAATCAACTCTAGAAGCAGAATATGTAGTTGCTGCTAAAAATGGCTCTAACATTACATGGATCAAGCAATTGCTGAAAGGCATGAATGAGGAAATTCTTGACCCAGTAATTATCTATTGTGATAATACAAGTGCTATAAACATTTTAAAGAACCTTGTGATGCATGCTAAGGCAAAGAACATATTTATTAAGTATCATTACGTGAGGGAAAAAGTACAAGAGAAACAAGTAATACTGGAATATGTACAATCCAATTAACAACTAGCAAACATATTCATAAAACCATTGCCAAAAGATACATTTGAATACCTGAGGAATAGATTAGGGGTTCATCCCTTGTCTACTGGTCACTAAGTTGCTACCCTACAACAATGTACATCATATAAACTAGTTTACAACTATGCAGAGGGTGGACAATCCTCTGGCAGAGCCAACCCACCAATGGGAGGAAACCTAGAAGCAAAACTCAAATGGAAGAAGCGACATAACCAAACAAAAGTGAAGAAAAAGGAAACAGCAAGAACCAGAAAGCAAGAAACCAAATAAGGCGAAACTGAAAACCTACCTGAAACACGATGAAGAGCAGGGAAGAAGAACATGGGGAGAACTCTGTAAAAATTATACCCTCAAATGATCACAAAAAAGCACCACAAATCAACCTTTGATCAACCACTAAGCACAAAGAAATTTGTAGTTTAATCGCCTTAATCGCCTAAGAATCTCTCTGAATGCTCTAGGTTTTTTAATCATGGTAATTGTGAAAATTATAGGTAATTTCCATTTATACCCTTAGGGTAAAAACAAGCTACACTCTTCTCTACAATACCCCCGGAATAGGCAGACCTCCAGACTCTGGGCCCGGGGATTCCACGTAACTATGCCTTCTCACGAAAGTAGACATAGTTGAAGAGAATCCCAGAGTCTAGAATCCAGCTCTGGAAAGAACAAAAAACTCCAGGAATGGGTCTGGGAGGTGCAAAAAGATAGAAAGCAAAAGAAAGACAAACCTCACGGGAGAAACAACTGGAGGAAAAACAAAGGAAACAAAGAAAACAAGGCAAGAGAAAAAGTGAAAAGAGGGGACCCAACATTTTGCACACAAAATGTAGGGACGGGTATGCAGGGCATAACAAAGACTTTTTCTTAGCTTTCTTATGTTGTATATTTGTATCACCCTATAATTTGTGACATTCTTGGATAATTTATTGTGCATTATATTTGGTTTTATCACATACCATGTAACTTGTGCAGTGGATATTGGTTCATTATGTATATCTTATGATATCAGTTATATCTAGGTTTCATTTATGAGATGGTGTTCTTGTTATTTATTTGCATTATATGGAGATAGTATATGTTTATTGCATTTAGTAGATAAGTTAACTTACATAATTATTTTTCATGGAACCCTCGAGATTTATAATCTGTAAATGAGTTGCATTTATGAGTATGTATTATCTTAGGTTATATTGGTTTCGCATTGTTACTCATTATCAATTGTAAACTCTTTAAAAAAAATCATTCTATAATGTTATCATCATGTTTAAGGTTAACTTCTCATGGGTTCCCTGGCTAGATGTTACACTTGGTATCAAAGCCTGAGTTTCTACACTGGGAACTCTGGGATTTTGTCCACCCACTAGGTGTTTAGTTGTTGACCATTGTAACTCATAATATGTAGGTAAAAATTTGCAAGTTGTTTAGTTTATTGTGTTTAATGCATCTTATCTTAGCGACTTTCTATTGTGTTTGGGTACATTCTCTAACGCTTTTAGGATTTTGTATTCTTAGGTGTCATGAAGTGGCTACTCCCTTGAATGTGGTTGATACTAGTCACTTTTTTATGTGAAATGTTTTATGATTCTTGATTTTAGTTATTGATTATTCACTTGTGTTGTGTTTGGGATAGCATTGAATTTTTTAACCTTCTTATGCCTAGACTAGTCATCTGACTCTCTTTTTTCTATCTATTTTGTGACATTGGTCATGTTGGTGCTCAAATCAAAAGATTGGATTTCTTATAAAACTAACAATCTAATGCTTGGAAACCCAATTGATTTGGCCAACTAACAAGTCACAACCAAGGCAAGGTTGGAACTTCTGCAATCCTAGCTCTATAGAACCAAGGTTGGTAGGCCTATACCTTAAAATTATCCTTCAAGTCTTAAGGTTTTTTTTATAGAAGATGAGAAACACTTCAAAATCCTTTCTCAAGTATGCCAAGGAACTTAAAAGAAATCAAATAGTAATTAATACAACATAAGACTGCAAAAACTGAATGCTTTGTGAGATTTGTAAGAATGATTTATAAGAATGTATAAATAAATGGATGCTAGGATATCTCAACAACTCAAAATGATAAACCAAATGACTATATCCAATAATAAATTAGATCAGTGCCTAATTCAACTTGGGCAGATAGAGTCAATCCAAATTCAATCCTATGTACAACTTTGCAAGATAGTATCAATACTATCAGCTATTTGAATGCTTTGGATGCAAAGAAGATTAAGTCTATTTATATCTTTGTTAGTTCAAATGAATTTAACTCCTATGGTTGGGAGACCAGTTGAACAAGAAGCTGGAAACATTAAGTTCTCACAAACTCCTTGATGATCAAACAACGATATAAGACATATAGTATCTCTACACAAGCATATCTAAAATAGCAATTGAAATTCCTTCAATAATTGCTAAGGACTAACTGAAATGGATTAAAGACTTTTACCACAAGTGAGATAGAAACACTTATCTTTTATTGATTTTGAGAAAATAGTACATTTGATTCCATGTTGGAGTCGTGATCAAAACTAGAAAACTAATGTATGTCAATGTATCTAACGATTTCACAAGGTCTTGGAATCCTTATTTATATGTAGTTCAAAAGATGCACACAAGCTTTAGACCGATGTGTCTCTTGATAATTAAAACCTTATCCTAAGTGTTAGAATAACTGAGAGGGGGGATGAATTAGTGGCCTCAAACATATTCCAATAAATCAACCCAAAAACTTAGTACCACAATTATAAGCCTCTAGTTATCTTCAGTCCTACAAGATGTATGCCTTGAAATAATCTTATCAAATAACTACTACGCAGAGTTCACTATTAAACCTTATTCTTTAATCTTTACCAAATAGTAGTCTATCATTTACCAAAATATAGTAAATAACTTAGTGTTTACCGATCAATATTGTTTTAGTAATGTGTAAAGAAAAACAATAAAGAAGTGACTCATAAACACATTTGACACATGGATTTTTAATGTGTAAACCCTGTTAAGGAAAAAACCACTTGCGACCGGTAACCCAAAATTTTCACTCTTCTGAAGTGAGCTCGGTGAAGAGCCAACCCTGTTAAAGGTTACAAACACTGTTAAGTGCGACCTTGTTAGAGGATTTATCACTAACAGTTAATTACTTGATATCTGGCATTTCACTATGCTATCTTAATGTATTAACCTTTTGATACTCCTTGGGATGTATCTCAATATATAAAGGATTGTTATACACTAGTACATTTAACCCCTATTTTTGACCTAAATTTTTGACAAGACATTATATTTAATTGTCTTGGTCGGATTATAGAAGGAAAATTTTCTTTTTTTTAAAGTAATGCACGTGTTCGGAGAACTTTCGGCGAACATGGTGTGCGTCAAAAGTTCAACGAACACGGGCATTAATTTTAAAAAAAAGAAAGATATCATTTCATTATGTTTCCTTACGCATTTTAGAGACCACGAAGGGCATGAAGGGTGGAAGAATCAAGGGCACGGAGGTCGGTGAGGGCATAGGTAAGATCTATATCACCTGCTCCAAGATCTTGGCCTTCGACTCCATTTATAAGAATTGTTAGTCCCTACAGTCTAAGGCGGGGACTTATGTTTTTAGGTGTCTGTTTTGCAATACATTCTACTTCAGAAACTGTAAAAAATGAAAAACATTCCCACTATTCTATGTTCGTTTCATTATTTCCTATTAAAATGAATTTTTAGATTGAAAATTACTATATTCTCATTGGCGCAACTCCTTTTTCTTGGCAATACACAACGATGTGATAATGGACATTGAAATCCTTTGTTATTGACTTGAACCACTTGGGCTCTGGTATTGTACCATTGCTTTTATCTTCTCAACTGTAGATGCTCACCGCTCTCCGCTACCACAACACTCACATGTATGCATTTCTGTTTCATTTTTTTAGTTTTGATTATTTTTATTTTTTGTTTGTATTCTTGCCCTTGTCGTACGTTCATTTATTTTTTGGAAGGTGGGGTTTCCTGATAGAGTTTACTGACGGGGCATTGCTAGAATTATTATCTCAGACTCGACGGGATTTTAAATGCTCTATATGTTATTCACAACTACATTATTTCAATGGGGATTTTAACAACAAATTTCTTATTGGTTGTGTTCAATTGTCTCAGTAGCTTTCAGATCTATTCTATGCCAGTTTTTGATAGTTCTGAAGTAGGATATACTAGTAAAACCAACAAGCCATCTCCTCTTTGGGTCTGTGCTGGATTTTGAGTGTTCTATGATTTCATTTAATTCTTCATTGGGGTTGCACTTCCACTTCTTTCCATCCTTGCATTTTTGTTAGGAGGTCTTACCCTTCCAGTGACTTTTGCATACCCATGTTTTATGTGGATTTCTATCAAGAAGCCCGAAAAATACACTTTTATCCGTTACTTGAACTGGGGTCTTGGCATACTTGGGATTTTTTTTAGCCTAGCATTTTTCAGTTGGAGGAGTGTGGAGAATGGTTGACAGGGGCTTAAAGCTCATGTTTTTCAAGCCAACTTAGCTAATCTCTGTAATTTTTAATATCAATAGCCTAATAGGTTCTTTATAGATGAGTCTGTTGATGTTCTTTGTTTCTCAGGCTCCTTAAAGCATATAAAATACACAGGTGAAACATCCCACAATCTGGTTATCAAGGATTCTTACTGTATATATAGTCATGGTGGTATTAATAAATAATTGTCAGTTGTATAAATAAGCCCATTATTTTTTAGATAACATGCTAACTTACCATGCCTCTTTAAATATCATCAATAGGATGATCTGATATTGTTTAGGATCTAGATTACATGCCCCTTTGAATATCACATCTAACCCTTTTTGTTTTGCCTATGTGGAATCATCCTTTCTTAGGATTGCATCTCCATCATTTTTATTTCTATTTTACTCATTTTGATTCCCATTTCATAGTGCCTTTGGCTAAAATTATCAAATGATTACTTTTTGGTATTTCTTTGGTATCCTTATCATGTCATGTCCTGGTCTTAGTTCATGTCATGGATAGCCTTGAAGTCTCAGTGTATATCTTTCTCTCAGTTCTTACATGATTATTTTCATTCCTACATAGGCTTGTATTCAGATACCTATTTAGGATTACCAAAAAGCATAGTAGTGCTTCACTTTTTAATGTTTTTAAGGCTCTCTAAGTTTCATGTTTTATATTCCAAATTTGATTGCAGGCTACAGAGATTGGAGCTTATCCTTCTAAACTACATAGATTCAAGGTCGCAAGAAATAATATTAAGAAATAAAATCATGGTTTACCGAAGTACAGAGAATAAATAGTGTACAGCCTAGAGCTCAACTGACCTCTTCTTGATGAATATTATATTAAAAATGACCACATTATAAATTTGGGTGTAAAATAATCTTTTAACTCTACATACACAATATTGAAGTACCAGATGATAGGTCATGAGATGTTAGTAAACAAAACCCATTTAAAATTTATTGGTGACAATGAAGTGTAGAAGAAACAACAACTTTGGACATTTCCAGATACACAATCTCTAAATAACTTAGTTGAGATCTTTCTCCGAAAATAAGTAAATGATGATTCACTCATCCTTTTTTCTAATTGCATACAAATTAGGTAGTAGTGAGGATAATTCCGATTAAGATTGGAATTTGATTTCAACCTTAACATTGGCATATTCCTGAAGACAATAAATAAATAATATGAATCATGAGTACTCTTATTGTGTATTTCTTATTGTTTTGATTCACTTAATACAGTGTGTAATGTTTGTCTCTTGTAATGTGTGTTGTCATGTGCTACAATTTGTCTGGATGCACTTGGGCTCATGCTGAAATAGAGTACTGGTGGGGGACAATTGAGGGTTCTCACAAGAAATACAGAGACCATTCCTAATATAGTTGTACCTTCATTCATTATGTTTTTGTCTACTAGTTGTTCAAAATCAAAACAAAAGCAAATCACGATAGAATTGCTTATAAGACCATTTTTGCAGTAGTTTTCCACTCCCTATTTCAAGCAGTTCCCCATCTACATTAAGGGATTTCTCAAAATTAATTGATTCAATAGCAATCTCTGCATTCGAGTCTTTGTGAGCCTTTGATATTTGTAGCACATATAATCTAATCCATTCCATCAACCATGTAAGGAATAGCAGAATGTTAAGCTGGCTGTAAGACCTTTATTCTAACCACTGCTAGATAGGATTTCCCATCCCCACGTGCCTATGTTTTACAAAGATATCATTGTTGACACTTCCTTCTACTCCCCTACCTAAGGCAGAGACTCCAGCTGTGTGCAGCCCTTGTTTCTTTTTATCTCGGTTCTGAGCATGATGATGGAAGAAAATAGTTCACAATCACAAGATGACATAAAAACATGAAATAACAATAATTCATATAACGGTTCTCTACTTTTGATGATATTTACTTTTATCTATTTGATATTTGTACTTAGCACCTAATGTTAGTAGCGTGCTAACATAGGGGCAAAATGTAATACTAAAAACTACATACCCTGCCATTATCATGTTATGTTTTGGGCTCATTTGAATTTATGTAACCCTTGGTGTTGTTTTTAGGTTCATTTGACTCTTGCCTTGGCCTTATCTCTCCCTTCATCCCAACTTGAGTCTTCTGATTTTTGTGTTTCTTAAGCCTTCAAAGTTAGTTAATATAATTTTTGTATTTATCTCATGACATACTATAATTCCAATAGTTCATTTGGCTTGTAATTAGATGTTAGTGCAATGCATTGATGTTCAACTAATTTTGGCCAGTGAATGTTGCAAAAAACATTTGTTGATAGCGTATTATCCCAGCTCTTTGTTGAACAACATTGGGTTAAAGTTAGAGGTTTTTTGTCTAGGTAGATCCCCCACTAGATGGATCTATCCAAAACAGCATTAGAAGGATTGCTGCCAATAGCATTTCTTGAACAAATCTAAGACATGATCTAACACCATGCCTTCCAAATGGTGTGAAAAAACTTGGATCAAAATATTTTAATCTCAACATCTCCAAACATTAGATCATAAATCAGGGTGTTATTCCAATTTTTTCCTATTTTATAAATCCATAACCACATGTCATTAATAGAGGGTTCAATGGAAAATGGAATGCCTAGATATCTTACTATTGTTGATGGGCCTGCCCATTGCCATTCTATACTTGCAAGCCATCTCAGGGGAGTATTTGCCCAACCCAGTATTTTGGACTTCTGAGGTGCTATTTTGGCACCAGATGCCATACAGAACATTAACAAAGGAGAAAAATTGAGTATTTCAAATTTTTGCAATACAAAGTTGAGTGTTTGACATTTCTTATGTTTGATGTTGCCTCCTTTTTAGTTTTGTGTTGTATATTGACAATATTCATTTTGCAATTTGATTTGAGATGTTGTCTACATTAGTATGTTTCTTTTTATTGCAATTATAATTAGTATGAATGAACAAAATAATCAACTAAAAAAAATGATATGTTGGAATGACAGTGCAATATTTATCGATATAGTGTCGATGGCTTTGGTCAATGTGCCTATGTGTCAATGTGGTGTTGGCTCTTGTGTGTTGAAGACGTCATGTACAACAACTAATTATGGGCGTCAATTTTGGGGTTGCACAAATAGGAAAAAGGTCTGGATATGGAATTATATTTTATTTTTAAAAGTAATGTGACAAGTAATCATTTTAGGAAGAACTGATGTAGATTTGGTATTGCAGGGAAATAGTAAATGTCAATACTTTCAGTGGGTTGATGAAACCACATTTACATCTACCCCATCTACATCTATACCTGATGTAGGAAATGAGTGCAACTTGTGCAAGGCTCGAGAGGCAACTAGTGCCACAGAGATTGCTTCAATGGTGAAAGAAGAAATCATATTTATGTGATGCCTTCTTTATCTAGTTTGTGCACTACTTTATTGGGACCATATGCATAAATGTGATTAAAAGAATGCTATTGTAGATTCTGAAACTTTTTTAGAATTTCATGTAGATACGTTGGACATATTTGTTAGAGTAATTATCTATTTACACTTATTAATTAGATCACTTTGACTTAATTATTAAGTTCTCTATTACTCTATTCTTACTTAAGATGTCTCTTAGGTGCATATACTTAATATTTTATATTAATTATTATGCGCAACCTAGACTTTTACCTTTTTAGGGTTTCATTCACCTTATAGGTTGAACTCTTGTAATTATTGTGAATTATCTTGGAATACAATTTCTCTCACACCGCTGAGATTTTCCAAGCTTTTGCTTTTTGTCTCTTTGGCTTCTTTTCAACAACAGGTTATTTTCATGTAGGTGTTCTTAGAGAACTATGAAGTTGGATTTCTCAACTTCTACATGGTATCAAAGCTTCCCTGCTGCTGCCTGGTCTGGAGGTCTTGAAGCCATGATTTGAAGATGAAAACCACAGCTTCTCTAGGTTTTTTCTTCAATCTGGAGGATGTGTTTTAGTCTGGAGTATTTTGAGCAAAAATGGACGCTGCCATTGTGCTTAGAGGGCTTGAGAGATCAAATTTTCATATAAAGTTAGTCATATTCAGCCATAGTAGCTTCTCGGAAAAAAAATTGCCCCTCAGATGTATGGCACCCTTCTCGAGGTAAGAAAAATTTAAAAAAATGCCCTTTAGGGATTTTTGCAGATCGCAGCTAGCCGTAGCCCACCGCATCGTCACCGTGCCACCCTGACGCCACCCAGGCTCGGCCCACATCTAGCCCTACACCGGCGCACCGGCCCTCCGCCTGCACAGCGCCGCCTAGGAGCCACCAGGCTACCACCAGGCCACCACCTCCACTAGCCAACACTACTACTTTGCACCACCAGATTTCCACCACCACCCTCCACACAAACACTGACATCATTAGCCAGAAAGTGACATCACTTTCCAGCGGGTCCATTTTTCCGATGACTTTTTCAAGTTTTTCGGTGACCAAAAATTTTTTCCAACAGATAGGCCCATGATGTGTCAATGGCCATCAAATTTTTTTCGTGCATTGCAATGGTCATTTGACTGTCAAAAAAAATTTCGTGTTTGGTTTTTTCTAGAGAGCTCTTTTTTCAGAGGTGCAGTTGGTTTTTCGGTGATAACTTTTGCATATGGTGTCCGTTTCAGAAAAAAAGAATATCGTCAGAAAGTTATTTTCAAGCTAGAGATGATGATGTTGGTCTCATTTTCTAATTCAACCATTTGAGATCCTATTTTTGGTGTTGAAGTAGAGGCTTCAGTTTCCTCCACCTCTGCATCTGGCGTCCAGGTTTTCTTCTAGTTTTTTTGTGCTTTCTATAGTTGTTTCTTTGGTATACGGGGGATAAGATTATATACATTATGGGGGGTGCATTTTCCTTTCTGTAATTTACTTTAGAAAAGACCCTTTTGCTTCCATCTTATTCTTCTCTCAATGTCGAACCCCTCTATTGCCCAGCTGACACCACATAATTATCACACCTGGAAAGCACACATGACTAGGCTACTTATGTCACGTGGCTTATGGTCATGTCTAGATGAACACCAGCCTATCCTGCAGTGCCCTTTTGAGGTTCTTCAGCATAGATATAAAATGGATGAAGCCATGGGCTTGATTGCACTAAACATCTTTGACAGTCTCTTCTTTCACCTGGATGGTTTGACCACTCCTCGGGCTATTTGGGGTGTTTTTAGATTTGTTTGGCACAGTGAATGAGTTCAAGGAACTTCATCTTGATGCAGAGTTGACCACTTTGACTCCTACTATCTTTCCCACTATGGAGGACTTCTTGATGAAGTTTAAATCTCTGCGTTCAATTTTTCAGGGATGTGGGAGGAACAAGATAGATGATGAGTGTATCTTCCTGATACTCTCAAAGTTGAGAGGACAGTATCAAATTTTTTCTTCCACTTTCTACTCCACTGTGGATGCTTTGGGTGCCAGACACACCATGCCTTCTTTTGATACATTCTATGATTAGTTGACGCGGGAACAAGCAAAGATCCAATAGATGGATGCTTCTGGCTCTTCAATCCAAGCATTGGTTGCTCAGTCTTCACAGGGGAAACCAAAAAAAGAAATCCAAACTAAAGAAAGATTCAGTAGGCAATGAGAATTCCTCCAAACCTACATAGAAACCTAATTCAAAACCTCCAGCTAACCCTTCCAAGGGTAAATCTTCTTTGAAGTCTACTGAGTCTACCTCCAAGACTAAGAAGAAATTAGTTGAGACCTGTAGTTTTTGTGGAAAGGATGGACATCTCATTTCTTGGTGTTGGAAATGTTTGGAGGCTTTAGAGGAAGCCATGCAGGAGCATCACATTTCTTCTCCTTAGTCCACATCCTCCCCTGCAGGAAAAGGTCATGCTCTTACTACATGAGAAATGACTTCTGGGCCCACCTGGATTTTGGATTCTGGTGCCTCTCACCACATGACTCACACTCAGCAGTTGGTCACCTCACTTGCTCCTTGTGCTACTTCATAGTTTTTTCTTAGGAACTCATCACATCTTTCATTTTTGGGTTCTAGTACTATTGTATTAGCTGAGGGTTCTCTTCAAGATGTTCTTGTTGTCCCTGACATCTCGAGGAACCTATTTTCCATCTATTAGATTTTCCACTCTAGCTCTAGTAAGATAGTTGAGTTCTCACCACATGATGTGGTTATTTGGGACTTACATGATTATGATTTGATTGTGGCTACTGAGAGTGTTGAATTTGCATCCCACCTATACAGATTTGATGGATTTGAGTCTTCTAATGGCACAGGTTCCTGTCTTATAGGACATGCAGATTCAGTGAGTAGACTTTGGCATGAGCATTTGGGCCATGTCAATTATAGATATCTTCAGTAGATGAGCACACGGGCACTTTTTCTTGGGCTTCCACATATTTCTTACACTGATAGTGTTTGTCAGGGTTGTGTTCTTGGCAAACAACATAGGGATCATTTTCCTCATGGATGAGCTACTCATGCTTTGGCACCATTCAAGTTGATTCATAGTGACCTCATGTCATTTCCTACTCCCTTTTCTGGTGCCAGATATGTGCTCACTTTCATTGATGACTTCTCTAGGTGCACATGGATGTACTTTTTGAAGTACAAGTTTGATTTCTTTGATTCATTTCAATTCTTTAAGACATTTGTGGAGAAGTAGTCTGGTCTTTCTATTCGACAGATACACATAGATAATGGGGGGACTATGTGAACCAAGATTTTAGGGATTTTTTCTCTGAACATGGTCTTCAAAATTAGTTGTTAGTGCCCTACACCCCTCAGTAGAATGGTGTGGTAGAGAGAAAGAACAGAACACTTTAGGAGATGGCTAATTGTATAATATAGTCTAGGTCCATGGATTTGTCCTTTAGGACAGAGGCAGTCAATTGTGTCAACTACATTCAAAATCGGATGCCCATAAGGCAGTTCAACATATGACTCCTAAGGAAGCTTGGTCTCATGTCAAGCCTGATGTATCTTCATTCTAAGTTTTTGGTAATGAAGCATGGGCATTTGTGCCTGATGTTCAGAGGAGAGAAATAGAGTGGAAGAGCTGACACCTCATTTTTTTTGGCTACTGCAAGGATGTTAAGGTGTATATGTTTTTTGATCCTAATTCTAGAGAGGTCCTATTTCAACGGGATGTCCAGTTTGATGAGTGCCTTCCTACACTAGATACCTTGCTTCCAGAGTCTACTTCACTTACCACTACTCCCTCATCCCTTCCAATTTATTTTTAGGATGATGAGGATGATGATCTTGGTGATCCCCATTTACCTCCACCATAGGATCCTCCACTGATTCCTAGATGGGCTCATGTTACAATTGAGGCTGTAGGATCTCTAGCTGGTGACCCTTCCACCTCCCATCACACCCGGTCTCATATTGTGGGTTCTATTCTTTTGAGTCATGCTATTTGTGGTGATCCTCAAACATTTGCAGTAGTGACGGGACATACTGAGTGGGACAGTGCTATGGATGAGGAGTATTCTTCTTTGATGAAGAATCATACTTGGGATCTTTGTTCTCTTCCTAAGGGAAGAAATTTAGTGTGATGCAAGTGGTTGTATTGTACTAAGTTTGTTGTTGATGGTTCTATTGATAAGTACAAGACACGTCTTGTTGCGAAGGGTTTTTAACAGGTTGAGGGTATTGATTGCACTGAGACATTTTCCCCTATCACCAAGATGAATTCTATTCACCTTGTCTTATCCCTCGCAACTTCTCAGGGATGGCCCATTTTTTAGATAGATGTGAAGAGTGCATTCTTGCATGGTGATCTTATTGAGGATATTTACATGGAGTAGCCTTAGGGATTTGTGCAGGATTCCTCCTTGGTTTGCAGATTTTGGCATTCTTTGTGTAGTCTCAAATAGACCCCTCAGGCTTGGTATGAGAAGATGGACTCCTTTCTTCTTTCTATAGGCTTCACACGCTGCCATTCTAATCCTACAGTCTACATTTAGCATCTTGAGGATGAGGTTTTGATCCTTGTGCTATATTTTGATGATCTTCTCATCACAGGTAGCTCATCTTCTATGATTCAGGATGTTCAACGCTCATTGATGGAGCAGTTTGAGATGACTGATCTTGGTGCATTACACTTCTTTCTTGGTATGTAGATTTTTCATTCCTTTGCTGGAATCTTTGTTTACCAGCAGAATTATGCTCTGGACATGCTTTGGCACTTTGATATGCTTGATTGCAATCTTTCTCTCACACCTTTTCAGTCAAGCGTTACCTTGTCTACCTCTTGCACTTTGCCTTCAATGGATCCTACATTAAATCGATAGTTGGTTGGCAGTTTGTTGTACCTGACACACACATGTCATGATCTCTCCTTTGCAGTTGGTCTTGTCTCTCAGTTCTCATATGAGCCTAATGAGAGTCACTGGCAAGCTGCCAAGCGTATTTTGAGATACATTTAGGGCACTCTTATGTATGGCATTCATTACACATTAGGGGCTCCTCACATTGTTGGCTTCACTGACTCAGATTGGGCTGGAGATGTTGGTGATCGAAAGTCTACTTCTGGATTTATCTTTTGTCTTGGCTCTAGTCCTATCACATGGTCATGCAAGAAGTAGAATGCTCACGCACTTTCATCTATAGAGGCTAAGTACAGAGCTATAGTGCATGCTAGTCAGGATATTTTATGGTTTTGGCAGTTGATGACTGAGTTTGGTTTTCCTCCTGATCATCCCACTATTTTGTGGTGCTATAATCAGAGTGCTAATCACATTTCCCACAACCCAGTGGAGCATTAGCGCACTAAACACATTGAGCTTCATATGCATTTCATCCATTAGTAGATTCAGGATGGTGTTCTCTCTTTGGAGTACATTCCCACTGATGTGCAGGTTGTTGACATCTTCACCAAACCTTTTGCATCTTCGTGCTATCTTCAGTTGCATTTTATGCTTGTGGTGATGGAAGTTGTCCTTGGGGGTCTTTTTTAAGGCCTTCCTTCATTTTTTTTTCAGCATGTTTTTTCTATCTCTTTTTGAAGAGGTGTTTTTCCCACTAGGTTTTATCCTTTATCTCTAGTTTACAAAGATTTCCTTGTATTGGGTACCTGATCAAGCTTTGTTGTCGGGACCCATTTTTTCCTGCTTCCATAGCTGTGCTAGGTTAGCTTACCTCTTGAGCTTCGCTTAAGGGGGGTTTCAGAGTAATTATTTGTTTACACTTATTAATTAGATCACTTTGATTTAATTATTAAGTTGTCTATTACTCTATTGTTACTTAAGTTGTCTCTTAGACCACGTGCATATAATTAATATTTTATATTAATTATTATGCGCAACCTAGCTTTGTACCTTTTTAGGGGTTCATTCACCTTATAGGTTGAACTCTTGTAATTATTGTTAATTATCTTGGAATACAATTTCTCTCACACCGCTGAGATTTTCCAAGCCTTTGCTTTTCTTCTCTTTGGCTTCCTTTCAGCAACAGGTTATTTGCATTCAGGTGTTCTTAGTGAACTATGAAGTTGGATTTCTCAACTTCTACAATATTTTGATAAACTCATTAACTTTTTGTTGTTTATGACTTCATTATGATTTTCTATATCTTGGTTGGATTTTTGTAAATTTTATCCTTGTTCCTTTTAGAAGTGTATGGCTTGACTATGCACATGCATAATTGTAGATGAGGATCAGTAATAGGGTGCCATGCATTTCTTAGATCCTCTGGATATAACCCCATCTTTTCCTTCCTTACAGGTTTTGGATCATATAGGAGCATGGTGGATTCAACCCCTGAGACATTGGAGTCTGATCATATTGTGATGAAGGTGGAGTCTGATGCTACATCAATGACATCAGGAAGTGATGAAAAATTTAATGTTTGTAGTTGTTGTAGCAACATCAAGCACCACCTTCAACACAATATGATCACTAGAAAAGTTTGTATGATCTCTTCTATAAACACAGCACATTCCATATGGTGTTAGAAGGCCTAGATGGGCAGAAATTCAATGGTACAATTGTGGTCTCTTTTCCCCTTGGTAATGCTTTTCAGGTACAAATGGTAGGATATCATCTATCTTTCTTGAATACTCTTTATCAAAAGTGGATCAATGTCCTCTATCTTCAATCAAATAAGGGGTGCAGAAGGTTTCTCTACATCAATTTTCTATAGAAATTGAGTGCTATACCCAAATGATGTAGAGTAACTTATGCACCCTTGATTCTAGTGAAGAGAGAAATGCCATTGATACCCTATGGATAAAGAGGCTTGATACCACTTCTACCATCCTTTAAAATCTTTTTTTAAGTTAAACCTAAACTATGATGTCTCTGCAAGCTACGTAGGCAAGGCCATATGTGATAAGCCCCAGAGGCATTAGGTCTACCCCTTAGGTCTTGTACTTTTCAGTTCTTCCTTGACCTTGCCACCCCTTACCAATATTTTACATAGTTTTCATCTCTTTACGAAACTAGTTTTAAATACCTTATGATTGATTTAGCTAAGTTATTGATGTAGCTTATCTTAAGATCTTGTATATAATAAACTATGAATTTTATATCATGCATCTAATTGTGTAGCCGTATATACTAATGACATTAATTTTTTCCATTAGTATACTTAAGTGAAAAACATGATAAAGGTCATCGGTATAGGCATACCCAAAAGACAACACACTACATACCTGACAAGATGACAATGCTTGTCGTGAAAATGCTAAGTATAGAATTTCTCAACCAACACTGTCAAGTGTTGAACCGATGACAAAGCATAAAGGACATCACCGATGGTATAGTTTTATGAACATTGCTGACAAAGCAGAAAAGGCAAGGAACCCGACTGAACTGGGAACCTGAAGAACAGTTTAATATAGGGACCTATACATAGCAGAAACCCGACAGAGTAGAATGAAAGAAACCTGACAAACTGACATAGAAGCCCGAGCATCAAAACTGATAGGTAGTTATAGAACCCACAAAAAGTGGATCTGACTTTCCATGTCAGATAAAACATTGTAATTCTATTTATAGAGTTTTAATTTGTTTTAAATCATTTCTTGAGGTTCAAGAAAGTATATTGTAATTTTTTTAAAGCATCCTAACGGATCTAAAACATAGCTAACTAAAGATCAAGGTCAAGTTGTAAAATTTGAATCTAGAGTTAACTTGAAAAGCGTGAATCAAGAATGGACCTAGAAACTAGTATATATAGATGTTCAATCATTTGTAATAGTAAGAGTTGAAAAATGATTGTAGCCACAAAGAGCATCTAAGCAGCAGAAGTGAATTCATGCAAAGTTTAGAAATAGATTAAATCAATTCTCAAGAACATAGACAAGGCTACCAACGAGTAGAGACAAGGTATCATTCAATCACTCAAGGTGATTACATATACATTGTAAGCTTTATAGGATCTATTATCAGAAATTAGAGATTTCATATACTATTAGATCAACATTTATAATGTAGTTTCATTCTAACAAGTGTATCACATCAGAAATCCTCTAGTAGAAGGTGGACTTAATAGTTCTTGACAAATCTCTTAACAGAGTGCACACTTAATGGTGTTGCTAAAGCTTCAAATGAAGTAGATCCTAATAGGTCTCCACTCTAATACTCCTAACAGGGTAGATCATCAGAAGTGATCAAATTGTAAGCCTTAACTGGCTCCCTTCTTATCTGCAGATAGTGAAGTTTTATGGGTGACATCCCCACCGCAGTTTTTACTTCCTAACAGGAGTTTTCTATGATATCATATCTTGAGTTATGTGTTATTTACTTTCATGTATGTTTCTTGAATGTTTACACATGTAAAGAATTTATTTTATGATTTCACATACATAAAGAAAGATGAACAGTTAGATAGGTGAATATACAAATCTTATGACACAAAGGTTAATGGGCTAATCACATAAAAGTTTTAGAGGTACTAATTCACCCCTCCCCTCTTAGTACATCATTCGAGTAATTCCAACAATTGGTATCAAATCTAAGTATCTTTCTTGAAAAGATTAAAGACTTAAGAGAAAAGATAAAGACAATGGAAAAGTACAAACTGGACAAAACTATTGAGAATGAGTAGTTACAAATTAAGATTTACTATGAGCAGTACAAAGAGGTGAGAGTGCACATGAGAAAGTTTCTTGATGAAAGAAATATTATGGCATCTAGGCTTAATGAAAAGTATTATCAAGAACAGGAGATCCCAGATTACTTCAACTCAGTTAAATAAACAACAAGCAAAGCATCAGACACATCAGTAGAAGAGATCACAAGTCTACAAGAGGTCAATCTACATCTGACAGAGAAAATCAAGATGCTAAAAATCAGTCAAGAGACTCAGATGGTAAAAATGATTGATGTCATGAATGATTCAAGAAAATTTGAATCAGAAAGAAAGTTGGCTATTGATGAGAGGAGGAAAATCACAGAGAAGCTACAAGAAAAATAATTAGAGATTCAAAGACTTACTGATCATCACCATGAGATTACCAATTAGATTATTCTTATGAGTCAAGAGGCAAAAAGATTGAATACTGAACTCATTGAAAGAATACAGATCATCGGTGAGCTAAAAGAAGAGAATGAAAAGCTAAAGCATGAAGTCAAAATTCAGAATCAGCATAATGAATTAATCAAGAAAGCTGAAGACAGCAATAAAAGAATGGATATTTTCTTGACAGACAAAGAATAGTCAACAACTACACAGGTCTAGGGTACACCGACAATGGAGAATCATCTAATCAATCAAATCAAAGGAATAATTATACAACTCCAAGAACCAAGAAGTTGTCATGCAATCACTATGGATGCAGAAACAAAATGAAAGTTATTCCTCAATCGCAATCTACTTTCATTGGTAATTGTTATAAATGTCACAAGAAAGGACACAAGGCACATGAATGCAAATCCAAGGTGAAAAATCCAAAGAATGAAACCTACATGGACAAGTACTTTCCTACCTATAAAATGAATGGACATACACATCAGGAGTGCCAAAAAAAGAACAAGAAAGCATGGACACCAAAAGAACCTGATAATGACTATAAACTTACAAGAATCGGTAAATCATATGTTTGGGACTATAACACATGGATAAACTGCACAACATGTGGAAGGTATGGTCATATTGTTTCCAATTGTATGATAAAATGGACTAGAAGACCAAGAGGATGGACCAATCTAGGTATGGCATGTTTACATTGTCATAAGGTTGGACATGTGATAAAAGATTGCAAAGACCAACTGAAAGACACAAGCAATTATCCCAATCGAAACACCATTGATGACATCAAGAAGATGAGAAACAAGATGTGGAGAAAAGATACAAACACTGAAGGTGCTGGAGCAAGCAATGTAAATGATGACACCCCATCCAATGGATCTAGTGGCATCACTATTCCCAACTAAGTTGCACAAGTAGTATGGAACTGCATTATGACAAGTTATATTATGCATTGGTTCTATTACACATTGATCATATTGACAACATTACCATTATTGAAGATGCATTATATTTTTACTTGTAATATTATTGAAAAAAAATTCCATCGGTTAATGGGTACCAATAAGTATCAGTGAACACACACAGTAAAGTTGACACTACTCATCGAAATGTATCGGGCATTACACAAAAGCCAAGTTGCTAAGTGTAACCAACAAACATCGGTGATCTTTGAGCCAACAGAGGTTGTCGTTTCCATCTTACTAACAATCATTGGTGAAATCACCAAATCTGCTAGCTACCCCAAAACTTTGCGCCTACACCGACAATGTTATTTATGCCTCAACTGATGAACTCATTCTTTATACACCGATAATTTGTTGGGTATTAATGACAACGACTCAATAGATTCACGAATGATCATAGAGATTTAGTAAGTACCTACAATCACCAACTGCATTGTGTTTAAATTATAGAAAGCCCTAAATTTCAAAATACGATGGCATCTACTTCAAGAATAGCAAAATTGAAAGAGGATAAGAAGAAAACAATTAATCTTATTAGCAACAGTACTTACGTTGAACCTAAACACAAGTTACATGCAGAAATTGCATCGCAACCTGATGATTCTGGAGCATTCTCTAGAATCCCACCTAGGGTTTTGCTGGTAGAGGATGTAAGGTCCTATATACATTGCAAGATCTCAGAAATAGGAGATCTAGACCTAAATAAGTCTTATAAGGAACTATGTGATGACACTAGAAACTTGAAAGAAGTGCACAAGCATCTGGACGTGAAAGGTCTGACAAATGCACTATACTTTCCTATGGTTTTCAAGACTGAATGGATATAGATAGTTCTTAGCAGAATGCATAACTAGAAATTGTGTCTTGATGAGCCTAAACTAATAACAAAAGATTTTATTCATGTGGCTACTGGATATCCCACAACTAACAATCCAAAAACTCACAAGCACCCATCCAGAAAGGAAGTACAAGATTTAATAGGTGCAAAATTAGATAACAGAGGAATCAAGGTTAACACCATCACCGATGAGGAACTTAAGTTTGGTCCATGTGTGGTAGGATATAAAATATTTCAGGCCAGCAGAATGAAGAGCATAGCAAGCAATGTTATGAGAACAGCCTACAAGATCATCAAACAAGGAAAGAAGATGGATCTTTCAAAAATATTGTTAAATCAACTTGAGGAGAATATGAACACTATAAGGTCATCAAGGAAAAACACTTGTAAGTTTGGTTCTCTTATTATGTGCATATTATTTTACTTTGAAGAATACTTTCCTTCCATAGGCAAAGTAGTATGGGTCATAAGCAAACCAGTCACCATACAGATATGTGAGCACATAGAATCATTAGGTACAGGTTTTGATAACTTAATGAATAAATATTTCAAAGAATTTAAAGAAAATATGCAAGAAAGAACAAGGATACCAGAGAGTTTGATAGAAGAACACAAGGATGATATATATTTTATGGTAGATACTGATTTTAGTTATATCAAACTAGTAGTACCTAGAAAATCTTGGCTATCACCACTGGATTATGAAATCCAAATAGGACAAGCTACAAAATGCATCAAGGCACTATTGAATGAAATATTGGACAGCAAGCAAACAAGATTTGGCACTTATGAAGAAGCCAAACCAAAAATCAAGTCAGATCTTGTTGTCAAGAAAATTGTAAACAAGAAGAATAAAATGGTAAAGGTTTTAACGAAGAAATTGGCAGTTACTAAAGAAGGTGAAGAGGAAACAGAAGGAAAGGAGGAAGAAACTGAGGGTCAGTCACCCATCAGTGAAGATATAGAAAAGAGTGATTCAAAGGCTACATAGTTAGATTCACCACCTCCTCCTCCACCTAAGAAATCAAGGACAATAGCTACTTCAAGAACAAGAAGCCAAATAGTATAGGAAGCAACTCCTTCACCGTTGAAGAAAGGGAGAGTGAGAACCTACAAGAGGAAACCAGTCTCACCAAAGGGGAAACAAATCAAAAGGAGGAAGATGGTTAGAACAAAAGAAGATCTAGATGACTCATCTATGGATGAAGCTGATGTAGAATTACAAAAAGGGAAAGAACCCTTGATCCCTAAAACCATTGATGAAATATGTAAAAACATTTCAGAATCACAATCTATTTCAGATCCTAATATTAGGAAATGGTTGAAACTTGATCCAAAGGATCAAAATAAAATTGAAGAAGCTATAATAGCTAAAATGTGCAAACACCATTATGTTCCACTTCAATTCAAGGAATATGAAGTACCCAAGGAGCTAACGGACATATTGTATGCAAGATGGACATTTGCACTTCATCAAGACAAAGAGATAAGAGAAAGAGTACTTGTTACTCTTATGCCTTCTGATTCAAAGAAGGAAGAGATAGATGAAATGATGAAAATATATGAAAAGGAGTTCTCACCCAAAATGAAAGCATAAAAATTTCTTCAAGAGAAGCTAATTGAGCTAGATCAGGAAAGGATTAAGAAGTGGTGTAAAATACTCAAAAAGCCCACTAACGAAGCTAGGCCGGAGAAAAAACACATCATCATTAAAGATGCACAGAGTGATTCATCAGCTAAACTGGACAGAGAAGAGAGTGATATAATGGGTGAAAAGAATACTAAAGTTGCATATGAGGTATGGCCTAACACTACTCTTGACAAAACACAAGGTGAAGAAAGCCAAATTCCACCAAGCCCAATTCATATTGACTTGAATGATGAAGCAGAGGTTACCAAAGAAGAATTGATAATAAAAGGTAACATAAATGGGAATGTCAATGATGAAACATGGCTGGATAATATTGTTAATGATAGTACAGGAAAAGACCCTGCAGAAGAGGTGTAAAAAGATGAAGATGTCAATGTTGCACAAGGTGATACCGACGGACAGGACACACTTACTGACACTGCAAAGGTAAATACTCCAACCAACATACAAATATTGATAGAAGCTATTGATATTAACTCTATTCAAAAGAAATCATCTAAGAAAGATGATAACATACCCGAGGACATGGGTAATGATGAAATTAAAGATGCATCAGACACACAAAAGGATATAAACATAGAGATGAAGGATGCAATCAAAACTCCACAAAAGTTGTCTATTGAAAAGGACAAAGGAGAAGATACTAACAAGGATGAAACATTGAGAAAGGATAAAGAAAAAGAAAAGAGTGAAGAAGTTAAGAAAGATTATAGCATGAAGGAAAAGGAATAAAAATCTGTTGATACACCCAAGGCCACTAAAGAGATGTCTTCACACAACCAAGAGGTGGACTCTGAACAGAAGCAACAAGAAGATTCATATTCTCGACCTTCACCTACTAAATCAATCCAATCTAAGAATCTACAACTGGTAGTTCACCAGTTTGTCTCCCAATAGAAGAAGAAGAAGAAGGAAATAATAAAGAAAGATATCTTAGCTGTAACACTTGATGAGGTGATTGAAATACCCAAGTGGGATGTATCAACTTTAGATGTTGAAAAACTTCAAAAGTTTGGAGTGATATGTAAAAGAAAATCCCTATAGGAGAAAATGAGAAAAGCACATAGGGAGGCCCAAGGACTTGACAAAGCTAGGGATATACTACATCAACTTGTTCTTGAGGTAAAAGTTCAAAATGACATATCATTCATGGAAAAAATTGCAGTTCTTATCGATGCCATCACCACTCAAAATGTAGATGCAAAGAAGGCAATGGAAGAACAGGCAGAGAAGAAGTATCAACACAAACTAGTTGAGAAGATAAGCCAAGAAGTGGTAGAAAACAAGGTAAACCTATCTGAATTAACAATTCAATTAGAACCAATGATTGTAGAAGCTATTACCTTAGTTCATCAAATGTGCACACTTAAAAAAATTTCACAAAAGAGAATGGTGAAAAGTTGTCCCAATTAGATTCAGATCTGACAGCAAGTGCACAAAGCTTAACCTCTGATGCAAATGAAATAAAGTTGCATTATGACAAGATCATAGAGGTAATCAGGTTAAGACAAGAAATAGGGGATGCAAAGACACAATTTAGGAATGAGGTTACCAAGCTACAGGCTCATATATTGCCATACCTTTCTACTTTGCAACAACACATTACAGATGCAAGGAATCTGATCTCAACCCCAGAGATGTCTGTGGTAGACAGCATCTATGATATGCATGTGAGGATATCACTTGAGTACATGGCTCTAGAAAATTTGAAGGATAAATGGGAGAAGATGATTGAGGAAATCAAAGCCTCACACTCCCACATTTTTGACAAGTTGTAAGTACCTTTGCCCTTATTATCAAAAAAGGAGGAAAAGGATATTTATGTTGTATGTACAATAGGAATAGATATGTAAAGATAAATATGTACAATATATCAAAATCAAACAAAGGAAGAAAAAAAAGGGGGGGAAGGCAATTATACGTTCATAAACTTACACTTACCAGCATATGCATAGGGGGAGTCATGAAATGACTAAGGATGAAGTATACATAGGTGTACATACTAATAAATTAAGTATGTTGCACATATCAGTTTTTGATACTAATGTTAAAGGGGGAGATTGATGACATAAAGTTTTGCCATTAGTATACTTAAGTGAAAAACATGATAAAGGTCATCGGTATAGGAATACCCGATAGACACCACATTGCATACTCGACGAGATGACAATGCTTGTCATGAAAATTCTAAGTATAGAATTTCCTGACAAATACTGTCAAGTGTTGAACCGATAAAAAATTATAAAGGACATCACCGATGGTATAGTTTTATGAACATCACCGACAGAGAAAAAAAGGCAAGGAACCCGACGGAACTAGGAACTTGACAAACAGTTCAATATAGGGACACTAACAGAGAAGAAACCCGAGAGAGAAAAGAATGAAAGAAACCTGACAAATTGACAGAGCAGCTCGAGCATCAGAACCGACATTCAGTTACAAAACTCGTAAAAAGTGGATCTGACTTTCCATGTCAGATAAAACATTGTAATTCTATTTATAGAGTTTTAATTTTTTTTAAATCATTTCTTGAGGGTCAATCAAGTATATTTTAATTGTTTTAAAGCATCCTAACGAATCTAAAACATAACTAACTAAAGATCAAGGTCAAGTTGTAAACCTTGAATCTAGAGTTAACTTGAAAAGATTGAATTAAGAATAGACCTAGAAACTAGTATATATAGATGTTCAATCATTTGTAATAGTAAGAGTTGAAAAATGATTGTAGCCATGAAGAGCATCTAAGAAGCAGAAGTGAATTCATGCAAAGTTCAGAAATAGATCATATCACCTCTCAAGAACACAGACAAGGCTACCAATGAGCAGAGACAAGGTATCATTCAATCACTCAAGGTGATTACATATACATTGTAAGCTTTATAGGATCTATTATTAGCCATTAGAGATTGCATATACTATCAGATCAACATTTATAATGTAGTTGCATTCTAACAAGTGCATCACATCATAAATCCTTTAGTAGAAGGTGGACTTAATAGTTCTTGATAAATCTCTTAATAGAGTTCACACTTAACAGTGTTGCTAAAGCTTCAAATGAAGTAGTTCCTAACAGGTCTCTACTCTAATACTCGTAACAGGGTAGATCATCAGAAGTGATCAAATTGTAAGCCTTAACTGGCTCCCTTCTTATCTGCAGATAGTGAACTTTTATGGGTGACATCCCCACCGCAATTTTCACTTCCTAATAGGAGTTTTCTATGATATCATATCTTGAGTTATGTGTTATTTACTTTCATGTATGTTTCTTGAATGTTTACACATGTAAATAATTTATGTTATGATTTCACATACATAAAGAAAGATGAACAGATAGATAGGTGAATATACAAATCTTATGACACAAAGGTTAATGGGCTAATCACATAAAAGTTTTAGAGGTACTGATTCACCCCTCCCATCTTAGTACATCGTTCCAGTGATTCCAACATATACAGGTGCAGGAAATAGAGAGGCAAAGAGAATATGATACACAGGAAAGAAATAAAAATTCATGTATGCAGTTGCAAGTCATGTTGGTTATTTGAGCATCGTAATAAGCTTTATAGTTTCATTTTCTAGATGCATAAGTTAGAGGGGGCTTACAATAATAAATCATGTAATGTTGTAATGTATTTTTTATTGTTGGATCAATGTATTTTTCCCACTTATTCATTATGTTGGCATACTTATTCATTATTTTCATTATTGTTACTTTTTTTTAGGTCTTCTCAATGTCAACTACTAATCATTGGTTTCTCTTTCTCCCTTGGGAATGCTCATCGAGTAGAAACGGTAGGATACCATGTATCTTTATTGAATACTATTTATCAAAAGGGGATCAATGTCCTTTATCTTCAATCGAATAAGGGGTGCAGAAGGTTGCTTTACATCCATTGGGTATAGAAATTGAGTGGTATACCCAAATGATGCAAAGCATCTTCTGCACCCTCTATTTTAGTGGAGAGAGAAATGTCATTGATACCCTTTGGATAAAGAAGCTTCAGAAAATAAATATGATATCCTACCATTACTACTTGATAATAATTTCCAACGGATCATAGATGCTCTATCCTACCATATAGACATGTGTGCATTCCTTATCATATCCTTAACACAATCTCAATCTCATGAGGTTTTAGTGGACCCAATTGATCTAGATTGACCAATAACAACTTTCACTTTCTACATTGAAAAAGTACCATATCTCTCTCTTCAAGGGTGGGTTATTCATTACTACCATGTCATGTTGTATTTAGTTGTATGTAGCTCTAATCGTTTATTGTCTACTATGCAATATTTACCATATGTATCTTGTGACTTATGTAAATCTGATTATGATTGACCTTAATATCTTACAAGAATTGGTTCTCCATCATAGTTACAAACTATTAGGTAGGTAACCTTATGAAGAGGTCTAACTATAACTTATTTGTAGGTAGAATCTAATATAATCTCATCCTTGTCTCTACGAGTTATGTAGGCAAGGCCATCTATGATGAGCCCGTGAGGCATTAGGTCTGGCCCTGACTATATTACTATATAAACAAGGGTTGCACTACAAGTATAGTCCCTACCAAGTCCTACAATATAGCCCCTACCAATTCCTGCAAAATTGGATGGATGGAACTATTTTAGCAATGTCAAAGTAATTCTCTATATCATGAATTCAAATAGCTATTTAAACATTATCAAAATAGTGAGCACAAAAACATAGTTGCAAATTTGTGTGATGAACAAATACAATGATAATTTGTTAATGCTTTTGAACAATTTTCACATTGCAATACATTTAGCTTGCAACATAATTATTTTATTTGATATATTTATAGTTCATAAATTAAAATAAAGCATATTAGCATAAGTAATTTGAAATTTTGAATCACCTAGAAAAAGAGATCATTAGTCTAAGTGATTCATTTTGTGTCAATTGAATCTCTCTAATTTGGTTTTATATTTGTATCATTCTTCTTACTACATTATATTTTTTTGTATCTTATAATTTTTCACCTGAATTGTTTTCTAAAATCCAATTCAGGTGAAACTTTTGTGAAAACATAGTGAAAATTGCACATGCATCACAATCTATTCACATTCTGCTCATGATCTCCTCGTAAACCTGCTTGTAAATCTCTTTCAATTCTGCTCATGCATCTCCTTCACTCTGCACATGCATCACATTTTGGATTCTTATGTGTTGAAGAACGGTTCCTTTGTGAAAAAAACCCTAAAAAATCTATATTTAGATAAATAAAAATGACAATACTAATCTGTATTCTAAGGATTGATGAGGTCATATGGTTAAATTGTTGTGTGTTGAATATTTCAAATACCTTTATATCCTATTGCAGAACACAAATGCAACTACTCATACATATTTGAGATGATCATGATTGGGTAGTTGACTTGATGTACCTTGTACGCTCTTTCATTACTCATTGCCATGATATTGTTGTTTTTGGAATTCACATTAGACCCTAAATTGATAAGGTTTCAAAATGTCACATTGAATTCCCTATGGCCAAAGTGGAAATGGTATCTTTCAAACAATCTTCAACACACCTTATTGCAATTGTAATACCACTGTATGATGTTTCCTTCCTTTGCTATGTCCAACTTATTTCATCATGGCCTACTCATTTGAATACCAATGTATCATTCTTTAAGCTAGTCTAATGCCATTTAACAATTTTAACTTTGGAGATATAAAATTGATTTGCAGTTGCACCTGTAAGTCATGTAGAAGGCTCCAAAACATCGTTTCTTCAAAACATTGATTCTGCTCTAGAATTTCATTGATAAAAAAAGTTGTTATACATCAAAGTGTATGGTGTCCTTTTCTTATCCTGATACCTTGTTGTGATCCTAACTGAAATGACATGTTTTCCCTTACATTGTGTAGCAAATTGATCTATCTCCATGTTGTAGTTGTGATCATTGCCTTCCATTATATGATGTGATTTTTCCATGATTTCTCTATCTTAACTTTCTACCTTGGAAGTTTTCTTGGTGAACAGTTGATTACTATATCTTGATGTTTAAATGGTGACAATAAGCATTCCTTTTGTCCTTAGCTTACATGATAAGGCTATTTGACATAATTTTAGCACCTCTAGTATCACTTGCCATAGTAGATAATGAATTTAGTTCTAGACTCTTGCATAGATGCCTATCATAGAATTTAGTTCTAGTATGGTGGAAGGCATCAAAGTCAAAAATACTACTTCATTGGGCAATAATCAAATGCATAAATAGTCAAAATTTGATGAAGTAATACATAACATTAAAGATTCAAGTCAATATTCCACCCACTTGAATGTAATAAAGGTTGTTTACATAGTTGTGGTGTGAATAATGCTGCTAGGGGTATGTAATATTTTTGCTATCCATGAATATCTGCAATCCCTAGACAGATTAAGATAAATAGTGGAGTTGAGCTGGGCTCTACAAAAAGCTCAAGCCAAAGAGTATGTGTTGCTGGCAAGAAAACTAATTCCATATATATACATGGAGGACCTTGGCATCTTCCTAGCAGATCAAAGCATAAACTATGGGCTTGTTACTTCTTCTGCAGGACATAGTATTTGCAAGAGTTGATAAGTAAGATTGATAGTGAAATTTAGGGTCTTAGATTTTTTGAAGATTTGATGTTGGGAAAGCAGTAATAGCCTCTTTCCATTTTGCATCTCATCATTTCATACATCTTGCTTTCTAGAAAGGTTATTTCTTTTGTAATTCAAATGTCTTTGCTGAGCTTTACTCTCATGTGTCAATTGACAAGGATTCTGATCCTTCTACTACTAATTTAGTGGGACCAAGTACAAGAACACATCTATTTCAAGGTGAGCCCAGTAGCAAAGATGAAATCTATTTTTGTCTTTTATGTTTATACTTCAATTGTTATTGTGATTACACACAATTGATAGAATTTTGAATTTCTAATGTCATCATTTACACTTTGTGAGACATTAAAAAAATAGAAACATGCATGTATTTTTATACTTAAATAAATGTTTAATGATTGAACACAATTGATAAAATTTTGAATTTTTAACATTTGGATTAAGTAAAAATAACTTTTACAAGGACCTGAGACATTTACAAAGTATAAGAGTTCAACAGGTTTTACAAGGATCTGAAACCTAAAAAGAGTTAATACAAATATTCAACGAAGAACAAAAACAACTATGCCAAGGCACCGAAGAAGGAAAGGAAACATCCATCCAACAACCAAGCCAAAAAAAGTCCCATAGATAATAAAAATAAAGACAGGGATAGCAAAAAACCCAAAAAGATAGCAAAAAAGGAAAGCTACATGCCATGTACAAGTTCCCAGGCCTCGATCAGCATAACCTACATATTACTGACCGTATTCTTGAAATCTTATGTTTCCTTGTCCGCCTTTGGACTAGTCTTCTTTGTGCTTTCTCTTTTTTGAGTACCTGGGCCAGTAGCCTCCTTCATCTCTCTGCATTCCTTCTCCTTGTTGTCCTGGTCAAGCTTATCCATCAGGATCTACTCGTGGCCAGTGTAATCTTTTAGACTCATCAAACATTGCTCCCCAGTTTTCTTCATTGTTCCCTCCAACCTTTCCACCTTGATTTTCGAGTTCTTGATCTACATTGCACTATCATCCTCCTCTACATTTTCTTTGATTTCCATAATTTTTCTCTCCATAGTCCCCACTTTATTAACAAAATCCACCTGGGCTTTCGAGTTACCTACAGCTTCTTTCATTTCTTCCAAACAAATAGCCACAGTTTTTTCTCCAATTCCCATACTATTTAAAATATTAATTTCAGCCCTCATAATTTCAACTTGTTTTTTCAAATTAGCATTATCATCAACCAGATTACTCACCATACCTATAAAACTCACGATGCACTCTTTATTATCCATCGGCTTTTGATACTCCCCCATATCCACATTATCATGGTAGCCATAATCTTCATGCCCAGACTCTTTCTTTGTTCTTATTTCCTTATTTCCCTTCGTAATATCTTCCTCCTACTTATTATTATCAGCCCTATGGCTTTTTTCCTCATTCTTATGACCTTTTTTATCCTCCCTATTTTCACCTTTGTCCTACTCCTCACGGTTCTCCTCTATTTTTTCTATCACATCTTCCTCCTTCGAATTTAAATCAATTCTCCTCTTGCTGGAGTACTTGTTCTTTCGATTAACCTTAGCTTTCTCCTTACCTTCCACACATTTTCTTTTCTTAGAGTTCTTATTCTTTTCCTTCTTCACTTCCTCAAACTCATTCTCTGTTTCCATTTCTTCCTCCTGAATTTTCTTCTTAGTCTTCTTTTTCCCTTTTTTTTTTTTACTCCCTTCCAACATATCATCATCAGTGTCCTTTTCCATTTCACAATCTTCAGAAAAGGGATTCTTCTGGGTTTTCTTTGCTGATGTGCCCTTTTTATTCATTTTAGGGGTTTTATAACCCTTCAACTCCTCTTCACTATCTTCAATTTCTTCTTCATACATGTTGTCATTCTCATCCCCCTCTATATCTTCCTCATCCTTAAGAATCTTCTTCCCCAAATGCCTTTCCATTTTTTTGGTTTTCAACACCTCATAGATAAGCAACATAAGACCCTAGTGGGATGCATGATCCCCCTTCAGATCTTTCTGCAAGAAAGTAATGGTAGAATCCAAGAAGATAAGTAGATAATAGGGAAAACTAACTTTCACCTCATGTCTAAAATGGTTTAGTAACATGAAATGGTATCCATACACTATCGTAAACCTATCATCGATTGTGAAATAACTGATAGTCACATAAAGAACATACCTCCAAGGTCTGGATATGCACTTCAGATTGTGGTAGGAGGCATTAACCTTGACCAGTCTGGCCTTTTCTTTCTCAGTTTTTGAAAAATTCTCACATGCTTTATCAAAAATTTCTCTATCTCTATAGAACTTTATACCATCCATACCCATACTAGTAGCTTCTGCTATGATCTCCTCCATGACCTCCATTTACTGATCACCCACTAAAATCTTTCCCTCTTCCCAAGTTTTCAAAAAGATCCTCGTGATAGAAGGGTTACGGCCATGGAGTCTTTCTAGATACACAGCCAGCCCACCATCTTTCCAAATCTTCCAGACTCTTTGGTTTTTTCTCCACTTGTTACACTTAATAGGCTCGACCCTTTCCTTATTTCTTCCCATTTTTTCCTTCCAATTGAAACTATTTTTTTTGTTATTGGTAATGCCAAAATGAATAGCACACCTCTTTTTTTGCAAAACCAAAAAGACCCAAAAAGCGTGCCAAATCTATCTCACAATCACCATTGGGTACTTACACCTCCATAGGTAACAAAGACACATCACCTCTGCATCAATGAACATAATGATACTTACCATTACTATGTTGACGACTCCTAAACCGATCACTATCAAGCAATAATTTGGCTTGAATTGGCACGTCATTTCCATCATTCAACTACACCACCACGTCATTTCTCTCTCTCTCTCTCGCTTTAATTCACTCTTACAATCTGTGTTGGCCACCTAGTCAGCCATGCCATTAGTCTCCCAGAATTTGTGTGATAACACAATTCTCGAAGGATCGAATGATATCTTTAGCTTTTTGAATAGTATTATAAATAGTCCATGAAGTGAGAGTATCATTATTCAAACATTTAATAAAGTTGAGAGAATCTCCCTCTAACCACACATTAGAATAGCCTATCTCTTTAGCTAAAATAAGACCTTGAAGAGCAGCATAGGCTTCAGCCTAATGGTTCATTTGATTACCAATGGGGATGGCTTTAATTCCTTTACAGACACCATTTTCATCTCTAATGACAATGCCACACCCTGCAACCCCTGGATTGCCCTTAGAGGCAACATCAAAGTTAATTTTCTGCCAGCCCTTAGGGGGCAATCCCATCTAGCATCCTCTCTCTTATCTTTGTTATCCTATTTCTTGAAGTTCCCTTTAATTTTCCAATTGTTGAAAAGGCAGCTGTCATTCTCATGTAAGGGTTCTATAACTCTATCCTATAACAGTAATTTTTCCTTGATGGCTCTCTTAATTTTAAAGAAAACCTCCTTCTCACTTGTCATTTTCTCCCTGAACACTCTGTCATTTCTCTCTCTCCAAACCCCCCAACAAACATGAGGAAGAAAAAAATTCCAAACCTTGATAACAGTATCATTCTTTGAAGGATAGTTCCAATAGTTAAGAAGACTCTTCAAATCTTCAAGAAAAATCACTCTGTATTAAGAATCTGGAGAAAATAATCCCAAATCCTTCTAACATAGGGACAATGAATGAAAATATGATCCATACTTTCCTCCTCTTTCTTGCAGAGGTAGCACCTGTTCACTAAAGTCATACCTCTTTTTTAAAGATTATCAATAGTCAAAATTTTATTTTGCATCATAATCCAGAAAAACACATTAATTTTTGGAATAAGATCCTTAATCCATACTTTCTCCCACAGAGGCTCATTTAGGTCCTCAAACTCCAGATGGTACAGAGAGGAGATAGTTAAATTACCATTTGTGTTGTGTTTCCATATAATCCTATCTTCTTCCTCAATCAGAGTGATGGAATTGAGAATTTTATTAAGATGACCCAGCTTGTTATCAATGATAGATAAGTCCTTCCAGTGATCCATGCCCCAATAGTCTTCCACTTTCCTTCCAAAAATGGTTTTGCATTGATTCTCAAACACCCTCCATTCAGGATACTCCCTAAGAGGAGTATGAAGAATCCACTCATCTTCCCAAAAAAGGACCTTGCTCCCATTTCCCACTTTCCATTTGATTCCTTTTTTAATGTTGTCTTTATTTTTTGTAACATTTTTCCATATAAAAGACCCTCCCCCCTCCTTGTCCTCATTCAAAAAGGCATCAAGATTAGGTTGATCCTTATTATATTTATTTTCCCATATTAAAGTCCACTCTCCTTTTGAATTGTAATATCTCCATATTATTTTTGCAAGGAGGTGCTCATTCAAGTTTTTTATTCTTCTTGACCCTAAACCACCTTTTTTGATCGGTCTGCTACCTTTTTCCTAGGCTATGAGTGCTATCCTTTTCTTTTCCTCCATCCCAGTCCACAGAAACATTTTTTGAATCTTTTCAATAGATTCACCAAAAATTTTGGGAATTTTAAAAATGCTCAAAGCATAAAGAGGGAGACCCTGGAGAGTAGCTCTGAGAATATGGATCTTACCCGCTTGAATAAGAAACATCCCTTTCCATCTAGCAAGTTTACTATGAAATTTATCCACTAAGGAGCTCCAAAAAGTATTAGGAGGTTCTAGATAGAGAGGAAGACCAAGGTAATTTCCAGGAATAGTCCCCAGATCACATCCCAAAATCCTCATGATCCTAATATTTCTTCTTTCTAGGACATTGAATAGATAAACAGAACTCTTTCCCCAGTTGATAGTTTGGCCAGAGGCTATCCCATAATTGGTCAAGCCTTTCTTTGTATTACTAGCATTTTTAATAGAATCCTCTCCCATAATAATCGACTCATCAACAAACTATTGATGAGAATAAACTTTGTTAGCAGAAGAAGGATTTAAACCTTTAATATCTCCTTTCCTCACTTGGTTCTCCATATACCTTCCTAGGAATTCATCCATAATGATGAAGAGGATAGGGGAGAGAGGATCCCCCCTTCCTTAACCCTCTAGTCGACTTGAAGAATGAGGTAGGGGACCCATTGACTAAAATCGAAAAGGTAGAAAAAGGAATAAGCTAAAAAATGAGATCTGTACACTTTTTATTAAATCCAAAGGCCTTCAGAACTTGCACAAGAAACTCCCAGTCCACTCTGTCATAAGATTTAGACATGTCTAGTTTGAGAAGAAGACCCTCCTTTCTAGACATCACAAGAGAATGAACATTTTCATGAATAGTTATGATGGAGTCCATGTTTTTTCTCCCAGGCACAAGCTCATTTTTTTGCAAAGATATCAAGGAAGAGATAATCGCCAAAATCCTAGTAGTCATGACCTTAGAGATAATATTATAGACAGAGTTGCACAGATTGATCAGTCTAAATTGGTCCATCTTATCAACTCCCTGTTTCTTAGGAATAAGAGCTATAAAAGTACCATTGAATTCCTTCAAAAAAATTCTAGTGTCAAAACACTCTTTGATAGCATTAGTCACATCATTTTCAATAATGTTCTAGAATAATTGAAAAAAGAACATAGGAAACCCATCCAGACCAAGGGATTTCTCTCCCTCAAAAGAGAAGACAACCCTCCTAATTTCATAATTAGAGGGGATATCATTGAGCCCAGCATTATGATTCTCATTGAGAATGTGGGGAATGCACTTTAGAAACTCCCTTTGTTCTGCACTATCCAAATCTCTATCTTTTTGCAGTAGGTTTTGAAAAACATTCTTGGTCTCCAATCTAATAGCCTCCTCATCATTTGATATAGTACCACTAATGTTGAGCTTAGAGATCCTACTTTCCATTCTATGCTTTAGAGTTGTCATAAAGAAGCATTTTGTGTTTCTATCTCCCTCGTTCAAAAATATTTTTCTTGATCTCTATCTCCAAAAGGTTTCTTCTTTCGCAATAATGTCATGCAATTCAACAAGATTTTCATTCTCTTGTTCTCTAGTAATATTAACATAACCATCCTTTTGGATGCTATCCTGGATGTCCTTAACCTCCATACTAACACTAGCCTTAGTTGAGAAAATGTTGCCAAAAGTCTCTTTGTTCTAGGCTTTAATATTATCCTTGACATTTTTAAGTTTTTTAGCCAAAACGAACATAGTTGTTCCCTTGATATTTATCTTCCACCATTCTTCAACCTTTTGTTCAATTTTTGGATGTAGAGTCCACATTCTCTCAAATCTGAAAGGAAATTTTCTTTTCTTGTCAATTGGGTCCGCCAGAAAATATATGGGATTATGATCCGATCCCACCCTTATATGAGCTGATAAAGAGAAGAAATAATGCCTGAACCATTCATTAGTGATGAGAGCCCTATCAAGCCTAACTTGAATAAGATCTTGACCACTTCTTCTATTGGTCCATGTATAATTAGTTCCCTGTAACTCAATATCATGAAGAGAATGGCCATCAACAAAATTGATAAGATCCATCCTGCTTTCCAAATTTGATTGGCATCCTCCTTTTTTTTCATTTTCTTTTAAGGGAGTATTAAAATCTCCCATAACAATCCAATCTTCATTATAGAAGGCATTTCTCAAAGAGGACAGCTGGTTCCAAAAGACCTCTCTACCTTTTTTATTATTTGGAGCATAAATATTAGTCAAAATCCAAGAAGTGTTATCCTTAAGATGCCTAAACCTGATACAAGCCACATTATCACCTTGATAAATAACATCACCTTTTATAATGTCTTCATTCTAGATAGTTGCAATACCCCCAGAGGTTAGAGTCACCCCCACAAATAATCCCATTCTTGAAAAATCTAAGCTTTTCCACTTTGTCTTTAAGCATTTTAGTTTCTTGAAGAAAAAAAATGTCTGGTCTATTATCCCTAATCATATTCCTAACAATGTCATGTTTATGGGGATTATTCATTCCCCTAATATTCCAAGAAATTATCTTCATACCTTAACAAAAGATCCTACCTCCAGGATCCGTTGGCTTCCATCTACTATGTTTTTCTTGGTCTCCTTAGCTTTCACCTTGTGGTTTGATGACCTCCCTAGCAAAGATAAAATAGCTCCCACATCCCCATTTCTATTGCTTCTTGTAGCTACCTTTCTGCTTGGTAACTCTTTATCTTTCTTCCCTTTTTTTTCTCTCCATGAATCTCCTTCCCATCTTCTAGGTCACTCTATTCCCTGGCAAGGATTTGGCTAATCTCCATAGAATCTCCCTAGTTAGGTGTTTCAATGTCATTAGATTTTATATCCCCCTTAGGTGTCTTCTCTGAATAGTCAAATATTTCTTGACTCAAAACCATTCCCTATTGAATTTCCTTCCCTAATGTTTGCTCTTCCACTACTAGAGTGTTAGTTTCTAATCTCCCTTCCTTTTCTTGATCCTCATCATCACCATTAGGGACTTCCTTTCCTTCCCCTACAATACCCCCTTGTTCCTACTTCCTGGAGCTCCCCTTCTTCCACTTGGACCTCCTCTTTTTCCTGGTTTTTCTCCATGTTTTTACTTCCCTCCAGACCCCCATTATTTGAGGGATCTTCTTTCATAGCTTCTAATGTCACTATATTCCCCATAGAGGCCATTATAACAATATTGGATTTCACATAATTTTCCTTATTATTTTTTATTCGACCTTCCCTTGAATTCTCTCTTCCATCGTTGGTAATCTTTCCTACAGGGATCCATTTCTTAGTATTTCTTTGGATTAGTTTTGGCAGACACTTCTTTGCCCAATGTTCAGCTTTCCTACAGTGAAAACATGCGAAAGGGATAGTTTCATATTCCATATCTTGCTCCCACGAACCCAGTTTGGAATGTATATTTATTTTCTCTGGCATATCAGTTTCTTGTATTATACCAACACAGATCCTAGCATACGTAACTCTTCTCCTTGAGGCTTTAACATTATCTATTGATAGAAGTTCTCCAAAGGATTTAGCAATCCCTACAAATATATCTTCTAGCCAATACTCAAGAGGAAGGCCATGGAGCTTAATCCAAACAGGGACCTGGCTAACTACTTCCTCCTTGAAGACCAGATTGGGATGCCACTTCTGGAGAATGAGAGTATTTTTTCCAATCATCCATGGCCCATTGCGTAGTAGTTTCAATCTATCTTCATCATAGGAGAAAAAAAAACACAAGAAACCTTTTTCCATTGCCACCACATCCACTTTCCCTTTCAGATCCCATTTCTGGGATACAAAGGCCCTTACCACTTCAATATTAGGTCTAACCCCTAAAAATATTCCAACCAAGGAGTTATTCATTCTATCTATTTAATGGTCAATAACCTGGTCCAGAATATCAATTGCAAAGCTGCCACAAGAAGGTTTTGAAATATTCTTAACCAGTGGTAAACATGATTTACTTGAAGGTTTAACACCAAAAAGGGAAGCCCATTTTCTATTAGGCTCCTATTTTTCATCAGTTCTGGGCCCCCAACCTGGGTCCCCAGGCACTAGGCCATCATCGAGATCCTTCCCTTGGACCCTTTGTCCTTACCATCATCCGGCTTACTGTGCATAGAGATTCCTGCCTCCTTTGAACTAGTCCCACCCAAATTCAAAATTGAATTTGAAATCTCTCGTGCTCCCGCTCCCACTCTCGCTCGCCATGGGCATAGAATTTTAGTTTTTTCCTAAAAAATAATAGAAACATGCATGTGATTTTATAGTTGAATCAACGTTATGATTGCACACAATTGGTAGAACTTTGAATTTCTAAGGTCATCATTTATACATTTTTTAATGTTTTCAAGACATTTGAAAAAATTAACATGCATGTGTTTATAATTAAATCAACATTGTGATTGTACGCAATTGATAGAAGTTTGAATTTCTAGGGTCATAATTTATGTTATGTTTAATGTTTCAGAGATGTTTATAGAAACAAAGAATCATCCATGTGTGTGTTTATACATTCTTTTTTATTAGTTGGCCACAAATAGACACAATGTATTCACTTTGAACTTATTTTTAGTATGCATACGCCTAAGAAATAACAGGGAGCCAATAAATACTATGGAATCTTCCTAGCGGTTCAAGGTAGCTATGAAACTCATTAACACTTTGGCACAAAAAAGAATGTGCAAGAAAGAGTTGATGCTAAGTATCAACAAAGCCAAACACATCAAGATTGATAGAGAATTTTAGATTTTTTGAAATTTTGAGTTGGGAAAGCAGTTTCATATTTATCATCCCAACATATTGTGTAAATGTTTCTTTCTTTGAGAGATTACTTGCTTTGTGACAAGGATTCTCTTGCATAGATAGCTATCAAAACTACTGTATTGTGTTTGTTATAATCCAAAATGTTGTGTAAGAAGGCATTTTCTCTACTTTTATCCCACCTACCATCACATTGTTGATCCATTTGGACATGCACATGAAATAGATACAATCATACAAGTTGGATTGGTGACATGCTCGTACTTGCCTATTTTTCTATTCCCAAAGTTTATGTTCATCATCCAGACTCACTATCATGTAAGGTTTGAATCATTTTGAAAATCAAATGATACAGACTAGAGATTTTTATAACACCTCTTTACCAATTTTGTTTCATCTCATCCACTTAATCGAGACTCAGTTACTAGTTTGAGAACAAGTCAGCTTATAAATAAAAGCTCAAATGCTTGCCTTGCTCCATTATTCTCAAATAAAATATTTCTAGAACATTATGAGTTGTCAATCATACTTTGGAATTTCTCAAATAATAAAAATCTCCAACATCTGTTCTTCCTTGCAGCAAGCTTCCCACAGTTCTTGTCTCTGACTCAGCTTGATCTATACCGATTCAAAAAGTATTGTGTCTAATTATGTGGATAACATTATTGAAGGCTAGTTTCACATGAACTAAAGCAGGAGCTTTTGCATATAATCTTCCAAAACAACACTAAATATTGTATACAAAGGTCTTGTTTTGACCATACTTTTGTGCTGGTACTTCACTATCAGTGGTTAGTTAGAAGTAATAAACTCATGAAAAATGGTTTATCAAGAAATTCTACATATTTTTGGTTCATCGATTTCTTGTTCCAGCTAGAAGATAATGAATCTTTTGGAAACTTATTCACACCTATTTCTTACCTTGATATTGGTGCCTCAACTTTCAAGTCATTTTTAGGTGCAATATTTATTGATATAGCATCAATGGCTTTAGTCAATGTGATACGTTGGACATATTTTGAAACTTTTTTAGAATTTCATGTAGATACGTTGGACATATTTTGATAAACTCATGAACTTATTGTTGTTTATGACTTCGTTATGATTTTCTATATCTTGGATGGGTTTTTGTAAATTTTATCCTTGTTCCTTTTAGAAGTGTATGGCTTGACTATTCACATGCATAATTGTAGATGAGGATCAGTAATAGGGTGCCAAGAATTTCTTAGATTCAATAGGAGCATATTGGATTCAACCCCATATTTTCCTTCCTTGCAGGTTATGGATCATACAGGAGCATATTGGATTCAACCCCAGAGAATAAGGGGTGCAGAAGGTTGCTTTGCATCAATTTGGTATAGAAATTGAGTGCTATACCCAAACCATGTAAAACAAATTTTGCACCCTCTATTCTAGTGAAGAGATAAATGCCATTGGTACCCTTTGGATAAAGAGGCTTGATACCACTTCTACCATCCTTTAAAATATTGGTTTTAAAGTTAAACATGAACAATGATATCTCTCTGAGTTACGCAGGCAAGTCCATCTATGATGAGCCCTCAAGGAATTAGGTTTGGCCCTTAGGTCTTGTACTTTTGAGTTCTTCCTTGATCGTGCCATCCCTTACTAATATTTTACATAGTTTGCATCTCTTTATGAAACTAGTTTTAAATACCTTGTGAAACATAGTTGTTGGTAGTTATCTCTTCTATAAACACAGCACATTCCATATGGTGTTAGAAGGCCCAGACGGACAGAAATTCAATGGTACAATTATGGTCTCTTTTTCCCTTGGTAATGATTTTCAGGTAGAAACGGTAAGATACCATCTATCTTTCTTGAAGACTCTTTATCAAAAGGGGATCAATGGCCTCTATCTTCAATTGAATAAGGGGTACAGAAGGTTGTGCTACACTGATTTGGTATAGAAATTGAGTGCTATACCAAAATGATGCAACGCAACTTCTACACCGTCTACTCTAGTGAAGAGATAAATGTCATTGGTACCCTTTGGATAAAGAGGCTTGATACCACTTCTACCATCCTTTAAAAGACTCATTTTAAAGTTAAACCTGAACTATGATGTCTCTACAAGTTACGTAGGCAAGGCCATCTATGATGAGCCCCTGAGGTATTAGGTCTGGCCCTTAGGTCTTGTACTTTTGATTTCTTCCTTGATCTTGCCACCCCTTACCAATATTTTGTATAGTTTGCATCTCTTTACGAAACTAGTTTTAAATACCTTATGAAATATAGTTGTTGGTAGTTATCTCTTCTATAAAGACAGCACATTCCATATGGTGTTAGAAGTCCCAGATGGGAAAAAATACAATGGTACAATTGTGGTCTCTTTTTCCCTTTGTAATGCTTTTTAGGTAGAAACGGTAGGATACCATCTATCTTTTTTCAAGACTCTTTATCAAAAGGGGATCAATTTCCTCTATATTCAATCGAATAAGGGGTGAAGAAGATTTCCCTACATTGATTCGGTATAGAAATTGAGTGCTATACCCAAACGATGCATGGAAACTTCTGCACCCTCGATTCCAATGAAGAGATAAATGTCATTGATGCCCTTTGGATAAAGAGGCTTGATAGGATACCATTTGTTTGTAAGGAAACTCAAGCTATAACATCCTTATCATCTGCATAGGAAGAAATAATTTGCACACAAATCTAAAATGAAATGATATTAATTCAACTAGGTTCTTCTAATTCCATCCAAAAATATGATGACAGTATTCCCTTGCAATTATTATTTTCAGTCTTCCTTGAATCTCTTGTTCTTCAGACTAACATGTCTTATATTTTCAAAAAGAAAAAAATATTTGGTACTTTCTTGGAAGTTCTTAATGACATTTTTTCCTTCCAGGGTTTATTTCATAGTTAGCACCTGTAAATTGTCAGCTACAATTCACAGGTGCTAACCATTAAATAAACCTTGGAAGGAAAAAAATGTCTTTAATGACTTTCAAGAGTACTAAATATTTTTTTCTTTTCAAAATTCGAAGTCATTTTTATAGTCTGAAGAACAAGAGATGCATGGAAGATTGAAAAATAATAATTGTAAGGGAATACTGCCATCATATTTTTGGAAAGAATTAAAAGAACCTAGCTGAATTAATATCATTTTGTTTTAGATCTGTGTGTGAATTCTTTCTTCCTATGTAGATGATAAGGGTGAATAAGGGGTGCATAAGGTTTCTCTACATCGATTTGGTATAGAAATTGAGTGCTATACCAAAACGATGCAGAGCAACTTTTGCACCCTCGATTCCAGTGAAGAGAGACATTCCATTGATACCCTTTGGATAAAGAGGCTTGATACCACTTCTACCACCTTTAAAAGACTAGTTTTAAAGTTAAACCTAAACTACGATGTCTCTATGAGTTACGTAGGAAAGGCCATCTATGATGAGCCCCCAACACATTAGGTCTGGCCCTTAGGTCTTGTACTTTTGAGTTCTTCCTTCATCTTGCCACCCCTTACCAATATTTTACATAGTTTGCATCTCTTTACAAAATACCTTATGATTGATTTAGCTAAGTTATTGATGTAGCTTATCTTACGATCATGTATGTAATAAACTATGAATTTTATATCATGCATCTAGTTGTGTGGTCGTATGTACAAGTGCAAGAAATAGAGAGACAAGGAGAAGATGATACACAGGAAAGAAAGCAAAATCCAGGTATGCAGTTGCAAGTCATGTTGGTTATTTGAACATTGTAATAAGATATAAATTTTCATTTTCTAGATGAGTAAGTCAAAGGGGGATTACAATAATAAATCATGTAATAATATATACTAGCACTTGCACCTAGGAAAGGTGCAATGGTCACACCGATAGTTAATATATAATGGGGGTCTTCTTCTTCTTCCTCCTCATCCTCCTCTTCTTGTTTTTCCTCTTCCTCTTCGTCGTCTTCTTCTTCTTCTTCTTCTTCTTCTTCTTCTTCTTCTTCTTCTTCTTCTTCTTCTTCTTCTTCCTCCTCCTCATCCTCCTCCTCCTCCTCCTCCTATTCCTCCCTCTTCCTCCTCCCTCTTCATCTTCTCTCCTCCACCTCCACCTCCTCCCTCTTCCTCTTCCGCTTCCTCTTCTCTCCGCCTTCACCTCCTCCTCCTCCTCCTCCTCCTCCAAATGAACTAAAATGCATAAATATGATGTAAAGGATAATAAACTAAAAGGACCATTCAAAATAATTTTTTCCACCATCCCCATGCCCCCAAATGGAGAGGCATCTAAATAGCCTCATGGATGAAAAATATTAATATGATATAATCATATATTGGAAATTATGGATTTATCATTTTATGAGATATTTAGAAATGAGAAATTTGAGAAATTGGTAAAACACAATGGCTCTCCATGTTTTGAAATATGGGGATACACTCTATAAATCCAATCATGAATTACAAGGATGACAGCGCAAAATACATAGTGGATACATTTGTACATCTCCTGTCTACAGTTGCTCACTTTAGGTTTAAAGGAAAATAAAATGCATATAGAAATTCGAGAAATCATTGCATTGAACATAGCAGACTCGAAGTGATCAAATTTGTGGTGCAACCTTTATGGAATAGTTTGAACAAAGATGGAAAAGATAATTGTTTTCCTTCTTTAATGCCCACTACATTGTAACTATTTGCACACCTTCAAATTGACTAGGTTGTCATCAATGCATCCCTTTTTGTGGCAGCGCACCCTTTTTCTGGTAAAATGTGTCATCAAATATTTTTCCGGTATAAGACAATTTTACAGAAGAACCACAATGTTTGGAATGTGTGAGAGCATTGCTAATAGCAGTTTTCTATGCCACATTCCATGATTTATGTCATGTAACTAACTTAAATTTATATTCTGGTTTCAGACAATTTTTTATATAAGAAAATTTATTGGCTTGCTGACACTTTTCCATCAATGGTCAATGCCCACAATAAAAAGCATATTGGCTTAATTAATGTAAAGTAACACCTGAAGATAAATATCTAGACTAATCACTGACCACGATGTCGTTGGTGATTACTCTAGATATTTATCTTCAGGTGCTTTTTTTAAACATTTCATATTAGTCAAAATTTTGATGAACGTTGGTCGAAACCCCTACAAAGATTTCTCTACTTATCGACCATTCTGCGTCAAAATTTAACATTGTGGGTTTGGCATCCTAGTCGGATGGACCAAACATTTCAACTGACATTGGTCGAATGTTCGACGAATAAACTTTCCAATTGCAGATACCAATTTTGACCAAGATTGGTATAGAACATTCGATGTTATCAATGGTGTGTCAAAATTTTGACTAGAAAAATAGTGGCAAGAGCATTTGTGGATCATTCAATGACTCTTAGTAAAAAAATTGACTAATTTAAGGTCAAAAAATGACCACAAATGTATTAGTGAATTAATTCCTGCTTGGTTAAGAGACTTTTTGATCTAATGGTTAAACTGAAACAATATATAATCTATTCATAAATACAACTTATACTTGCAGATGTTCAGATCTATTGTAAGCTCATAATACCTTTCTAATCAATGTTACCCTTCAATACCTTTTCTCCACTTCTTTCTGCTTGGTGATGTTGTGCTTCTCTGTTTCTCGGTGTCCACATAAAACTTTAGCTCTTTTCTTTAGCTTGTTTGATCAAGACTGTATGAAGTCTTTCTTCACCAGTATTCTCTTCAAAATCTTCTTCTCTATTCACCCCTAATTCATAATGAATTATCTTGTCTCTCTTATAGACATAATTTCACTATTTCAAAGTCCTTGACTTTCTTGTTCTTGGCATGATCTACAATTCTCGCTTTTCTTACTTTAAAGCTTTACTTCAGTTTTATCCCATAGATTTATGTTTGACAACTGGATAAAAATAGCTTTAAAACTCTCACTTATCTCTGGCTTTTAAATTATGGATGAAAAAAATGTTATCAACCAGTTAACTCCATATTTAGCTCTTGCTAGCTAAGTCTTTTGTCATTTCTGAACTTCAGTTCTTTTCGGTGTTTAACTCCTTGTTAGCTTCAGTCTTGACTTCAGTTTTCCTCAGGAATCTCTATCCATCGGGATTGTCTATTTGTTGGGTAACAATGTCATTCTTCTATCGGTAATGCTTTCTCAAGTTTCTTTCTTAGGTATCACTGTGACTCTTCTCTCGGGTTTCTCTATCTATCGGGGTGCACTGTTTGTCGGTGTTTGTTGTCACTTAGTGCATACTAAACTTGTATGCATTACTGATAGTATAAACTTTATCTCTCTGGTTCTTTGAATTCTTTAACACTATGTATATAACCAATCAGATTATATCAAGTTTAAATCAATGACAATACAATATATTAACTGATATAATGTCTTGCATTAACTTTTTGCATCTTGGTGATCATCAACTTAACATCTCCAAACATTCAATCAGTTATAGTTCATCAATCTCTCCCTTTGGAATTGATGGAAACACACTATATTACTACTAATACAATATAAAATATATCAGTTGTAGTTCATCAATATACCAATCTTATTGTTCTATAACCAATGCAAATGCTTGGCTCTTGGTAAGCTCTTCTAGCTTTGATTTGTTTCTTACAAAGTACTTTCTTCAATATTTATTCCCTTCACTCGATAGATGTAGAAGCTTCTGGTTTTGTCTCTCCCTTCGATGTAAAATCTCTACTCTGATGTTTTCTCTCCCTTTGATTGTTCCTCTCCTTGATCATCTCTTTTCCTTTGATAGAAATATAGATATACTCTCTCCTTAAGTCATCTCTGCCTTAGGATACTTCTCTCCCTTTGGATGATCATGATGGATATTTCATATGGATATAATCTCTCTCTTTTTGGATTTTCTCTCCCTTTGACAACAATGCCAAAGTATACCCTTTCTCCTTTTTATAATATACTCTTTGAATTTCCCTATCCATTAGCAATACAATGACTCTAGTGTTTGGTGCAGATATGTACCTTTCTATAAACAGATGTATCTTTTCATTCCATCTCTTTTCTCACATCAACATAAGTGATCTTCTGATTATGTGTAGGCTGATGCAGCGTCCTAGTCAGCTTAGTGATCAATAGACAAGGATCGGACCCCTAGTCTCTTTCTCAGGTATTCAAATGTATCGTTAGGCAATGGGTTTGTGAATATATCTACTAATTGTTCCTTGGATTGAACATATTCTAGTATCACCTATTTCTCTTGTACTTGTTCTCTTAATTAATGATACTTTATAGAAATATGCTTAGTCTTAGCATGCATGACATGGTTTTTAGAGATGTTTATTGCACTGGTATTATCACAATAGATAATCACTGGTTCAAGAATTTTCATATTCATACCTTCTAGTAATTGTTTGATCCATGCAATGTTAGAGAAATTTGCAGCAGCAGCCACATATTCTTCTTCTGCAGTAGATTGTGAAATGCATCCTTGCTTCTTACTTATCCATGTGACAAGTATGTCACCCATGGAGAATGCCCCTCCTATTGTTCTCTTCCTGTCATCTAAGTTTCTATCCCAATCAGCATTTGTATAGACTTGAAGCTCAAATTTTCCTTCTCTTTTATACCATAATCCATAGTCCTCAGTATTCTTTAGATATCTCATAATTCTTTTGACAATAGTCATGTGTGATTCCTTGGGATTAGCAAAGATTCTTGTAACTATTCCAACTGCATGTGCTATATTTGGTATAGTATGAACAACATACATTAGTTTTCCAATCATTGATTTATATAAGGTCTAATTTATCTTGTTTGACTTATCTTCCTTTTTCAGCTTCCATCTGGTTGCCATAGGTGTTCCAAATGGCTTGGAATCTTCCATCATGAATATCTTTAGCACTTCCTTGATGTATTTCAATTGTGTGATATATATGCATGCATCCTGTTGAAGAATCTGTAGACCAAGAAAGAATTTGATCTCCCCAAACATTGACATCTCAAACTCTTTGCTCATTTAATTAGCAAAATATTTACATAACATATCATTACCCCCAAATATGATATCATCAAAAAATATTTCAGCAATAAAATAGTTATCATCAATATCTTCTTTTAAATATAGATTGCTATTTTTACTTGTTCTTACAAATCCAATGCTTATGAGATAGGAGTGAAATCTTTCATATCAGGCTCTAGGTGCTTGTTTTAATTCATACAAGGCTTTGTGCAGTCTACAAACCATGTTTCTCTTGTTAGGATCAACAAACCCTTCTGGTTGTTTAATGTATACCTCTTCTTCTAGTATTTCATTTAGGAATGCAGATTTGACATCCATTTGGTATACCTTGAATCCTTTGAATGCAGCATAAGCAAGTATAATTATGACTCCTTCTAGTATAGCAATGGGTGCAAAGGTTTCTCCATAGTCAATACCTTCCTCTTGTACATACCCCTTGCATACTAATCTTGCTTTGTTCCTTGTGACTTCTCCATTCTCATTCATCTTGTTTCTGAATATCCATTTAGTACCAATGACATTTTTGTCATCTGGTCTAGGTACTAATGTCCATGTTTTATTCTTCTTCATCTTTTCTATCTCTTCATTCATAGCACTAACCCATTCTTCATTTTCAAGTGCAGTATTAATAGATTTAGGCTCAAAATCACAAATTAAACATCTAGTGTTTAGTGACTTACTTCTTGTTCTCATTCCATCCTTCTTGTCTCCTATGATCTAGTTTTGTGGATTGTGTCTTCTGACATACTTAGAAAGTATCGGTTCAGATCTTTGTTCATCATCTTGACCTTCATTCTGATCGCCATCACTCAGAACATCATTTTGAGCAATTTCCTGATTTTTGGTGTTTGCGACCTGATGCTTGGGTGTATTGTTCAATTTCTCAGGAGCGATACACTATTGTTTAGGTAGAGTGTTAGTTTCTTCATTGTAGACAAACTTGTTGTAGTCTTCTTGCTCTTTTCTTCTTTCCTCATCATTTTTCTCTGCATATTCATCTATTCTGACATTTGCACTTTCAATGATTTTTTTAGATGACTTGTTAATAAATTTATAAGCCTTTCTTTTGGTGGAATACCCTAGAAATATTAATTCTTCACTTTTGGAGTCAAGTTTTCCATTTCTATCATATTTCAAAATATAACATTGACTTCCAAAAAAATTTAAGTAACTTACATTGGGTGTGTATCCATACCATAGCTCATAAGGTGTCGTTTTGGTGTCTTTCTTCAATTGAACTATGTTCAATGTGTAGACAACGGTACTAACAACTTCTCTCTAGAATTTTTGAGTGATTCCTTTCTCTATCATCAGTGTTCTTACACAATCAATAATGGATTTGTTTCTTCTTTCAGCAATCCCATTTTTTTGTTGTGTTCTTGGTGTAGAAACTTGTCTTTTAATTCCATGCTCATTGCAATAGTTAGTGAATTCATCATAAATAAATTCTCCTCCTCCATCTAATATTAATAATTTTAGTTCCTTACCAATTTTTTTTTCTAAAATAGCTTTATACCATTTAAACATCTTGAATGCTTCTTATTTTTATTTTAAGAACATAACTGTCATCATTCTAGAATAATAATCTACAAACAGAATGAAGTATCTATCACCATAGTAGCTCTTAGTTCTCATGGGTCCACATAGATCGGTATGGACTAATTCTAGAATAACATTAGATGTATGGTTTTTTCTCTTGAAACTAGACTTTTTCATTTTACCTTTTTGATAATTCTTAGACATGATATGGTCGGGATTTGACATGCTCGGTAAGCCTCTTACTTTCCTTTTATTGCTTATCTTAATCATGTTGTAAAAATTCACATGGCATAGCCTTTTATGCCACAACCATATGTCTTCATTTCTATCCATTAAACAAGTGGTGTTAATATCATCAAGATAGAATAGGTTACCTTTTTTCTGTTCACCAGTTCTGATCAACCTTCCTGATTCATTAAAGATATTTGCCTTTTTGTTCTAAAATGCAACTCGGTGACCTATGTTATTCAGATGTGAAACATTCAATAGATTATAGTTAAGTCCTTTTACCAAAAATGCATTTTCACATCTAATCAGATTATTTAACATTATGGTTCCTTTACCTTCAACCGGAGAAGGTGAGTCATTACCCATTCTTACTGATCCACCATTATAATACTCAAAAGTTTCAAATTTTTCTTTATCACCAGTCATGTGGTGAGTGAAGCCACTATCTATAATATAGACATCATTCTTACTAACCTTAGATATGAGTGCAGTATCTACATACCTTTCCTCTTAGTCTGAATCATCCTTCATGGAAACAAATACCATCTCAATATCTTCATCAGATTCAATGTCAATGTCTCAAGCTTTTTTCTCACCCAAGTAAAAATATTTCTTCCCTTTGTCCTTGTAGTCTCGGTTATCTCTTCTGTCAAATTGCTGGTTGCTTCGGTAATATCTGTTATCACTTCTCTCAAACTTATTTTCATATGATTTGTCACTATTTATGTCTTCTTTTCTTTTTTTAGGATATCTAGCAGCAAAGTGTCCAATCTCTTTACAATTAAAACATAGAAGTGGCAATTTACCTTTGTATCTCCCTTTACCTCTCTACAATATTCTAGCCATTAGTGCTTCAATATCATCAAGTTCTTGGTCATCACTATCACTTTCACTATCATTTCTCATAGTGTGTTTATGACTTGACTTACTTATTTTTAAATAAGATTTGAATGCGGACTCAATAGGTGGTAAGACACTATTGTCAAATTTATTCATCTCAAATGAAATAAGTCTACCAACCAAACTATCTAGAGTGACATTATTGTTTTCTAATTCTCTCATTTCTTGTATAGCAGATACTCTAATAGCATAAAAAGGCAATAATGTTCTTAGGATTTTACTTACCACTATTTCTTATTCAAGTACACCTCCAATTCCTTAGATAGCGTTGACTACCTCTTTGATTATGCATCTATACTGAATGATATTTTATCCTTCTTTCATTCTTAGGTCATTAAATTTACCTCTTAAGCTTTCTGCCTTATCTCTTAGCACATTAGCATCTCCTCCATGTACTAGCTTCAATTTATCCCACATTTTCTTTGCAAAGGTGCATGTTTTGACATCTTCAAATTTAGCATCAAAGGGTGAGGAAGAAATTTCTATCATCATAGAATTATGCTCATGTTTTTCTCTCAATTGATCAAGTGTGTGAGGTCATCTAGGAAACACATATTCAGTATCCAAGTATTGAGTAACATCATTTCCAATACCTGATAGGTGGAGTCTTATCCTAATTTTCCATGATGCAAAGTTGTCCTTGTTCAACTTAGGCACATCTCGTTTTCTCATCTTGTGATCTTTTTCTTAGGTCTTGAAACCTTCCTTCTAAGCACACAAGCTCTGATACCAATTGTTAGAATAACTGAGAGGGGGTGAATCAGTGGCCTCAAACATATTCTAATAAATCAACCCAAAAAATTAGTACCACAATTATAAGCCTCTAGTTATCTTCAGCCCTACAAGATGTATGCCTTGAAATAATCTTATCAAATAACTACTACTCAGAGTTCACTGTCAAACCTTATTCTATAATCTTTACCGAATAGCAGTCTATCATTTACTGAAATACAGTAAATAACTTAGTATTTACCGATCAATCCTATTTTAGTAATGTGTAAAGAAAAATAATAATACAATGACTCATAAACACATTTGATACATCAATTTTTAACGTGGAAACCCTGTTAAGGGAAAAACCACTTGGGATCAGTAACCCAAAATTTTCACTCTTCTGAAGTGAGCTCGGTGAAGAGCCAACCCTGTTAAAGGTTACAAACACACTGTTAATTGAAACCTTGTTAGAGGATTTATCACTAACAATTAATCACTTGATATCGGGAATTTCACTATGCTATCTTAATGAATTAAAATTTTGATACTCCTTGGGATGTATCTCAATATATAAAGGATTGTTAAGTCCTTCTTGGTTAAGAGACTTTCTGATCCAATGATTAAACTAAAACAGAAAATGATATGTTTATAAATACAACTTAGACTTGCAGATGTTCAGATCTATTGTAAGCTACTAATACCTTTCTGATCAATGTCTCCCTTCAATACCTTTGCTCCACTTCTTTCTTCTTAGTTATGTTGTGCTTCTTTGTTGCTCAGTGTCCGTAGAAATCTTTAGCTCTATTCTTTAGCTTGTTTGATTAGGTTTGTATGAATTCTTTCTTCACCAGTATTCTCTTCAGCATCTTCTTGGCTATTCACCCCTAATTCATAATGAATTAGTGTGTCTCTCTTATAGACATAATTTCACCATTTCTAAGTTGTTGACTTTCTTGTTCTTGGTGTGATCCGTAATTCTGGCCTTTCTTGATTTAAATCTTTACTTTAGTTTTATACCATAGATTTCTCTTTGACAACTGGATAAAAATAGCTTTAAAAATCTCTCTTATCTTTGGCTTTTAACTTGTTGATGAAAACAATGTTATCAACTAGTTAATTCCATATTTAGCTCTTGCCAGCTAAGTATTTTTTCATTTCTAAACTTCAGTTCTTTTCAGTGTTTAACTCCTTGTTATCTTTGGTCTTGACTTCAGTTGTCCTCGGGTATCTCTGTCCGTCGGGGTTTTCTGCCCGTCAGGGTTGTCTATCAGTCGGGTAACACTATGGTTCTTCTCTTGGTAATGCTTGCTCGAGTTTCTTGCTCAGGTATCACTATGACTCTTCTCTTGGGTTTCTCTATCCGTCGGGGTGCACTATCCACCAATGTTTGTTCTTACTTAGTGCATACTGAAATTTTATACATTACTGATAGAATAACCTTTATCTCTTTGGTTCTTTGAAGTCTTTGACACTACATATATAACCAATCAAATTATATCAAGTTGAAATCAATGACAATACAATACATTAACTAATTTAATTTCTTGCATTAACTTTCCACAACTTGTTGATCATCAACTTAACATCTTCAAATATTCAATCAGTTATAGTTCATCACTAAGATCAACAATTGAACATTAATTACAATAAAGGAATGATTAATCATCCTTTTTTGAGAATAGTTTGTCAACCAATTAGGTTTCAACCATAAGTACTTAATAAATTCTTGATGATTCAATATTTAGATTAGCAGATAATGATTATCACAGTACTTCAACCAAATGTATCCATCAAGTATCTATGTTTCTGATAATGGGTATCATCTCTGGCATGTCGAATAGATTTATCATTTTGAACAGGCATGTCGATGTTGTCGACCATCTTTTGTTATCATATATCTTTGTAATAATTCATCATCATGTGTATGCATGTCTTTATATTTATTAGTATCTCAATAGGACCACATTACTTTATCATCGAACAGATCCATAATCACCACCCTCGAAACCCTACATAGAGATGTCGATGATGTATCAAATGATAATTTTAAAAAACCCTAAGACACATTACAAATAATATTAAAAAATATAAAAAATGACAACAGGTAATCCAAATCTTCACTGCCACTCGGGCACTCTATCTTTTTACTATCGATGACACGTGTCAAGATCGCGTAATTCCTTAAAGAGTAAAATTTGTGCATCTCTGCTTTAAGGCATTACGCCTGTCATTGATATCCATCAAATTTAATCAAATTTTAATAGTATTCCCTTTTCTTCATTTCTGAGAGTCTAGCGGGTTTGGGACACATGTCACTTTGTCATGCTCTCATGCCAGATAAAAGACTTGCTTCTTTTTATTTTGATTAAGCGATGGCTTTAGATCAAATCTGAATTCCACCGTTCAATCTTCTTTAAAATCATTTTCTCTTCGCTGATCAATCTTGAATTCCTAGGACATGTGTCACTCTATCGCACTCTCACACCAAATAAAGACCCTAAATCTTTTCATTGAAATTTAACACTGATCCTAGATCATTATTTGAATCAACCGTAGATCTTCTAAACTCTTCAATTGTGCATTCACAACACTTTATCTTCTTATGTTTGAGCCTGCGTGAGTGAGCAACAACTAAAGTTGTTGCTTGGATTTTCACTCGGTTGTACACTCGCAGCCCTTAATTTGTTAACCGCTAAGCCTTAGCGAGTGAGTGATGGCATGAAAAAATCTTTAATCGCACACTCGCACAACATAAATGCTTAACTGCTAACTTTTAGTGAGTGAGCGATGAAACACAATCTTCTTGATCGCACACTTGTGGAATAAAAATGTTAAGTGAACAGACCATTACGAGTGAGTGATTAACATAAAATTTCCTTCATTCACACACTCGTAGACTGAAAAATCTTGAAATGAAATAACATGTCGAGTGAACACTGACCGTAGATGAGATTAGATTCAAACCATAGATCTTTTTATTTCATTTCGTATACTTTAATGGGTCTAGGACACGCAGTGATCAGGAACACTCTCATGATAGATAAAAAAACTTGCAAATTTTCATGTCGAGTGAACGATGATTGTAGATTGGTTTAATATCCACTGTAGATCCTTCCTCCTACATTGCTTAGACTTTCAATGGGGCTAGGACACATGGCGATCAGGCTTGATGCCTTAATGGATAGATATCATTCATATTTTCTTTAAGGAATTATGCCAATTGTAGATTTGTTTGGACTCTGCTTGATATTTAACCGTTGATTAACCCACGACTTGGATTTAAAACCAGATCATCTATATTGCCCAATTAATTCATCACCATTGATTTCACCCATGTGCTGAAAGATCCAAAACTTAGTTGCTCACATTTTAACCAGCTACAAAGATGAAGTGTATCCTTATCATTCTGATCGACCAATTAGTTTCTCCTATCTGGATCCTTGTTAGCTTGCCATCATACTTCCACGGGCCTAGGACACACATCACAATCTCGTGATGCCTTGAAGACTAAAAATCGTGCATCTAGGCTTTAAGGCATCACACCAACTGTAGATCCTGTCTGACTGTTAACCATTGAAATATTTGTCATGTAAACCAATGTGTATCCTTGTCAACTTTCTCAACCATCCACATTTTGCCACATGTATCTTCACTGTTATACTTCTTTAGCATCGGTGGGTCCGGAACACATGTCATTCAAGCGTAATGCCTTAATGGTTAGATGTTGATCACTTTTTCTTTAAGGCTTTACGTTGTCTATTAGATCAATTTGAACTTGATCTATCTTTACTTCATTCCTTCTTTTTTCAGTCTGGCCCACCATGGACACATGTCTTCAAGTCGTAATGCCTTAATGGGTAGATTTCAAGCATCTTTTGTTCAAGGAAACATGTCGACCGTCGGATGGATATTTACTTGCTCGATATTTAAGTAACTTTGACCTCAGTCAAGAGAGATCTAAATAGACACCATTCAGCATCGCATAATGCCTTAATGAGTAAAGGTCATTCATCTCACGATCAAGGTAAAATGCCAATCGTTGATCTACAATGGGGTTTAACCATCGAACGGATCTACGTAAAAGTATAAAATAAATAAAAAGACCATGAAAAGAAAAGAAAAGACTATATTTATGAATTTAAATATGAATATGTAGGACAAAAAAATAAGAATAACATGATATATGAAATACAAATAGACATAAGAGATAATTAAAAGCATAGATGAACACGTAGAAAATGAAAGCATAAACACAATAATAAATACAAAAGGATACTTCCCTAAACCATTTTCATGTGCAAATTTGATCTAAAAATTTGGGTTCCACTAGTGGCTCTTTCTAGGGATGTGTATTCATACTTGGACACAGCAAGATCCCATCTATCTCTGGATAAGTAGACCAAAATAGAAATAAAAGAATAACATCAAAGAAAATAAAATAAAACTTGATGAAAATGTAGAGTTAGAAACATTCCCTTCTTTAAGAGAAGAATGGTTTTAAATACTGAGCATGAGTTGGGAGTTCTTGAATATGACCTTCTGTTCATTGTAAAAATAGCTCTTTTCTCATGCATTATCAAAAATTATGTAAGGTCCTAGACACAAAGCTTCAAATTTACCATCCTTCCCTTTATCTTGATCTTTGGCATTCCATGTCAACACCCAATCTCCCTTCTGAAAGTTCCTATCATTAGTTCTCTTATCATGTAAAGCTTTCACTTGCATCTGCTTCTTCATATTCTAACTTTGTGCATTTCTTCTAACTTCATCCAATTCTATAAGCTGATCCATCCTATTCTCCATGAAATTCATGTCTTCTAGTTGTTCCTCTCTGAAAAATTTATAAACAAGGAGAATATTATTCAATGGTAACCTAGCCTATTTTCCATAGACCAATTCATAAGGACCAAACCTAGTACACTTCTTAACTGTTATCCTATCTACCCAAAGTGCCAGAGGTAATTTGGAGTCCCATGTTTTTTTGTTATTGCTCAACATTCTCTTTATGATTTCTAGTATGTTATTATTACTTGATTTTGCCTGGCCATTTCTTTTTGGATTGTAAGGGGAAGAATATGAAAAATTAATGCCATAAGTATTGCAAAAATCAAAGAACTCCTTGGATCTAAAGCATATGCCATTATCACAAACAATATTGCAAGGAACACCAAACCTTGTTAGTATATTTTCTGTTAAGAATTTTTTTACTACCCTCCTTGTAGCTTGTCTAGAGGGTATAGCTTCAACCCACTTAGTAAATTAATCTATTGCAACTAGGATCCATTTGTGTTGTCCACTAGAAGCATCAGAAATTTCACCAATGAAATCTATCCCCTACATTTGGAATGGCTCTTCAGTTGACAAAGTTCTGAGGGGTAGTGCACCATCATATTTTAATTTCCCTAAGAACTTTTGACAAGCCTCGCATTTTCTAACATATGTATAACTATCCTTAAAAATATATGGCCAATAATACCCAACATGTAGTATCTTATGAGTATTAGTTCTTGCTAAGAAGTGACCACCACATACTCCATCATGTAACTCCTTCAATATTGAATTTTCTATGCACATATCTAGACAGAATAAAAGGATACCTTCTATGTTCTTCCTATACAAGTCACCTTATATCAAAACATATCTAGATGCTTGTAACTTTATTGTCCTCTTTTGATTATCATTTAAACCTTCTTGGCATTTCATGTGCTTAAGGAAATATACAATATCAGTATACCAAGGACATTTTTCAATGCTTACTACTGATTTGTCAGTACTCACCTTATTTATTTAAACTGCCTCAAGGTTTGATTTAGCCATAAGTTTAGCAAGACCCTCTCCTCTGGACAAATTTTTTATTTGGATCGCCATGTCAAACTCCTGGATTTTATTCACCCGTCTGCATCTCCTTCATGTGACCTATGACAACTTAAATATATCTTTGATTGCTAAATTTGGCACATAAGCTATCACTTTATCTCCCACCAAGTATGGCCTAAAATATTTCATTGATTTGACTAGGGCATAAGCTTGCTTCTCATTTATGTCATAATTCAATTCTGTTGCTTGAAGATTTTTATTAAAAAACGCTATTGGCTTCTCATAGCCCTCATCATTCTTTTGTAACATAATTACAGCAATAGTATGATATGGTGCAAAAGATAATAAGTGAAAAGATTTTTAAAAATCAGGTATCCTAAGGACTGGAGCTTCCTTGATTGCTTTCTTAATATTTGCAAAAGCCTCTAGGGATTCATTCCCCCATTTAATTTATGCACCTTTCTTAAGCATATTAGAAATAGGCTTAATGATCTCTAAAAATTTTTGGACAAACCTTCTTACAAAATTTATTTGTCCAAAAAAAGATAGGATTCCTTTAACATTCTTAGGAATCTAGATTTTATCTATGGCTGCAATCCATTTAGGGTCTATTCTTACACCATCCTTTGATACAATGTGCCCAAGTAGCTTCCCTTCATTTACTCCAGAATTATATTTGTTTGGGTTTAGAGAAATCCCATATTCCAAAGCTCTTTTAAAAATCTGCTCCAAATGATTACAATGCTCTTCTGCCCATTTTGAATATGCAGTCAGATCATCTTGATATACTTCCATGATGAGATCAATCAGATTATCAAAAGCCACATCCATTTCTCTTTGGAAATTTTCTCCTGCATTAGTTAACCCAAAGGGAATCCTTGCATAAACATAGGTCCCCCAAGGAGTGGTAAAGGTTGTCATGTATTGTTCTGACTCTTTGAACTTCACTTGGTTGTATCCTGACAATCCATCCATCATAGACAATAATTCATTCCCAATAACCTTCTGTAAAAGGGCTTCCATATTAGGCAATGCATAGTTATCTTTCAAGGATGATATATTTAAGTTCCTAAAATCAACACATAACCTTATATCTCCATTCTTCTTTCTAAGTGGGACCAAGTTTGATATCCATGTAGAGTGTCTTATAGGCATTATTATTCCTGCATCCCTTAATTTGACAATCTCTTCCCTCAATTTAGGAGCCAGCATTAGATTTATAGGGCGTTATCTTTGTCTAAAAGGTTTTTCATCTAGCTTTAGAGGGATTTAATGCTGAAATAAATCTTCCAGGTAAGCTTTAAGATTATCATATGACCATGCAAATATGTGCCTATACTTTCTTAACAATGTTATCAAATTAGATTTGATCTTAGGAGTGAGCCTCTTGCCTATGTATACTTCCTTAGGATTGTGATCATTTCCCAAGTTAATTTTTTCAACCTCTTCACACTTATTACTTGTCTTACCCATTTTAAGATTTTCTTTCTCATCAAAAACTCCTTCAAGTGCAACCAAGCCTCTGGGATTCTTGTTTATCTTTAATTGGACAAATTCCTTTCCAAACAAGGTCTTTTTTCCATCCTGGTCTTATACATAGTCATTCCAATCTATATATTGCTCCTCATATTTATCTTCATTCACTAGAAATTTGAGATCTCTATCATCTTCAAATATTTTCCAATTCTGCACATTGTTAGGAATTGATGGTCTATTTTCATCTCAATATGCACAATATCATCCAAAGGAACATCAATCTTCTTGATGGCTATATTAGCCAACAAGTCTGCAAGGCAATTTTCTGATCTTTCTATCCATTTGATTGAAAATGCATCAAATCATTCAATTAAATCCCATACCAAGTTTCTATATTACTTTAATTTAGGATTTTGGTAATGAATCTATTTCTAACTTGAGAAACAGTTAAATCAGAGTCACCATGAACTGAAATCATCTTAATACGATATGATTTTGCAATATTTAAACCAAGGATTAATGCTTCATACTCTGAGACATTATTAGTACATTCAAAATTTAGTAAGAAAGAAAACTTTAAAATATTACCACATGGGGATACAAAGGTGATCCTAGCACCATTACCTTCCTTATTGCATGCTCCATCAAAAGTCATTTTCCAAAGTTCCTCTTGATTTTCCTGCAAATGCACTCCAATGGGGCTATTAATTTTCAGTGCTGATTTAGTAATACTCACCTGAAAATTATCCTTGTCTAAATGGCAAAAGTTTATTTTTTCCATCCCAATGTCTTCATCAATGATATATGGAGATCTTGGCTCCCTATTAATTCTTACTTCCTTGCCATCCACTGGAATAGTAGCATAAGACATATCTAATTGGATATGACCACCTACTAAATTAGACCATTGTCTAGATAAAAGCATTCCATAATTAGCAGGCACTTCTACAACAGTAATATCAGTTTTATATAACATTTTAGGATAAGCAGTAAATTTAAATTCTAAATCTTTCATAATACCAACAACATGTATAGATCTATTTTCCATAGCATAACATCTTCCATAAGTTGTATCAACCTTCACTCCAAGATTCTTCATAACTTCTAATGGCATAATGTTAACTGTTGCTCTTGAATCTATCATACAATTCTTAAGAAGTTTATTGTTAACCATTAAAGTGAGATAAAAAGGATCAACTTGCATTCCATTTTGAGAAATAGTAGTTCCTAAATAAACCATAGGTTTTTCTTCATTTATTGGTCTCTGATTAGATTCCTCCTTAAAAACATTACCTACATTAGACAACACTTCTATAGTTTCATCTCTGTATTCATATACTTTCATCATTTCAAATAAAGGAATAGAAATCTTCACCTGAGACAAAGCATTAGATATAAAAGAAATATTATTGGGAATAGGTTTTGGTGGTACCCTAAATTTTGATAATTTAGAAGTCCCAATCCATTATCAAGAAGCATGTTTCTCCATACTGAAAAATATCAAAGGAAGGAAGCTTTATGACACAAATAAATAGAACTAACTAATCGAAGCCTTTAGAAAATGTTGGAATTTAGACCTGCTACCAAGATGATTTCAACAGAGGATAAAGATGGTCGAATTTTAAAAATATAAAAATGACCCAGTTCGGGAAATCAAATTTCCTATCTCCAAAAGAAATATTAGCTTTTCAAGAGGTGTTTTGGATTTTCGACCAAAGCTAAATCCAAAAGTTAGGTAGTTATTTTTTAGTTAGTTTATTGGTTTTTCAAAATAATTTGTAATAAGAGTTGTGTCTTTTCACCCTAAAGAGGTGTGAAAGCCACTCAAACACATATATATACATAATGTAAAATTTAAAGAGAGAAGAATACAATATAATAAAATTTCACATATTTGGATAGTTTTTAATCAACAAGTATAACATGGACCTGAATGTACTATTTATTCAAAATTAATAAAGATAAGTTTTTTTTCTTTCACATGTGTAATAGTTTCATTATCATTTTACAATTAGTCCCTCGGATAAACTAATAGAACTTCTTCAAAGTGATAGTTTGATGTGCATGCTTCCTTATTTAATTCATAGTCTATATT